>CM031865.1:3551106-3595099 GCA_018697195.1 Certhia americana | reverse complement strand
CTTTTTTTAGATCCACATGCATAGGTCAGGTGGTCACCTGTGTCAATATGTTTATTCACAGATCCTAGCTGCTTTCAGGAACCAGCCTTCTCTAAACATAATTAGGGCTATTTAAGTAGTTGCTCACAATTACCTCGGTTCACACAAAACACCACAAATTCCCTCACTGAGCAAAAACTCCAGGTGGCACAAGGGTGAAAAGTAACAAGGATTTTGCTGTTGAGTGCCTTAAATATTTCTATGATCCTACTGTAAATGAATGTTTACTTCTGAAGAGCTGCCCACTATGCCTACTCTGCCATTATGGCAGTTTTCAGAGCAGCAGCTTCACCAGGCACTTTGACAGCTGTTCCCACCTGTGAGCCTCCCTTGCCTGGCTCAGGGTAATTAGGCTGGAGGTGTATGCAGCAAAGTCTGATTTGGGGCTGGATGTCAATAGAAGCTTTTCAGCTTTTGCTCTTTGGCCTGCCCTAAAAAATTTGGTTTCTGGGATTCCAACAAGGCCATCACACTGAGTGTGCCTGTGAGAGTGTTGGTGAGCAGAGCTCGGCCCCACACCCGGCCCCAGCAGGCACTGAACTATCGGGTCATCTGGAACACAAGTCTCATTTTCAGCACTGCCCAATTTTCTCCACACTGATGTTATCTTTGCCATCGGCTACTGGCATGCAGCAGCTCACATATGCCATTAACAGGTGGCAGAAGACATAAATGGAATTTTCTCTCAGAACATTTCTTCCATTCTTCCTCCCAGACTGATGAAGTGCAAGTTCAAGTTAAAGGCATGCAGTGACAACAGCCCGTTCCCCAACAGAGAGTTAAAAGCAGCCCCTGGGGAAGCTGAGGCTCCTGCCCATGGAATCAGCAAGGTGCTGGCAGCTTGGCGGAGCTCTGGGCACAGAAGGAGGTGAGCACAGAAATTTAAGGATCAGGCAAACAAACTGCCAGAAGAGGCATGAATTCAGGAGCACAACATGTGCACATTGTGTGGCCTCCAAAAGGAGGAGGCAGAAGCATGAGGAGCTCTCCATCATCCCACATTCTGCTGCTGTGAGCTCAAGCTGACCTGCCTTCCAGCAGAGCCACAGTCAGAGGAGCCTGGGAGCTGCTGTTGGAACCATGTGCCTGAGTGCACTCCTGACTCACCATTCACTTTTGGATCTGGATGTCTTATACAGTGAAATAAATGGCTGTTTGAAAAAATCTTATTCAGGGTTCTTCTTTTATTTTTAATATGATTTTTTTCTGTCTCCCTCAACTGCAGCGAATCCTGCTCAAAGTTGTTCCTGAACTTGATGGAAAAGAAACATAAAAGACCCTCTTGGTCTCCAGACCTGACATGAGCATTTATTTTTCTTCTATTTTGTTTTGTCCCCAAAGGACAATTTCATTCCAGGTTCATGAGCTTATACTAAAAATCAACAGAGCATTTCCAAAGTCACAAATTCTGTGGAATCACAAGTCTAATGCTTTGGATCCAAAGTTAAACTTTGGAGTTTTTTCACCACAAAGATACTTAGATACTTGACCAAATGAAAAGTGCTTCAGTGCTACACCTGCCACGTTGATGCTCTTGTCTGTCTGACCTGTCTTAGGGATTTTGTTTTGCCAGATAATGCAGATGGGGGAAGTGACTGGCACTTGCTTTTATTCATGAAAATCTTTACGTTCCAAGGTTATTTAAAATCATTTTCTTCCATACAAACATAGTGTCTATTGACCAGTGTTGCTCTCTCATCATACGTGGAAATCCCATTCCCTGGTTTCAAAGTCTCTTTGTTTTTGAATGCTGCTGCTTTTCCACGTGGGGTGGTCCCTGCCCCTGCTCCCCCCGTGCTGCCAGGGGTCAGAGCAGTGAAGAGAACACTGATCTGTTGAAGCCAGGCTGCTGTGTGCACAGCTGCCACTGGGAAGGTGCATGGGAGAGGCACTTTTGTGCCAACCATAGAAATCACTTTCTTAGAAAAGCATTTTGCCTAAAGCCCACTGGAGATTGCAGCCCCAGGTAACTTTGGTTCAGGATCAGAGCTGAAACTCTGCAGAGGGGGCATGGCCAGCCCCTGGTGTGAGCACTGGTGGCCACACAGGCAAGGGATCTCCTGAACCAGATGACCCAGGGCAGAAGGAAAGAAAAGACAATAAGAAAAACAGAGGTTGTAATAATTTTATTGTACTGGGGGGAAAAAAAGAACTTGTCATCTGGCTAAGAAAGCAAATTCCACTGGATCCTAAATTTCCTACCTATCTTCATGGAACAGCTTCTGTCAAGTGCTGTCAATACCTCAGAATTCTCCCATGTTCCTTTCTTTTAATGTTCAAAGTCAAAAGGTGACTTTGAGGTGGCTGCATCTATTTGCCCTTTTCCTCCCTTGAAGCAAACAACCAGTAAAATTCCCTGGTCTATTTCTCTCCTTTCTGAAATTTCTTTCCTCCACTGCCCTCCTCCATAAAATCAGACCCCTTTTCATACATGGGTGAACCTAGAAAATCATTTAGAGTGGGAAGCACGTGAACCACTTCAGTGAACATCAGGTAATTGTATATTAGAGGCCTTTTGAAAGGTCATCTATTTCTGGGCAATTTTTCCAGCTACTTTCTTTGTGAACTGAAGCTCACTGGCACCAAGTGAAGAACAGGGTGGCTTTGTGCAAGTCTCCAGCTCCCTGGCCCTGTGAATTGCCCACCCCTGAGCACTGTGTGATTCCTTTGATGTTTTCTTTCCAAGACACCCATCTCCATGTGTCACCTGCTTGTGCCACATTTGTCTTGCTCACCTGTGTCCTGGGAATGGCTGAGGTTTGCAAACACACTGCTCATTAGGTTCTACACTTTTCTGAAAAAGGCTGGCTTTTCAGTTGCATCAGGATATGAAAAACAACCTGAAAGTCATGAGACACACAACCAGGCACACGAACAGACAGACCACTGGAGTGCTGGTGAACCTGCCCATCCCTGGCTGCTCCCAGGGCATTTCTCCTATGACAAAGCTTCCAGGTGGGCTCACACTGCAGCTTTACCCTCTCAGCATCACAAATCTGGGTACTATTTCTAACAAACCAATAAACTTTGTGATAATAAATAAGAAACTAAAATATTCATTTAAATGAACTGATAAGTGTTACAGCCACAAGATGGTCACATAACCCCGACTTCCCTTCAAAACCAGACAAAACCCATCAAACAACATTAAAAAAACCTTTATGTTCTTTAGGAATGTAATTTCAGCTACAGAAACAAATAAATTTGGTTTATACTAAGAATGAAAGCACAGAGGGACTCCTCTAGATAAAATTTCTATTTTAGGAGAAATTTAAATTTCCTAAAGTGGTTTTGTTTTCTGAAAAACAACCCCAAATGGAGAAGAGAACAATAACACTTAGGCTGTGACACCCTCATTAAAGCAAAGGCTTTTTTAAAACTGCAAACCCGGGAATCAAAGCCCTGATTTGTCCTCCTGGGAATGCAAGACCAGTCAATAACAGTGTGGTCAACTCCCAGTCCCAGATTCCTAACTGCTGCTCCAGACATTGCCCAGGATCTGCCAAGTTTGCCTGTGCAGGGTTCTGTTCCTGAGGCTGCATTCCTGGGTTCTGACAGCAGCCACCACACAGCTCCAAACACAGCAGTGGTCACAGTCAGACCACATGTGTGCAGGGAGACTTGTGAAGGGGCAGGAATAGCTGAAATGTTAATTAAGGAAAACATAAGTGACATATCTATTTGAGAAAGTGATGGTTGTGCAGTACAAGTGCATCAATGCCAGCCTGCAGAGCTGCAGCCAGCAGTGCCTTTGCTGCAGGAGAGCAGGAACCCAGCTCTGCCCCCATGCTCACAGTTCTATTTACTAGCTACTGCAGTTACTGCTTGGAATGCACTTCACTGTGGAAGCAGCAAAGCCCCATGGACATTTCACATGAAAGAAACATTGATGTGACTCTGTTAAAGAGAACAAAAGGCATTTTGCGGATTTTTGGATTTGCTCAAGTCCTGTATGTTTATATTTCTTGATATGACTGCAGAGTATAGGAGATACTACCAGCTGTGCCTTGGCACCAGCTCTGGCCCTGGCAGTCCGTGCCAAGGTCATGGCCAGTAGCCCCAGAGTGCCCGTCAGCACCTCACTGACCCTGCACTGAACTGCACTCTCACTGCCACACAACATTAATTCTGACTTATCCACGACAATGAACAATTTTCTTTCCAGTGGCAGAATGGGCTCAAATTGGTGATCTTGGCAGGCTCCAACCAGGTGAAAGTTGACCCCGTTATAGTCCTGTGAGCAAGACTATAAAATAATCAGCAGTTCTTCTGACGTGCAGCGGGGCCATAACGGGGCTCTGACCCCATGGCACTGCCAGAAAATCCCTACACTAACGTGGCTTAAAGCACTGTAGGCTGAGCTTGTCATAAGGCTCAGATCTCTGCATGTTACTCATTCCAAGGCAGACTCTAGGGCTAACCACAGAAGAGAGAAAAACAGCTGAGGACACAAAACACCAGAATCATTTTAAACATTCTCTACTAAAATACTGTATAAATTAAAAATGCTGTCAGCATATACACTAAAATCAAAAGCATCCCTGGCTTTAGGCTTTATTTTACATTTCATGCTGAGTTCAATAATAAATATTCAATCACAAGAACTTATTTTGGAAGTTCAGCAATTTTTAAGACCCCTCAAAGAGTTTAAAATGACTCCCCAAAGCAAGGGGCTTTTCCCAGCAGCCAGAGTGCGCAGAGGGGCTGTGTGGAGCATGAACTGGCAGTGTCAGCACAGAGCCTGCCTGTGACAAGGGGGTACAGGAGGATGAATCCATGAACGAGCCAAGGTTGAGGTTTGCTGTGCTGGCTGTTCTCACCCCTCGAGGGCCCAGCCCAGCATGGATCAGTCCCAGCTCCTGTGGCTCTGGCAGAACCTCCCCACCAGGCACACACAGGGCAAGGCTCACCCAGAGGGCAGTAACTCAGTAACTGTACAGACCTTCAGGACCAGAAGTTCTCATCCAGAACGCCAAAGAGCAAATCCCCCATGCTCTCCTGCAGTAGTTAAATCTTTTCTTTATTTATCAGAGCAATATCCTTCAGAAATCAAAAGCCCAGGTTCTTCCTCCCCCACTGCAGCACCCAGAGCCAGGGGCTCCTCTGCATCACTCACCCCACACCATGGCCATGCTCCCAGGGCTGGTGAAGCAGGCTCCAACAGCTGGAGAGTGAGTCTTTGGGAAGTGCTGTCAGTCAGGAGGGTGAGTGTACCTGTCTTACATGTTTGCTGACACCCTGAAATGAGAGATAAAATGAAACTCATCAAACTATTCAAAGCAAGGACTAAAATAAAATTACGCCAGTGAGGAGTACCTGCATTTAAAAGAAATGATACAGGTATTATCAGTTAAAGAGGCTACTGCCTCTTCCAGAACATGCTGCTGCTGACAAGACCTTAGCATGTCGGCTGGTATTACCACTAACACCTGAGACAGCAAACAAGAGCTAATCCTGACACCCTTCTTGTGCTAATGACTGCAGGAGATAACTGGTGTCCCTGGCAAGTGTCCCATTTAATTCAATTAACTCTAGCCAAGCCCTGTTGGTTGCACTGGCAGTGTCAGAGAAAGCCAGAAGCCAGATCTGGAGTCAGATGGTAAAACCAAGGCAGTCTCCACCATCCCTCTGTGGCCCAATCCCCAGCAGCCAATCCCACGGGTAACAACTGACCTGGCATCCATAGCAGCTTCTACAAAAGGGTGTGGAAAAGCACAATTTTTTCCTGAAAGTGCTCATCTTTTTTTCTGAGAAAATGCAGGCAACTTATTTAATTGTATATCCTGCTTGTTTATTCTGAAATGCTGGGTTATGTGTTGGCTTAAGCAGCAGTTTCACAGTGTTCCCACCCCCTTCCACGAGTCCAAGCCAGCGGGAAGATCATGTTTCTCCTAACACAAGGCAGATGTCTGCCAGCTGATCTGGGGGCACACAGAGCTGCTGGCCCCTCCAGGGGACCCTGACACTTGCAGAGATTGAGGTGTCTGAGGTATGAAATGAAACATTCTGATAAACATGAAAAATAAACTAACCATGAAAAATTGAGCTGCAAGAACAATTGCTATATGGCCTCAGTTGATACAATTTCCAGGTCTTTTTGATAGTAGAAAAACACTTTCCAAATATTTGCTTTTCCTTTTGAACATTCTTCAGCTGTGAGCTTCAACAGGCAGTGATGAATCTGCCAACTCACATTATTCAGTTAAGAAGTTTTGAAATAGAATGAGATATGCAGAGAAGTTTCCTTGGTGGCATTTTTGAAGTGTTAGTCTGGGATAGTAGGTAAAATCCTGAGAAGTCTGTACACTGCCAACATAAATAGAAAGTGTATTTAAGGACAGGAGATTATCCATTCCTTGACAGGGCTGTCATACCTACTCTGTTGTCAGGTCTTAGTAACAGTTTTATTCGAAGGTCAGTCCAGCACAAATAACACCCAGAAAAGCTCTTCTGCTGGAAAACAAAGCCTTCAAACCCTCAGAAGGGGCTGTAAGGACTCATACGTGACCATCAGCTTGGACATGTCTCATAAGCAGCACAGAGCTAGTGGAGATTTCTGAAGCTTCACTGAGTTTCTTTGTGGAAAACTCATTATGGCATTCCAGTCATCCTCCAGCCTTTGTGTATCCTCCAGGACAGCTGAGAGCACAACAGGGAAGCCCAAACAGTCAACATGTCACTGTGTTGCACCTGCAAATCCACCAGAGAACAATTCTCTGCAAATAAAGCTCAGCTGCTCTATGTCAGCAACTGGCTTCCAAGTCAGAAAGCCTGTGCTGTGGGTCCACTCATCAGCATTAATTACATGTTTAAATAAACTTCTACATCCTATGGACATTTTTCCCATGTCGTGGCTCCACTGGATAGAAGTGCTGAGCTCCTGGTATGGATGTTGGCATTCATCTCCCATTTGTTTCCATCTATGTGTTTGGTATTTTCCAGAACAGAACCAACCTCCCCAAATGTGCCCAGGTGTTTCCAGACAGCCCAGGCCACTCTATCAGGCACCACTTTTACACCAGCTCAAGATTCTGCAAGCAGAAGAATGCCACAAAGTGCAGCCACAGTTGGAATTCTCACCCCTGACAGTGCCCACAAACCCTGGGCAGGCTGACCTCAGTGCTGCAAGCCAGAGCAGGGGTGCATGGAGCACAGCACACGTGTCCAGGAGAGCACCCAGCTGCACTCAGACCATGCCAGCTGAAGTGGGACACAGCTGACCACCCTTCCTAGTGTCTCCCAGAAAGCCACAGGTGGCCACTGCCTAAAGAACACTCCAGGCCTTCCTTGCTGCCTATAGGCACAGGGTGCATGTCTGTGGCATCCTGCAATTAGCAGCCTTCCCCCTTCAGATCTGTGAGTGAGTGAGCCCCAACATGACTGTGCTGAGCCCTATCTTTTGCCAGGTGAGGTGTCAGCCAGGGGAAAATTGTGCCTCATGAGGGATGGTGCTCATTTGAACCATGTGTGTGTGGCAGCAGTGGGACAGCAATAAAAAAAAGGTATAAAAACCTCAGGGCCTCTCAAAGCATTTCCAAATGCTGCCCCAATTTCCCTGCTGGGTGTCAGGTTCTAGGAAGCAGCCACCCACACAAAGCAGCTGTGGAGCCACATCTAAAACTGCCTCAC
Organism: Certhia americana; assembly: GCA_018697195.1. Lineage (NCBI taxonomy): Eukaryota > Metazoa > Chordata > Aves > Passeriformes > Certhiidae > Certhia > Certhia americana. Next base: position 3,587,431 of record CM031865.1, on the reverse strand, counting down.
CTGTGGTACAGAAAGAGCTGACAATGGCATTAGCATGAAACTAAAATTAGACACTAATTGGGTTCTGTAGTCACTGAAATTGATGACAGCTCAGTAATTAACATCCCTGGATTTTCTTGACTAAAATAAACCTAAAATCTGCTCCCATTCATGCTTCTCCCTGCTCTGTGAGTAGCACTGTGGTAGCCTGGCACGCTTTGCACACAGGGGAGTTCTGGTACCTCTGCCAGGGCTTGTGGGGTTCCCAGCAGTTACTGGGGCAGGTACAGGTCTGGGCAGAGATTGTGTATCTGCAAATCAGCATCATTCCACAAAAATGGGCTGTGATATTCATTGTCAGGGCATGGGAACCATCACCAGAGCATGAACACACACCAGACAGTATCCAATAGAAATGGGGAGCAGCAAAGGCGCGGTGCCACCCGGTCCTTGGTGCAGGTTATGTCTGACAGTGATGCCAGACCTGTGCTGCTGCTGCTCCTAACAAAAGAGGGAGATACCAACATCAAAAAGTGAGGGACTAAAAGCATCTCCTGCTCATGGTGTCAGTGTGGGACTTATTTCTTGTAAGTGAATCAGAACACTTTCTGTTAAGGTGGGCAATAGCACCTAACGAAAGGCACATGGACTTTTCACTGGACCTCCCTGGGGTGCATCACACATTTGGGGCAGAGAAAAACACCCTATTTAACTGTACATGTTATTTTCAAGTTGAGAGGGTTCTCCAACATCTATTATGAGAGACCAAATGCACTGCCACTACAACTGCAAGCAGCAATTGCTCTGCCTCAGACAATGTGCTGCAGACTTGCAGGATATGGCCACGTGCAGCCTCTTTCAGGCTTTCTGTGCATGTGTTCTGTGTGTGACCATCTGGCTGTGGTGTGCTCACCTGCCCTGTGCTCACCTGCAATTTGTGCAAAAGTTCTATGGTCTCATTTTTAGTTCATTGTTCTGTAGAACATTTGGAGTTTCTGATCCATAGAAGCATCTCATGGTGGTACATTTGGAAAAGCCACGGCATGCTTCTGCCTCCACTCACAACTGAAGTCTCTGTCTGCTGACAGAGCTGGGCTTCCAAAGCCAGACCCTCTTCTGTTCCTTCCTTCAGCACCCGGCTTGATTTTGCTGTGACCAGCAATTTTATCTGCACTCTCTGGTCCAGAAGTTGCCTGTGGCCTTTCATGAGAATCTCCCAGTTCTGCTGTGACCCATGAGGTAAGGAAGGGGCATGGCACAAGGCCTGTTCCTCACCTCAGCTGTGATGAAGGCTAGGTCATGGCTGGCCCCCCTGCTGCTCCTAACTCACTGCCATCACCACACAGCTCATTGCACTCGCCTGCTCCATGCTCCTCCTCCATTCCTACACTTCCTGCAGGCACAAAATGTTCCCAGGCTCCCACAGCCATGCCTGGGGCATGCCAAGTCCATATGCTGCTGTCCCTTCCACACACATTTCCAAAGGGCAAAAAATTTCACTCCTTGGAGATCCACTTCTCTGCACAGTTCATCAAGCAGAAAGAACAAACCTGTCCAAGATGGCCACAAGAACATATCATTGTTTAGAAAGGCAGCACTTGACACCCAAGGATATCAAGTACATTATTTTAGGGTAAAGTAATATAACCAGTTCTATTTCCAGTGCAACGTGCCTGATAATTTCTTAAGCAAATCACTTTTATATTTATTTGGTTTAAAACTCTTGATGTGCCAGGAAGAAAAATGTCTGCATGTGTACATTATACTAGAGCTATTATGCAGCTCTGCATTATACTACAGATATCCATTCCTTCCACCATTTATATCAGTATTTCAGGCTGTGATCAGAGCACTCTTGGCTTTATTCTAAAGCTCACCCCCACAAACTATGAGCAAACGAGTTTCTGCATTACAAGTCCACAGCTCAGGGCTGTCCCTGGCAGTCCCAGGCAGTTCACCCTCCCTGCTGGAGATGTCTGCTCCATGCTGGCATTTGAGGGACCTTGAGGGACGTTCTGCTGTTGCTGTCCTGGGTGGATGGTGCAGGGGCTGGAGCCCCTCTGTGAACCCCATGGGCCTCCACACCCCACTCTGCAGATCCATTGGGCTCTGTCCCCAAGAGCATCATCACGGGAACTGAGGCTTCACTTTCAGCTGGCTGCAAAATATAGACTGGGAACAGCCTGGATTTTAAGTGCCAGATCTTTTCTTGACTGATGCTCCCAGCTGATGGTAAGTTCATATTTCAAGGTAACATCACATTCATCAGTGTCACAAACAATTGCTGCCTTCAGAATCAACAAAATCCTTCCCTTCATTAAATCTCACCTGAAGAATCCCCACATGCAGGAATATGTCTGACAGCTCTCTGGGGTGCCAAGGCATAAGCAGCATAAAGACCCATGTGCTGGGTGAAAGCTCAGACCCGGGGCTGGAAATGTCCTCCTGGGCAGCAGTAACTGCAGCTCATGTCACAGCATTCCCAATAACAACAGCTGAAGGTCCCTGTTTCAAAGTGACTGAGCATTACAGCCAAAGCTGAACTCTTACACTCATCACTGCAGCAGCCTCATGGGGCTCATTCCCCTCCCTGCTCCCTAATGTATGTGAATTATCCTCCAAAATAGCTATTTTTCTACAAACAATATGCATCTTTTCAAAGGCAAAGTGGAAATCCCTGCAAGCATTTCTGGTGCTGCTTCCAGTCAGAAATAACAGTAATGAGCCATGAGTGAATTACATTTCTGTGCCGAATTCCCTTGTACAAGTATCTTTGCTTTGAAAGAATTTGGCAGCAGTGAGGCACAGGCTAATTTTACTTATAAGGTGTGAATCAAAGAAGATTTGCAAGTTTCTGAGTCACAGAAAGGAAGCGTCTGTGGCCTTTCACCACTTCTGTCAAGAGAAAATGTCACAGTTCAGCTATTTTAGGTGCAACTTCAGAGCGCTCACTGCGCCCTGCAGATCCCCATCTCCCACCACCCTCACGCTCTCCCCAGGCAACTGGGACAATTCCAGTCTTCTCTTGGGACCTGGGGAACTCCCAGCCTTACCCAAACTTGCTGCTGTTAATGGGATGCATCACCACGGGCTGCAGTGTGAGGGAGCTGAATAAACTATTAATTTGGCAGAATTCAGCAGACACTTTGTGGGAACAAGGGGTGACCATGGGAAGGGTGAGCTATCTCCCACATCACAGAGCACTGAAATCCCTGGGAAGCTGAGGGCCTAAACTACAAACACTGCTGCTGCAGCAGCAAACCTCCAGGGTCTGCTCCATGCCGACAGCCCGACTCTGCTACCTTGTTAACAAGGGACTACAATCCACCAACTCCTTCTGTGCTCCTATGCTGCCATGAAAGCTCCCACCCAAGGTCAGGCTGTCCTGAGTGTGGTCAGCTCTGCTGCACTGGCTGTGGCAGCTCCAAGGAGAACATACAGGTGACCTGCTTACCCCAGTCCCAAAGATTTCAGGGCCTCTGAGATGCTGTCAAGGCCATGTTTAGCCAGCAGCTCAACCACCAGGCCGCGGGCTAAACCCAAACATGGGAGTTCATTCTGCCCAAGGGATGAGGTGGCACAGCCTGTGCCCACAGTACCTGGCAGCATGGCCTCCCCGTGTGGCTCCCAGGGTGAGGTGTCCAAGTGCTCCTCTCACTTTTTATCTCTTTATCCACTGCTCACGACAGACCTGAGCTTCTCCAGGACTACAGGGAAGTGTCCAGGACTGGCACATTACAACACATCATTCCACTGTCACCACCTGCTGCTCTCCATTCCCAACAGATCATTTTACTGCCCTGTCCCTGACTGGGGGTGACAACACCATCTTCTGCCTTTAAACAGGTCCTCAGGGTTTACAGACAGCAGGCATGGTATAAAAACTGCACAGCAATATCAGCAGGAGTGGAGGGTCCTCCACCTTCCAGCCATCTGTGGGATCTGCCCATCAAATATACAGCTGAATTCTCCCTTAAAAGTCAGTATTGGGCATGTTTATCTGGCCTAACTGTCCCCATTCACTGCCATGTTCAACCTGATCCAGCCCAGCTCCATGGCTCCACAGCCACTGTCAAACCAAATTCTTCCCTGGCGGTCTGTGGAGATGTGTATTTGTCATCTGCAATCTATTCCTTGATTTCTGGCATGTATTTTCAGTGCTTTCTCTTGAAAGCTTTTTCAGATTTCCCTGGGCTTCTCCCTAACCTCTGTGAGCAAAACCTCACACAGTTTAATTGTTGACAGCTGTGTCAGGAGAAGTTTTTTTTTGTTTGTTTTTGTTTTTTTGTTTTTTTTTTTATGTTCCTCTTGCTGCAGCACATGAGCTACTACACAAAGGGCTGCCTGGCTGTGTAATGCACCAAAATGTGGAAAGCAGACCATGTCTTCTGAGGGGGAGGTTTTGGGGGGTCTAACTGTGATGTTTTTCAGAGATAATTGCAGCTCCACACCTGAAAATGCTGACAAATAAAAGGCAGCTGAGCAAACAGGTGAAAAGCTTTAACTACTGCATTGGATAAAAGTGAATTTCTTCTCCTTTCCAGGAGTTTGTATTTCTATTTCATGGTAAAGAAAAATCCAGTTAAAAGGAAAAAAAAGAAACTTTTGACTCACTTCTGACTTTTTTTTCCCCCCAAGCAAAAGATGGGAAATGCAGGGGACTAGACTGATCTCCCTTTTCTGCCAGGCTGAACTCAAATCTGAAACATCTGTTCACATAACTTGAGACAAGCTCTCCCAGACAAATAATGTAAGCTCAAACTCTTCCTGCCATCAGTGCAGAACTATCAGTTAAGCTCTCTGAGGAAGCCTCAGAATGCAGACACTTCCCATGTTCCCTGCAGGCACTGAATAACTAGGGGTTCTCACTACCAGCAAATCACTTGCAAAGGAAAATTAGCACCTTTTCCTAGTATTATAAATAGTAAAATCTGGGGTTTTTTTCTAGAATGACACTGTACACATTATCCTTGAGTAGTTATTCAAACTGGGCAGCACCAGCTATCTAAAGCAGTAGCTCGCCCAGCACAGAGGGGTTAACTCTGGTGATTGCAAAGATCAAGGACAGGAAAAAATATTCAGTTTTTATTATAGAATCACAGACTGGTTTGTGTTGGAAGAGACCTTTAAAAACCATCTTGTCCACCAAGCCCACCATCAGCAGGGCCACCTTCCATCAGAGCAGGTTGGCCCAAGCCCTGTCCAACCTGGCCTTGAACACTTCCAGGGATGGGCAGCCACAGCTGCCCTGGACAGCCTGGTCCACTATTCAGCTACAATCTGCAAGGCAAAGAGTAGGATTTTAGCTGAAAGTACTGAGAACCAAATTTGCTTGCAGAACTTGCATACAGGCCTGGGTTCAGGGCACACACTCCTCAGTGCAGCCCCAAGCTTGGCAGAGGAGGAGCTATGGCTCGTGCAGAGCTCCATTCTCACATAAATGTCTGGGTATGGGTATGTATAGAAGAAACACATCTCTGGCTATACAAGCACAGAAAGTTCAGAAGCAGAGCAGTGGCAAGAAACTGCAGAACTGTGCTGACCCTGTTCCTGCTCCTGCAGCCCTCCAAGAACTCACTGTATTCAACATGTTTTGGAGCATGAACCCCTTCTTGTCAGAGAAACAGACTGGAAATCAGGGTTTGTTTCAGATCCTGTTTCCAGTCCTGTGTGTGTGTGTGTGTGTGTGTGTGTGTGTGTGTGTGTGTGTACAAGTCACTTTGCTCTCTTGCTGTTTTCTCCAGCCTCACATGACATGATGTACAAATGGGGACTGTTCCCAGCTACAGACTTGCACAATGTCCCAATCAGGGAACTGGATTGGAAGTGAAGGGCTCTGGAAGACACAGGGAAAAGGTAAAAAAAAAAAAAAAAAAAAAAAGGAGAAAAAAAAAAGGAAAAAAAAAAGAAAAAGTGCATGTAGTTCAGGGTATGCAGTAGCTTTCCCACGTGGAGCAATGCCATCCTGGTTATTTTTGCTTTCTCCCCACACAGCAGTAGATGGAGCCCTGCTTCCCTGCTCTCGCCAGCACGGGATACAGCAGCACCAGAGATCCCAGCTGGAGTGACTCTGTCAGGACCTGCAGGGGACAGTCCTGGGGGGTCACACAGGAGGGACCTTGGGCTCACAGCTCCTGCCTGGCTCATGAAATCTGCTGAAACTGATGACTAACAAAAATATTCAACTAACCACAGTATTGTCTTATTTCTTTTGCAAAATAAGGAACAACAAGGTTTGCTTACCATACTTAGAAAGAATGAATGTAATAGTTTTATCATGGCTGTGAGCACTGGAGACTACATTAGCTGGAGGATTTTACAGGAACTAAAGGTCAAGGGATCCATGGCTAATTTCTCAACCACTGCTCGCAGCTCTGATGCCTGCAGCTGGTGTGTGACAGCAGGACAGAGAAGGGATGAGGGAACACTGGTGGCCATTTGCATCTCTGCAGGCTGGGAAAGATTATAAATGTGCATGTTGATTTTCTCTCCCCACCTCCAAGTGCTCCTGCAAGTGACAGCAGTACAGCCTGGATGGATGCAGGCAGCCTCTGGAGTCATGCACCACTTGGCCAGAACTGCAACTGCAGCTCCATCAAGACATGTCAGCCAGGTCCTCTATAGCAGCAGCTGACAAATGGAATATTTCAGAGCAGTGAGAGCAAAATCCACAGAATCACAGAATACACTGAGTTGGAAGGGACCCACAAGCATCATTAAGTCCAACTCCTGGTCTTGCAGAGTGGCACAATGTTCCTGAAGGCATTATCCAAATGCTCCTTGAACTCTGTCAGGCTTGATGCTGTGACCACTTCTCTTAGAAGCCTGTTCCAGTGCCCAACCACACACTTATTTAATATCTAACCTAAACCTCCTCTGACAACTTCAGGCCATTCCTTTAGGTCCTGCCACTGGTCACCACAGAGGAGAGATCACTGTCTGCTCCTGGTCCTCTCCTCATTAGAAAGCTATAGACTGTGATGAGGTCTCCCTTCAGTCTCCTCTTTTCCAGGCTGAACCCTTAGCCATTCCTCATTTGGCTTCCCCTCAAGTCCCTTCACCACCTTCATTGCCCTCCTTTTGACACTCTCTAACAGCTTAATGCCTCCCTTATATTGTGGTGGCCAAGACTGTTCCCAGGACTCAAGGTAAGGCCACCCCAGTGCAGAGCAGAGCAGGACAATCCCTTCCCTTGCCCAGCTGGCCATGCTGTGCCTGATGCCCCCCTGGACAGGGCTGCCCCTCCTGGCAGCTGACTCACATTCAACTTTCCATCAGCGAGGACCCCAGGACCCTTTCCATGGTTCTGCCTTCCAGCATTTCATTACCCAGCCACTCTGGAGATCCAGAGTTGCCCCATCACAGGTGCAGAATCTGGCACTTTCCTTTGAACTTCTTAGGTTTGGTGATTGCCCAGTCCTCTAATTTGTTGAAGTCTCCCTGAAGGCCTCCCTGCCTTCAAGGGAGTCAACAACTCCTCCCAGTTTTGTATCATCTGCAGACTTGCTTACTACCCCTCCAGTCCTGCATCCAACTAATTTATGAAGATGTTGAAGAGCACAGGGCCAAGGGTGGAGCCCTGTAAAACTCCACTAAAGGAGTGGTGCCTGTCTCATGTCACCCTTTGCACCTGACCCATGAGCCAGCTGCTCACCCATCCTATGACACGTTTATCCAGCTGTGAGATGAACAGTTTGTCCAGAAAGATATTTACTATAAGAGACAGTATTGAAAGCCTTACTGAAATCTCAAAAGATTATATCAATTGAATCCCCTTGATCAGCTAGGAGGGTTACTCTGTCATAAAAAAAATCAGGTTTGATAAGCAGGACTTTCTTCTCATAAAGCTGTGCTGGCTTAGACTGCTCTCTCTTTTTTCCAATGTTTTTGGAGGTTGTTTTTTGTTTTGGTTTGTTGGTTTAAAAACACACCATGCACATCCTGCTTCATTCTGCTGCCCAGCCAAGTGCAGGCTTGACTGTAAATAGGAGCAATCCATGCTGCCAGGGAAGACTATCCTCAAAACCAGTGTACAACCTGTTGCTCTCTGGAAACATGTACTGCTAGATAAATAACATATAAAACCACATTTTGTCTTGTTTTAGATTCTTTGAAGAAGAGCATGCTGTGCAGGTAGGGAAACTGAGAATATTGCAAAGTTACATGAGATGCTAGAGATTATATTTGCCAGCAAGGTAATTCAATATACATCTATTCTGGCACTCAATAATTCAAGAGAGGCCCCCAGCAGTGAATTGCAGGATGATTTGCTCACAGCAGCAGCTCTCCACACTAGAGAGGGGACAGAACCTTCAGTCAGGCACTCACAACTGCATGCCTCATCTGCACAGTCCAGCTTCAAAATGTGAGTGGACAGTGTTTTTAGCAGTAATGATTTTTCATTTCTCCAAATGGAAATTAACAGAAGAAGGGAGATTAGACACCCATTCCTGAAGAAAGGGGGTTTCTACTGATTAGCCTAGCAGTGACTGACTTTCTGAATTCAAGACCTTATGCTGTCTCTCATCCTGCCCCTGATCCCGACTAGATACAATGGTCTGTTCATACAGGATCCATGCCCCAGCCCTAACTGAGTAAAAATCCAGGTAAGGACTTTGGCATTTGATCTTTACAAAGCTGACAAATTAAATACTTCAGAGTAGTGAAAATCAAACAGTCCTGCAGTCACGAGTGTTGGCATATGGAAAGCTGCCACTAAGCCAATAATGGAATTGTCTACCACAGCACAGAGGAAGGCATCCTGGCATCCCAGAGCAGCCAAATATCTGGAGACTGGGAACACAGCCACTAGCAACCTTTCTACTTGGTTCTTCTTGCTACCTTCCTGACAGCTGCTCATCTTCTCTCACCACAGGCCAAGGGCAGAGGCCCACAGGCAGTAATATGGCACTGGGGACAAACTGGAGCAGCCACATGCACAAAGGGGGGTCCCTCAGTAGAACCCTGCCAGTCTGCATTCACCTGCTTTATTCACTTCACAAAAAAACGGACAACTGGTTCATTTGTCACACACCTGCATCTGCACATTCAGGACACCAGCCTCTTTCACTGGTTCCTTCAGGTACCTGTGAGGAATGTAAAGTGCTGGGGGATGACCACTCCTGCATCACTCCAGCCTGGCCCTGGCACAATTTTCTTGTGTAGAGCAGAGCCACACTGATTAGGAATGGGAGGAGAATCAAGAAATGGAAGATGAACCAAACATGCAGAATCACTCACAACCAGAGACAGAGAACAATTTCCACACAGGTGGGTATGGAGCTTGCACAAGGTGTTCACACATTAATGAATGACAGAGAAAACAAAATCAGGACAGTGGATGCTGCCAGACAGCAAACAGGCTACTCACCAGCCTGCAGGAGAGAGCCCAGGCAGGGACGGGAAGACCAAGCATGGAATGTGCTACAGGAGGCAGCAGCAAGAACAGAGATGTATGATACAGCTGTGGGAGAAGAGGCACACTGACATGCAACAGCCATCACCACATGCACAGCACTCCTGGAGATGCCAGAGGAGGCTGATTCACAGCACTCCCCTCAGTGTCCTCCCCTCTGTAGCACAGAGAGCTGACAAGAGATAACGAGCTCTAAAGAGCAGAAGGGAGATAAAGCACTAAAGAGAAGAGGGACATAAAATGCTGGAGAGGAGATATGCACGAGTGTCCAAACACACACAGGAACAAGCTCGAGTATAAGGAATGGGCAGCTTTAGCACTGAATCACTGCTTCTGTTCCTGAAGAACTTGCCTCATACTTGAAAAGCTTTTCAAGGTACGAAGCTGTAGAAGGCTGTATCACTGCTGAGCAAGCTGGACAGCACAGGGCAAACCAAGTGGAAATAGAGCAACCGTGCCTGCTAAGGATCCCCCACCCTATAGAAGAGCAGTTCAAGCTGGCTCAGGGCAGCTGGGAGAAGATCCTGCTCCCAAGGAAGCAAAAGGAAAGAAAATTCCAACAAGTTTGTTGGCAGTCTGGTTCTGTACCCACTGACATCCACTGCAAGGGGTATTTGTTGGCTCAGGAGATGTACCATCGGTGTTGACAATGACTGCTAATGGTTAATTAGGCAATCTTCCCTCTTTGACAATAAGACACGCAAGTGTCTCAGACTCACTGAGGTGGATTTCCGTCCCAACTGCCCCTTCCAGAACAGCTGTAAATCAAACAGTATCTGGGTTTCCAAATTCATACATAAAACACCTGGTGCATCCACACAAGCTGCTGTTCAGTCAGTCCTGGTACTGACTGCTGATGGCAATGGGAAATGCACACAGGGCTCTCCACTGCAGGTGTATGCCCCAGAAAAATCTAATCCTCTTTGCCTACAATTGTAGCAAGAAAATAAAACCTTAATAAGAATCTGCAGGTTATTCTATTTAATGTTTCAGCGCTTTCTGGTCAGAGGAATGGTCCTGCACCTATTGGTTTTCCCAGCAAATATAGCTGCTCTCTTCCATGTGTGCAAGGCCTCCAGCAGTAGAATTTACCTGAAAATTCCATCCCTTCAGAGACTTCACTTACTGGTACTGCATCATTTGCCTGTAGAATGAGCCTTTACATCATGTCTGATTGGGAACATGAGCTTCCAAAAGCCCAGATCTGCATCAGGTAAGCTTGTTGTTGGCCTTTTGATAATATTCCTTTGAACTTGCCAGAGCAGGAGTTTGGCTCCTGCAGCACTGACTACAGGGGACACACCTGGGATGGATATCTTCAGGACTGGCCAGGTTCTCCCACCTGTCAGGAGGAAGGGATGAATTTTTCCTTGCTCAAGTTATGGATTACTGTGGCCAGGCACAACAGGGAACCCCTCTGAGGCTTGCTCTTCCCTCAGCACAGGGTGCTGACCATGTCCAAAATGAAGATTTTTGGCACCAAGGATGGCCAAAATGTGGCCTTCTCTACCTGTGGCTTGTGCATTTCCTCTCTCTTTGGTCCCTTTGTGCTCTCCCCTTCTGCTGCCACCTTGGTCTGTCCTGTCCCTGCTATATCTCAAGCAGTTCACAACACAGCAAATTGTGAAGGACAGGAGACAGGAGGAGGGAGCCCTGCGAGGCTCATGCACTCTGACTCCCTTCATCCATTTCTGGGAAGGTGACACTGGACTGAGCATAGCGATGGTGTTAACCCCACACAGGGCAGCAGCTCATGAATTGAAATAGCAACACTGGCAGTACTCACAAGTCTCAGAAAAGAAAGCTGATGTGGAACTGGCTTGCTCATCTTTTCCATGACAGGAAACATTTCAATCTCTGTTATCAGCACAAACATTCAAGTCTACTCCCATCACACTTTGCAATTTGCCATACTCCTTGTTGGGACCACATGAATAAAGAATGCCAGAGTGTTACTTCTGCCTTCCACAGGCTCAAAATGCAACAGAACTCAACCCTCTGTTGTGCTTTACAGGCTCCAAAGTGCTCAGCTGCTCAGTTTATCATGTCACAGCCCATGATATCAGACTTCTAAGTAAAGCAAGTTGGTCACCCAGAGCCAGCTGCTGCAAGTACTGCAGGACAAGTGGCCTGTCCAGGGCCAGGAGCCCTTGGGCCAGTGGTGGCCACCAGCTGTCAGCCAGCCTGCCTTAGCCAGACAAAAACCCTCCATTTTCAACCCAAATACGTCCCAACTGAGTAAAGAGGCAAGGAAGAAGAAGGGCAACCAGCTCTCACAATTACATACACAGCACTGTCTTCAATTCCCATTTTTCAATTACTTTTCTGCTTTATGGCCCTTAACACAAGAGGAAAAATGGGGGTGAACTGCAGAAAGCAATCAGTCTCTCAGCTTCTCATGCATTCACACCAAAGCAGAGTTTGAATCAGGGACACCGTCAGGAAGTGCTGGAAAACACAACCAAAGCTTTGTGAAGAAGTGCTTTTACAGGACACGGGTTGTTTTGGAAATCACAAGCAAAAGGCACTGAAGTGTAACAAGTTTTTGAAAGCTCAGCAGAAAATTACTATGGCATTTCAGACACAATAAAACCTTATGACTTCAAAATATTAATCAGGAATACCATAATGATGCCTTACCAGAAATTACAAATGAATCCTAGGGACTTTGATTGAAGCTGGAATCTGGCTGCTTCAAATCTTGCTGCAGAAAGGTTCATAACCCTGAAATCAACAGAAAGGACACAGCAATAAAGTACATGTAAGAATAAGACCCATTGGGTCTTTTTGGTCCTAAATCTGATTTAGTAAGACCAGGATAAGATAGGCTGTTAAGCCTTGGCTTCAATGGTTCAGAGCTGTCCCTCAGATAGTGTCTGTAGCAGAGGAGCTGTACTCTAAAATTAGAAATGAATTAGCTAGATTTTTTAAGGATCAAATTCTTTGTCTACTTCTTGCTAAAAGCTGACTCAAACAGCCTTATTTTAGTGACTGCACAGTTAGATTTTGGGGCATCGTGTACTTGCATTGGGCCAAATTGCTACAATTTGCCTCTTCACTTCAAGTGAAGGTTTTCCAGGGAAATAGCAGTTGCAATAATGAGCCATCCCTGGGGCCCCAATAGCACAAACTGTAGCTCACTTTAACATGCCAGCCATTCCACATTTCCTTCTAACCTACATTATACACAGGTGGAGGTTTCATCAACTGTAATTTCACTTCATGCAGAAGGTGATTGTCTCTCACGCATGCAGCACCAGCCTGCACAATGGCTCAGCAGCCCCTGGGTTCTGGCTTTCCAGGCTGAGAGAGGGCTCCAGTCCTGGGGTGTCACAGATTCAGATATTTGTGCGCAAGAATGAGGTACACAGTTACCCCAAATCTGGTGCAGCTTGGAAATATAAAATCAAAAAGCAGAGTTTATAAAAACTCAGCCATCAAAACAGGAAAGCAAAAGAATATATGGGCAGAAATCTAATTTCAAATGACAACCAATTCATGTTTGGCTTACGGGTATCAGTTATCTACATAGGCCTTGAAAAACACTCAGAATAAAGCAGGGATGTCCCATGGTTTTCCTTTTCACCCAAAGACAGCCTAAAGTGGCAGCTTTGGTCATTTGCTTTGTGGAGTTTCTCAGGTTAAGATAAGGAGACAAAAGACATCTATGACTGATCCCTGCCTCTCTGACTCTGTATTTCATGCTTCTTTCCACTAAGTGCTTTTTTTAACCTTTTCTTATGACTGACTGACTACCTGCTATGCCAGTCCTGGTTTTCCTCCCAGATGGCAAACATCCGTCTCCTGGCTGCACTCACTTGCAGGAAGCAGAAAGCCTGCTGCCTCACTCCCCACAGCACTGAAACAAGTGACATGAGACTAAACTTCACTAAAAACATAATTGTACCCAGTCAAGTGAGAAGTGTGGGTCCAAGCTTGCATGACAGGCTGCTTGCAGCAGTCTCAGACTTGGGGTAAAACAGAGCAACAGTTTTAGGTGTATGTTATGTGGTAGATGGGGGCCACTCATTCCACTGCTAGAGGCACGTGAACACAGAAAAACAGTTTTAGACCCAGCATTAGCATTGCCATGACAGGAGAGATTTATCCTGAATCACCAGTTATTTAAGTCTTTGCAGAGTATGCCACCTGCTCAATAAACTCAAGATCAGGAGACACAGACGCACCTGTAGAGATGATAAATAAAGACAGAGTTACAAAGACATCCTTAATTTCCATCATGAGACCTAGACTCAGGATGGAGGCTCTGTTCTATGTGCCCCACAGTCATCACTACCCTCCTCCTTTGAGGGCTTCTCACCTCAGTAACCAACACCCTCTGGAGTGAGTCGTGAGCTCTCTTGTTAGGCCACAGCAAAGGCCAGCAGAGAGCACCAAGCCTAAACCCACGAGCTTGAAGTTATTTGAAGACAAAAGCACACATAGAAAAACCTTCCATTTAAAACAGGGGTTATAAAAGCCAAGCAGTTGTGTGCAGTACTGTGATCAAATGCCATCCTTATTCCATCACAGCTTGAAATAGATTGGGTAACAGCAAACAACTGTAAAAATCCCGAGCTGCTGCCAATGACCACGCAGCAGGCACTGTGCTGGCTCGCTTCACTCCAGCACTGTGGAATTTGGCCAAGGAAAGCCTCCGTTATGCTTCAGGAACACACTGACTGCCAGTACACCCAGAGGAACCTTGCTGGTGCAAAGGCTCCACAGGCCCCGGCACTACAGGCTGAGCATGCCCAGATCTCAAGAGCATCCTCAGCTAACAGGACATGGGCAAAAATGCCCTTATTTCATTTACCCAGTCCATAGGACAAAAGCTAGGAGCATGATTCGTGGTCTTCCCAGATCTTCTGAACCCCCTCTGTCAAGCCTAGGTAGCTCTCCTATTTTAGCTGCTGCCTGCACAGGCTTTGTTAGTGCTGGAGGCTGAGGCTTTGTACCAAGCCCCAGGAGTTCAGTACATTCTGTTCAGAGTGCCAAAGGCACTGAATAACCACTTATATTTGCATTTGCCTAAACATAGCCTAAGCATATTGCAAACAAATAGCAGGAATAAGTTTAGCACTTGAGGCACAATTAAAAGCTAAAAACACCCATCAATAACTTGGTCCTTTTCCAAAAAGAACAGAAAAAGCCAGTAAGAGTAAGAATAATCAAAACAGTATTTTTGTACTGCAACAAAAAGCAAAGAATAAAAAGACCGTTTGCCAAGAACTTTAAAACCTATTTTTAACCAGTCAGTACATTTTATGAACTTATCTATAGATAAGATAAGCTGCTAAATACCATTTCTGGGGTTTAGATTTTTTGCTACAGGCATGTGCAATCTCTGTCGCTGCATGAGCCTGGCTGCTTTCTCTGTAGCCGCAGCAGGATCACAGAGGTAGCCAGCCTCACAGCAGAGCTGCTGCATTATGAATCAGATCATGCTCACCAAGGAAAGGAGGCTGGAGTGTTGAGGGTGGGCTTGAGAGAGCCAAGAGACTGGGGGTGCTATTCTTGGCAGCACCAGCGACTCACTGCGTGACCTTGTGTGAATGCCTTCTCCACGGCTCGGCTCAGCTCGGCTCTCCAGCACCCCGTGCCACACCACAGTGCTGCAAACACCCCGGGATTCTGCTTTTGGGAAGGGAGAAACAGAACGAGACTGTACGGAAAAGAAAGGAAATGATGCAGTGCAGGAGGATGCAGTCACATCGCTGATTTCAAAGGCAGCTTGGACTGTATTTGTAACAAAGGCTCTAACAAAAGAGAAATAAAGCGCTGAAAAAAAGAGCATCCCCTTAGCTATTTTATCCCTCTGGGCATTGAATGAGGCAGATACTACTGTTAATGAACACCCGTGAGGTGTCTGGATGCTGCTATACCTGATGAGATTCATCCTCCCAACATCCCTGCATGAGGGGAGGAGGAGGCTGAGCCCTGTTTGGTCTGGAGCTGGTGTACAGAACACTCCCACAGCTAAAGACAGCCCCTGTCGCAGTCTGTGTGATGTGCACCAGTGATGTTTTACTGCAGCTCTGCCTGGTAACAGCACAGATACAGCCCACCAGAGCAAGAGAAATCCCCACTCACCACTCTGTGAGCTCACCCTGGCAGCGGCTCAGGAGCACTGCGGTGACAGCAGCCCCTGCCCACGGCCCTCCAGCCAGCCCAAGGCGATGTCAGCCTGGTCACCAGGAGTTTCACTGAAACCATCTCAGCTGTGCCAGGCAGCAACTCACTCACCCGGCACACCCTGTGCCGCCTGCAATCGGCCCTGCCATGGGCATGCAGCAGCCTCGGGCAGGAAGCACCCAGTGGATGCTGGAGCCTGAAGGTTCTTGGTCCATGCAGTGTCTGGTCACCCAGCTATGGCCAAGGGTTCCTTGGCTCTGCTGACAGAGCAGAGGGGGCTGCTACAACGGCCAGTCCTGCTCCCTCCCCATCTAACAACAGGCACCTACAGTCCCCACTCAGTCTCTGTCCAGTTGCACAAGATTGCTTCAGCTGCTCCCAAAGCCAAGACCCAGCTCTGGGGCACTTCAGAAAGCCACCAGCTCTGCTGCTGCACCACAGCACGACTGCACTGCTCTGTAACAGAAGGCTCCATCCTGCACATCTTACCCCCATGTCCATACCTCAGGATCAGAACATACCATAGATCACTGAAAAGTGCCTATTTAATCCTACAGATTTCTTCCAATCTAAACAATTCTATGGGTCTGTAAGACTGCTCTGCCTGGAACACAGACCTCAGCCTTCACTGGGAATTTCCATGGCAGAGAAACCAGTCACCACCTGCTGTGTTCTGGAGTCAGGGTTGGTTGTTTCATATCTACATTCACAGCCCATTGTCATCAGTTATGTATGTCTGTGTCAAAGCTGTTTTTCAAAATACTGCCAGCCACAGCAGCAGAGAACACGACTGCTGTCTGATTGCCACATATAGTTCCAAAGCCCAGGCAGATCCTAGATTGCATCCTGCAGCCTGGATTCACAGCTCCACCTCAACATGCCACTGCATGCTTTATTGGAATGAGCTGACTCCTCTTCCTGTGCACTACACAATCTCACACTTGCTGTTTTTACTCCTTTACTTCTAGGTTAGCTTCTTGCAATTCCAAGGAAAGCAACAGTGACAAGTCACTTCAAACAGTGACAGTAGCCGTGACTACTAACACACGGCACAGCAAGGCTGCTGAGCCTTACCTATTATACAGACAGGAGAATAAACCCCTTCAAAAGGCAAGGATGCAAACTGGCACTTTCCAAGTGACCAGATTGGCTGCTTTTGAATGCCAATAATCACTTGTGTTTTCTCTCCATTACACGTTAATCCCACACGAGCATGTGTCAATGACTCACTCTCCCCTCTGCCCCTGAACAGCCACAGATCTTCTCATCTCACCCCCTGATCAGTACCAAACACCCTCTTGTTGGACAGCCTCTCTGACATATCAGTTACACGATTAACTCAATTTGAATAAACTCTATACATCAGCCATACTGAAGTGGTGCACAAAGGCACCACCTATTTGAAGCCCTACTCGGACATACATTATTCACTGAATCCATTTTCATTTGCTTTTTAATATTTTTAAGTGCTCCTTCATATTAGTCTACATTTTTCTTAATAAATTGATCTTCAATATAGGAAGAGGTGTTTCTAGTGTTGTGCTGAAGCCATAGAGGAATTCAAGAAGCTATCCTTTTAAGTGTATTCCAAACACTGAGCCCCACCTTGTCCTTCAGAAGCAGCTGACAAGTGACATTAGTTAATGCTGCTCTATGCTCCATCACCATCTGTTTGCAAGAGCTGGAAATGCTCTGTGGACAATATGGGATGCAACAGGGCAGCAGTCACTAGGCCAGCAGACAAATGGACATGGACAATTGTGTCTGCCAAGCTGGGTGGGGATGCATTTGCACACGTTTTTTTTTTTTTTAAAAAGTAGATAAGTCTATGGCTACGAATACAAAACTGGCTTTTCAGGTAGCAGCTTTTAGGGAGCTGGCAATGAAGCACAGCCTGTTTCTGTGACCAACACCTGCTTGCTGATGACAGAAAGGCACAACCAGATGATGCAGCTGCTGCAGGACAAGTCTGATTAGTGCAGCTTTGCACTGAGTCGGTGAACAAACCACCCATGCAACCTCCTGTTGACCACATGCCTGCTTTGCATTTGTCCAGTTCTCCATCCCACAGGGCTGATCTTTGGGGAGATCCCACAGCCTCTGGAAGCACAAATAATCATCACAGATCACTGCTGCTGGTCCTGCTGATGTCAGATGGATCAGAGCAAACAGCTGCCTGAAAGGTGCTTTACTTTGACCTCACAGACCAGTAAACTGGGGTTGAAACTACTCAAAGCCAGAAAATAGACAGACAAAGCCAACTAAAACCAAGTTATGTTCTCTTATGTAAAACATCAGTTGCTCCCACTCACAAGGCTGACAACTGCTGGCCTGTCTCCATAAGCAGGGACTCTTGCTGAGGCTCTCCAGAACTAGCCTGGCAAACTGGAGGTTTGGGGTTGTGCAAGCTGACTCACACTTGAGAGCGAGCAGAGATCTGTTCTGCCTTTTTGATAGTGGAAATAAAGCCACACTTCACAAGGAAAGATGTTATGGGCCGAAGTCCACACGTAACATTAGCAAGTGGAACATGTGCCAGCCTGGGAGGAACATCACCACTGCACAGCAGAGCCAGGGCTCGTCTCACTGCTCCCAACACCCTCCCTCTGTCAGCACGGCCCCATGGCAGGGCAGGATGGGCTCTGTGCAATGGCAGGATGGCTCCACTTCCAGGTGCAATGGCAGCACTGGGACTTTCTCCATACTGAGAGGTGAAACAACTCTACATCAGTTGGTGCCATGCATTTCTGTGCACTTCTCTTGCAGAAGTGTGCAGTACAGTGTCTCCTGTGCTGTCCAAAGACCCAAGCTGTTGATGAGATGCAGATTCAAATTAACTCAAAGTAAAAATAAATAAAAAGTATCAGTCACTGCTTTACAATTCAAATTCATGTGAAGAAGCCAAACTCTAAATGCAAAATTAGATCAACCCAGATTCACAACCAGACCTTGTATATAAACAGAACCAAGTTTGCTCAGTCTTGGATTCATGCCATTTTCAGTGTTTTTCTAGTCTTGCCATGCTCATCCTCAGCCATGGGCCCAGGGGAGCAATGTTTGTGATGTGCTACAATCACACACACACCGTGGTGTTTCCCTTGGATTCCTGCTCTCTCTCCCCACATGTACAAGGGTGTTGCAGTCACAATGTTTGGAATAGCCTTACCTGCTTCAGGACTTCAGCTCACAGCTGTCTCCATGGTTTACAGCACTGACAGGCTACAACTATCCCACCTGTATTTGTCATGCCAAGAGTCTATCTCAAATGGAGAGTATTTGGACTTGTGAAGAACAAATCAGGTAGTGTTAAGAACTGGGAATAAAACAGTGTTCTAATTAGACAAACATTAACCACTCAGCTTCAGCAGAATTTTTGGCAGATGAGGAACCAGCAAGCCACAGAGGAACAAAACCCAAAGAGAAGTACTGTGGAACGACTGCACTGCACATACAAAGCAAACTCTGCCCTAAGGAATTATGTCAGAACAAGGTTAAATATTTCACTGGGACTAATACTTCCTATTTAATTTATTTTTATAAATCAATCTGCATAATGTATGCTGGCATCCTTTATGTTTCAATTTTGCTTACAGTAATAAAACTAACTCTGCAAATCATCCTTGGCTGTATGTTATTTTTACATCCAAGAGCACCAAGTGATAGAAGCTTGGCAGGACAGATCTGACTAAGAGAGAGAAAAAGCATTGTACTTCCCAAACATAGCAGAACAAGCTTGATTTTAAAGCAGTAGGATGAAAATTATTCAGCCTACAGTTAAAATTAGAGATATGGTGAGATTGAGACTGCAAGAGAAGTACTGAATTAAATGTGTTTTTACTTGACTCCAACAAGCTTTTTTTATTAGTCCCTGATAAATGAAATACTAGCACCTTTAGAAGCCTGTGAAACAGTCAAATCCACAAGGTGTTTCACAGAGCAAATACCACCTGCCATTGTCACCCCTGCAGGAAAGCCTGGCACCCCGTGACTCTCTGGTCACAGTGCTGGCATGGAAGGACAAGGCAAGGCTGGGATAAAAGGAGAAGTGGCAGCACTGTGTCACACACATGCCTGCTGGCAGTGGCACTCGGGGCTCCTGTCAAAAGCCTTTGCAGCCACCTTTGCCTCCCCCAGCCCGTTCACTGGAATGGTCAGGGTGGTTTCCGCAAGCCCCCTCTCCCTCCAGCACCCACTCCCAGCTTGGTGGGGTGTCCCCATCTCCCATCCCTGCAGCAGCAGCCGTGGTGCTCAGCAACCAAAGCCTTGCTCAGGTCAAACACTGACACCTTGCACAGCCACGAGGCACCTGGCTCAGAGCCACCCTGACACCACTTTCTGTATCTTCTCTTGCTTTGTTATGCTCGAGAGACAGACACACAGTAGTTCTGGAGCCTCTTATAATGAATAATTACTGAACCTCACCTCAAATATATGTATATGTATATTTACATGTATATTGTATAATATATATACTTTTAATAGACATAACAAATAGACAAACATTTTGAATGCTATATGAAAAAAAATCATTAACTAGAAGAGTTCACTAATCCAAATAACCAAATCAAGATATTCCCATTCCCCTCCTCCCAGAAACACTATTTACAGCCATCAGGAATGTGTCACTGCTCAGCATTCCGACCCACTGCCTCCGCAGGCTTTTCCTTTCTCCAGCAGGAAATCCTCCAGCTGGCCCTACTTTGTTCTGTAGCACATTTTAAATTCAGCTTCTTTGCATCAATTGAATGTAGGTGCATGCAGGCATTTGGTACCTGCAAGTGGGTGTTCCTCCTGGTGAGATTTCCTTACTTTCAATTTCCTTATGAGCAAATTAAAAGGAAAAAAAAAAGAGTAATTTCTTCAGTGATTTTTCTGCCTCTCTGCAATGTACACACACACACAAAATTCTTAAAGAAATGTAGAAAACAACAGCCACTGAAGAACTCTGCATCTCCCAGCTTGGATTGACCAAGTCCTGCCTAAGTTTATCTTGAAGGGCTTGCTCAAAAAAGTGTTGCAGATTTCTCCTTAAGAAGAAAATTTTTGATTTCCCCAAGCCTTTATGCTTAGATGCAAAAATTATTGGAAGTTGGTGTCCTATCACACAATGGGCCAAATGTTACACTGGACATGGATTCGGTGGAAACTTCAGCAAATTGATATTTGTGTCTCTCCCAGGTTTTCCTGGGGAAGCCATGCCCACGATGGGCACTGGGCTTTCAGGGGCAAGGCTTGATTCTGAGGACAGAGGGCCTCAGGTCCTGTGCCAGGGACAGAAAGGAGGCACAGATTGAGCAGGAAAACTAAACCCTCAGTTTGGCTGTGTGTAGAGCTGGAGGGGGTGAATCACTCCTGTTTCAGAAGCAGTATCCTTGGCTTGGGGATAAAAGAAGCAAACTAGGCAGTAAGGTAGGACACTTGCTAGGCAGAGTATCCTCAGTTGGGTTTGGTTTGGTTTGTTTGTTGTGGGTTTTTTGATGCTCAACAACTATTACCACTAAATAGCAGGACCTGTGATAATATAGAGAATATAATTGCTTTGCTCTAAGAACATGAGCCACATTTTCACCAAACAAGAATGGACGTGTTGGGTTGTTTTAATTCCTGAGCTATTTGGGCATGTCTTCTCTCTGGCTCGAAAAAATGGAAATGCATAATGAAGGCAGCCAGTTGTGTTGTAGGTAACTGAATACAATTCCCACCACAGGACAGGATTGTTGGCAAGATGTGGTATCAGTACAGGGAAACTTAGCACTGTCAGCTGAATAGATCTGTCAAATTGTTTTCTGCAAAATGTTATGTCTACAACTACTAGAAATAGCACCACTGAGCGATAAAACTTAAACAAGTGTGAAAAAATATTTGCTTTATTTTCAAGTCTGTTTTCCTTGTGAATCTGACAGCATTTTTTTTTTTCTCAAAGTCATGTTTCATGTGCTCAAGGACTGCACTTTTCCACCCCCTACACCTGTGTTCTCATAAACAGCAGCAGTGCTTAAACAGATTCTGCAGCAGCTCTGAGAAGGCACGCTTGTTGGACACTTTCATATAAAATGAGATAGGAATTAAACAACTTTATATAAGAATATTGCCCTTAAAACACTGAAGTGCTCTTTAATGTCTGCTTGAGGAGGCCTGGCCTTATAAAGACTGAAAGAGTTTTCACATTGCCAGAATCTTCCCTCCATGAACAGGCACTCATTTCACGCACTACCTTAGTGAAAATAGTGTCCTCTAAGACCTGATCCTATCTGAAGCACAAACACGTCTAAAACACCTTAACCCTCCAGCTGAGGCTACACATACTTTAAAGCCATTCTAATATATGCATAATTAATGTGTATATTACTCAGCAAAGGGTAAACAGCAAGTGTTGCAGTAACTCTCCTGTCACTAACTTTAATACTGTACCAAAATATGCTACTGTAAATTAACTAGTACATTATGGAGTGTCATAAATAATTAAAACTAAAATTATAACTGACAAATAGAATGAAGCAAGAACACTTTGTAACCCAGTGTTCTTCCTACTCAACTTCATAATTTTCTAATTTGAGTAAAACACTAAATCTGATTCTGTCTGAACACAAAAAGGAATTTGTTCATATAATTTACTAATTTGGAAAGTAGCGTGGTTGGAAAGAAATTGAAGCATGCTAAAACCTCTACATAAGCCATTCTATCATAGAACATCTGTCTACATGCTATACAACACAAACTGCTCTTTTGTCATCACTCCCAGGTCCTGAGATGAAGCCAAAGGAAGCACATCACAGCAAGTGAGAACAAGCAAAACAAAACTCCTCTGCCAGTGGTGGGACATCAAGCCCTAAGAAGGAACCCATCCTACCTGGTCTCAGAGGATGCAGGAAAGAGATGGGCTTCTGCAGCCACCCCAGCTGACACAACCTGAGTGAGCAGGACCTCTCTCTCTTCCTGTGGCTCTCCCAGAGAGAAATAGGCTCTGCTTTGGCACAGGAAGTCAGAACACTTCAGCTTTTGACATCTAGAGGTGAAAACAGACAGGTGAACAGCACAGGAGTGACATCACTGTACCTTTAACAGGGATTTTTAAAGCAGACCAATGGTGCTTTTGTGCAAGTTGGTAGAACTTGCTGCTCCATTACTTCAATCAATAGGAAGTGTCAAATTGTTTTTGCAGAAGTCATCTATTGTTCTGTATTGTTTTGCTTTTTAATTTTCATTCTTTGGTTTCACTGAGATAACAGGTCTCTTTTTTCAGACAGACATAAAAGAGGCTGACAGACAATGTCTGCTGTTTCATTGTCTCCAGGTGGATTCCATATTCTGCTCCTTCACTCCTCTCACCTTCCTGCACTGAAGTACTGTGGAACCTTCCACCTGCCAACTTTTTTTGATTTTTAATTTGTCGGTGTTTATTTAATGGACAAAAAACTACATCAATTAATCTGTTTATGCTGCCTGAGCTCATCCTGACTTACAGAGAACCATCCCTACCAACACACCAGGGCCAGACCTTGTGTGGCATGCAGCCCCATATCCCTCCAGAGCAGTGGGAAGAATTCTGAGGGATGGTGGCCCCAGAATGAATTGTTAGAGAGAAACCCCTGTGGAGTTTGAGCTCTGACCTTGTTTCTGTAGCCTCCAAGAGGGTTCCTACATCTCTGGAGCCCTCCATGGCACAGAAGGATCCTTAGTGGCAGTGGCTTGGGCAGGTCCTTGGGCAACCCTGGGCTGCTGGCTGGCTGCTGGGCTGCACCCATTGCCCCACCAGTGAGAAAGGGGAGAGGCAGAAGGGAAAAACTTCATCTGTCTGCATAAGCCTGACCTGTGCAGTTACACTGCAGCAGATGGAAATGTCTGGGGACAACAATCTCCCTGCTCCACAGGGTAAGGCAGCTCTCCCTGGCACAGCAGGGGCAGGCACAGCACTGAGAACATCCCAGGGGAGAAGCTTATTTAGAACTGCCCTCTGACAGTGGTGAAAAGGATCCTCCACCCATCTGTCCTGCCCACCCTGCCTATGGCAGCCTCCCTGGGAGGCTGAGCAGGGGACACACAGCCTGTTCCTAGTACAAGCAGCCCACAGGCCACTCCAGGGAGTCTCAGGACCATGTGAGGAGCTTCGTCAGGCACTGCAAGATGCTGGAGGGAATGGGATGCTCCTGCAGGGATACATTTACCCAGGAGATCTTGAGTTCTGGACAAAGCTGTGTAGCTGAGATTTTATTTTAATACCACTCCACCGTGGACAAGGGGGTTCAGCTGGGTATAAGCAAGGACAGTTTCTAGTTCTCAGTTTTTTATAATAATGATGGATTAGTCCTGTTCTTGTTAATCTGCCAGGACAGAACAGCTGACATAAGCCTCCTCCAAGCTGCAACGGGTGTCCTGGCTGCAGGAGCCAGTGGTTGTTAAGCACACAGTTAACTCCCACAGACCAACTATCTCCTTCTTTTTTTTTAATAACCATTTCTTTGGGTAAGTGTCTCCTGGTATTTTAAAAATTCAGTTTAATCAATTTAAAATTAATAACAAACCAGCAAAACCCTTAGGGCCTGAAAGCTCCAATCTCTGCCACTCTGGAAGTGATGAGTCAGCTGCAGCGGCGGCCCTGGAGCAGCTGAGGGCCGCCCATGAGAGCTGAATTAGGTCACTTGGTTTGCTATTCATGGAACAGTGGCTGTCCCTGCCACTCCAGGGAGAGCTGCTGTACTCCAAGGGCACTGCCACAGCCCTGCTGCCACGGCTCTGTCCCATGTACTGACCAGGAGGGAGCACCATGACAGAGCCTCTCCAAGAGGAGGGACAGGACAGTGGCTGCAGGACACAGCACACACAGAGTCCTGTCCTGCTCCCTGGTGTTTCCTCAGGCTCCTGCCCTGGTCACTAACCCATGTTCTGCTCAGGCAGGAACAGGAACCAGCAGTGCCCAGAGCCAGACTTCTGGCTCCAGCCCCTTCCCAAAGCATGGCTCACTCCCAGGCCCAGCCTGCTCCTTCCCAAGGGAACACACGCTCCCTGGGTACTGCAGCAGACCCACTGTGCTCCCTCACTAATCCCCTGTGGCCAACAGGCAGCTCCTGTGGCAGCTCCCTGCAAAACGCTGGGTTGGGAGTTACCCACAGCACAGGCTTTCCATGATCCTGGCAGGTTTCCTCATGCCAGTCACTCTGGAACTAGCTCAAGCTCAAGCACAAGTTTTATGAGGAAGACAAAGAGAACAGCCATCAAAGGCTGCAGGACCAGACTTACCTGAGTCTGGCAAATGTCCTCTTCCTCACAATAGCCTTCAAAAGGGTCACTTCACTTGGAGCTCCAGCATTCCTGTTTACCAGCTGCCTCAACTCCCAAGTGCCCATATTTCTGCAACTACAGTCTCCAGGTGTCCAGAAAAAGATCTTCTGAACTCCCTGGGAAGCACATCTGTCCTGTTGCTGCAGGGCAGTCCAGTGTTCATGTCCTGCTTAAGCCTCTCATACTCAAGGAGTGGTTTTGTCTGTGTCAGAGGGGCACAACATGACAAAATGACTGTCTGCTCACCTATTAATATTCAGCTGTGATAGGTCTCACCCTCATTTATTCACTGAAGAGAAATCAATAGTTGAACACTTTGTAAATTAGTGAGGATTAAAGCTCCACTTCTCTGGAAGGCTGCAGAGTGACAGACATAATACGATGGCAAACGATCGCTCTCTAAAGTTTAGCTGTGAGATTTCAGAACACCTTCCTCTAATGTCCCAGACTGAGCATAACAGGCATTCCTGAGGCAAATGACAGATTTATTTTAAAAAAACAAGCAAAGCTTTCTTTAAGAGAATACAATGACAATTTCTGTGTAATCTCTGCAGGATATGTCTAAGGGCATTCCACAAGTGCTCCCTGCCCTGCTGAGGCCTTCTGGGCCCCCCACCTGTCCCTGTCCTGCTGGTCAGCACAAAGCCTCTAAAGAATTCACAGAATTCACAGAATGACTAGGTTGGAAGAGACCTTCAAGATGATAGAGGCCAACCCATGCCCTAACACCTCAACTAGACCACGGCACCAAGTGCCATATCCAGAAGACTGAAATTCAAAGTCAGATTTTGTAGTGAAGCAACAAAACAATATTCAGTGCTTTAATGACAAAATCTGTTATGAGTGTCACCATTTTGGTTCCCAGCCTCAATTTCTTTTATGACCACTTCAGTGCTTAGACAAGAGTTTTGACTAAACCAGTCTCTAGCTGATAAGATCATGGGCACCCAAGAACAAAACTAAATCTACTTCCAGTTACTTCTGTGGAAGGAAAAGATGGTCCTAAATTTCTGATTTATGTGAGTGGCCTTTGAGACATGGTGCTTGCTAAATGAAAAGTATGAACACTACACTTTCAAAGCTCATCTTTCTTTGTTTCTAGTTGTTCAATATTTTAAAGAGTAACACATGGAGGAAAAATGAAGTGACTTATAGCAGATGATTCTGAAGTGTTAGTTTGGTAGCACAAAGTGAAAATACAAATGTATTTTTGCATGAGCACAGCAAACAGAAAGGGTGGTCATCCCTGCCACATCCTGAAATATAACCAGGTACTTTGTTCAGAAATGGCATTACCTTTATTCAGCACAGCCCAGGCATTAGCTTAAATCTGCAGCACATTTCCAGTATACTTAACTTACAGCAACTTCCACTGTGAACCTGAGAGTGCATTAAGGGGTGCTAATACACATACTAGATCAAGCAGATTCTGTGCAATATTTTAATTTTTCTTTAGATTAAATTTAAATTATCATTTACACCACTCTGCTAAAAAACAGGGAAAGTGGTGCTGTAAGTGTAGCAGCAGGAACGCATACCTTCATGTACTCTTCTCTATTTTTATCTTGTCGTTGAACTTAACAGACTTCCAAGTGCAAGTAGATTGAAGCTCCATCTAGTGCCAGGGGCCGGGAAGTTGCTGGGAGATTTTCGCAGCCAAACCAGCCAATAATCTCAGAGAACTACTGAGGTGCAGTAGCTAACCCGGCATCCCAGAGCTGTCACACGCTGGTGAGAACACTGCGGAATTGCTCTTGCAGTGTGTAAAGGCTTCATTTAAAAGCTGCAGTACCTTGGGCTAAGCAGAGACCACAGCACAGCACCTGAGACCCGATCCCCCCATGGTGAGGGGGTCCCTGCACAGCCCAGCACCTCACTCCCCACCCTGCTCCATCACTAACACACTCTGCACAGCTCCTCTCTTTGGATCCAGGGAGCTGGGATGCTGCTGGTGCATCCCAGTTCACCCTGCTAACCTCTGCCAGAACCAGGCAATCGATGGTTCTGAAATGCCCTTGCTGTTTTTAATACCTGGCTTGAGCACCTGCTAGCAAGTCACCTCCTGTCTCCTCCACAAACACCTACTAATGGCAGCACAGAAAATGGGTGTGTATTACCAACACAAAATAGTCTAGCTGGTGCTAATGTTCCCTTCCTCTCTTCTGTGTTTTTTCCAACGGCATGTGCTAGAACTGCACCTGTTTCTAGCTCTGTAACAAAGCCATGCTGCATGTCCCAACTCCTGTATGCACACACTATTCTAACCCAAAATGAGGAGGAGGTTTGTGTAGCAGAGGACAGCTGTTCAGATGGTTCAGTTAAAGCAGTAATGATAGAAGGTTTTTTTACGTGCAGAAGTCATGTTTCTTCATTTAAGAGAAGTGATCTTCATTGGGCATTTTAGATTTGAGTTTCAAAGAAAATGTAATGGGTGAAATCCTTTCAGTGTCCTAGTTAAACATAACCCACCCAAGTCATAAAGCTTTAAAAAAGCACTATACCAACTGAACACAGAGTGGAGACAAACTGTATTAGATGCATCTGTGCCACATTTGTCTCCACATAACCTGAGCACTGGGAACTCCAGCATCCAAAGTGTCCAGGAGCAAACCGTGCGTGTGAGCGGCTGTAGGCGCTGCAGGACCAACTGAAGATGTGGTGCAAGCACCACTGATGCATGAGGATGTCAGCAATACAGACAGGTGAGGATGGGGAGTTACACAGCAGATGACTTCTATTCATAGTACCACCACCATGACTCTGCTCACAGCTGTGTAAAGGCTGATAGCAAAAACTCAGTGTCTGCTCTGAGAGAGCCCTGCCTGAGATCCAGCATCCTCCACAGACACTTACTGCGTGGTCACAGCAGTGGTGCTGGGGGACAGCCCAGCCATGGCATGGGGCTACAAGCAAGATCACGACCTCCTGAAGCACCACCAGGTCTCTGGGGATGCCAGACGAGTGCTCCACCAGCCTCGGCAGTGACTCTGCTCGTCAAGCCTGCCCCACGCTCACCTTCCACAGTGAACAGTTTGGCTGAGAGACAGAATGATTTACTGTCTTTTGAGAGGTACTTGGAAAGAAGAGAAAACATTCTAAATGAAACCACATCCTTCTTAGCCTACTTTCCCCTTTACTCATTCCTACTTTTCCCCATTCCTCCCATTTTTATATTCCTAATGTTTCCCTTCACTCACACCAGACTGGCTGCTCTACAGGTGCACAGTGTTAGACTTTCAGACTGAATTCACCCCTTGTAAGATTACATTGAACAACTTTGAGCAGAAAAATTTTCATATACTTTGTTCCTTAAAAATTTGATATTTATTCAAGAGAATGCAATCGAGAGAAAAGCACTACACCTATGGCAGAAATTCTCTCCATGATGAAACTAAGTAGTACTTCAACTACCAAAAATTCATGTCAAAATATTCTAAATATTAAATATACACTGTTCTTTGACAAGCTAACAGCAGACAAATTGACTGCTGCTTATAGCTAGGATCAAGTTCTTTTGTGGCTAAAAAAAAATTTCACATAAGTTTAGAACAGTATCATTTTGCTGGGAAAATACAGCTTTTCAAACTTCAGAATTATTATTAAATGCTTTTGAAGACAGTGAATATTTTAGGTAGAAATTGTGTACCACAGAAATATTTATGGATCTGTGATTCAAATATCCTTTGGGTTTTTAACAAGTAACAAGCATTAACAGCAAAATCATTTGTGATCAGAAGTGGAAACAGCACGCAAACATATTTACAGGTCCTACCAGTGAAAGCAAGTTGAATGAAGAAAATAACACCCTGAACAAAGCTCCAGAGCTCCCCAGCTGCAGCGTGAGGGTGGCTGAAGGTGCAGCAGAAAGCAGTGCACAAGCAATCACCTACAGTAACTGTGGGCTGGGAGAACAGAGCCGACTGTCAGGCCTGGCACCAAGACACAGCCAGGAGAATGAAGCTGCCCGGGATGGTGTCCCATGGGAGAGGGTCCCCACGTTCCTGCCATGCACCAAAACTCAACACAACAGTCAGAACTGGGGTTTCTTCTTAATGCATGCTAGCACAGTGAAAAAATGCAGATCAGCTATTAAAAAGTTAAATTTGTTCTACCAGTCAACTGTGGCAGAGAAAAAGCCAAGCAGATGAAGCCTGTGAAAAGTCAAATGTTCCCTTTCATCTCCTATCACTTCTCGTTGTGATCAGTGAAGTGTGCACAGGGGTCACAGGTTCAGACTTTACACCACAGTAAGATTGTTAACTGTCCCTGTTAAACCATATTGCACAAATATCCATTAAAAAAATGACTGCATCAAGAGCTTGTGCTTGCTGTGCTTAATTTTCCACTTTCCTGCTTCCTCTCCCTCTAATTTTGTGCTTCTCCAACCCTCTTATTGCATTTCTTAGCCTTAGTTTTGGCTTTTAAGATTAACTTCCCCACAACCTTTCACCCACTGCAACAGCCAGAGGCATGTGATGAGTCACCACGAGTTTGGGCAAAATAACATGAAGATCTTAGATCGAGTATGTTCCCACCTTCCCAACACTGTGTCAAGCTATCTAAAAACTTTATGAATTTCAGTTTCATACCCTTATTTCATAAGTGAAAAGTTAACAGTTATTTGGGACCTGCTTGCTTGACTTTAAACAAAACAGAATACTGCAGGATCTAAGCACCTGGAGGAGTCTGACTGCTTGGTAACTGTGAGGCACAGAAAGCTGTGTCATATGGGCTAATTCTGTACTTGTTACTCCTATAGAGATTCATCAAAGACACCATTATCAACCAGACAGAGAACACCTCTCCAAGTAAGAATTTACACACAGTGTACTTTCATTTCTAAGAGTAAGGTTTATTTTCTGTTGGCCACCAGCAAGATCAAAAATTCACCTTAAAAATGCTAAAGCTGAGCAAAGTTCCATGACTTTAGTGCTTTGGTCAGTCTGTAAATTGCATTTCCAAAGAATTGTCCTTCCTCCTAGTTTAAGTAATTCTGAAAGCCACTGAAACAGAGGCAGTTTCATGCTCTTACATGACATAGCCATATCCCTACATTTGCACCTGATTTTCAGAGTTACATTGTGGGTTTGTTCTGTTTGAACTTGATGGTTAAATAAAGAATAAACAAGGGAAACCCCTCAGAACTGCTTACGTAACTGTCTGACATAGCAAGACAAAGGTTTTGCTGAGTTATCTTGTTGGTAAGATCACACCAGGCCAAAATCCTCTAAGGAGATGAAACTCACATCATGGAGAGTTAACATGGAGTTAAACCATTGCTCCAAATAATGCAAGATACACCAGA
Source organism: Certhia americana (assembly GCA_018697195.1). Taxonomy (NCBI): domain Eukaryota; kingdom Metazoa; phylum Chordata; class Aves; order Passeriformes; family Certhiidae; genus Certhia; species Certhia americana. The sequence goes on along the minus strand of CM031865.1, from coordinate 3,557,318 downwards.
AAAGCACCTTTTTTCCCCCAAACTTTCTGAATGGTTTAAGTGCCATTATACTAGGCTCTCTGCAGAGCAGCCACAGCTATGCTGGCATGGGACAGGACCTTCTTCATGCACAGGTGTAGTAGCTGTGCAATAAAACTCTGTGCTGTGGTCTTAATGATCGCTGCATTTTGAATTACCGTATTTTTTAAACCTAGTTTCACGTTTTCCACACATTAATTTTCATAATTTGTTTCTAGCTAACACTTATCCCAGTCTCTGGTGGCTTCCTGGGGTTTCAGCCAAGGCCCTTGGGTAGCTGTGGAAGGGCTGCCCAGCCTGACCCTCACCTGGCTGACACATTCTGCTCCTGGCTGTCACCAGAAGAGGAAAATCTGCTGACTTGCAGCACTTGTAAGTTGGCATTTCCCTCTGCACTTCCAAAAGCACTTGTGGTAAAGAGACAGACTGCTGCAGGAGCCCAAAGTCACCAGATCAGTGCCCACGTGGGCACCAGCTACAACAGCTGAGTGCTGCAGCCCCTGAGCTCGGGCTCTGGGAAGTTTTTCTCCACAAAGAAGCCCAGCTGCATTCTGCTGGTGGTTGACTGCCCTCCTGTCTGTACATAAGTGCTGGTTACAGTAATCTCCAAATGGTGAAAAACACCAATTTGGTGAAAAACAGTTAAAATCTGTGACATCATAATGGTTAGACTAAATGATCTCAGAGATCTTTCCCAACCCAAACAATCCTATTGTGAGAAGTCCTGCCTTTGGCTGTCTCATCATTCCAAGCACAGCAGCAGTACTGGCAGCTACAAGGCCTGACAGAAAAACCCAAGTTACATTACTCACAAAATATAACCCTCCTTCAAGTCTTTGGCCAATTTCAGTTTTTCTGTTAACAATATAAAAACAGGCAAGTTTCTCACAAAGCTGTAAACAGAGAGTACACTCTGGTTAAGCACAGCCAGTACTTTAGAATTCTTCCAAATTATTATTTTTCTAAGATGTGATCCAACATCAAAACAAAAGTTCTGAACTGAAGCAAAAGACCAGTAATTGTTACAAGCTGCACAAAATCCTACCAAACTGTGGCTGTAGTATGCAATTAAATTCCAGAAAGAACAACTACCAGGTGAAATCCACAAAGAGACTAAAATGCAAGAAATACTGATTTCACCACTATTTATCATATGGCTATAGCTTACAAGCAGTCCGTTTCATATGTAAGTCTAGGCACTGATGTTAAAATTACCTATTACATCTATCAATTTTAACAAGGATATTTTTTACATATATAAATATTTCACTTCAGAAATGTCTCAAATTCCACTTAACTATCATAGGAAAAAAACTCCCAACAACCCTGGAGGTCCCCGCTCCTACAATCTTTAACATACAGAGCACACCCTCATTTTTTTAAATCCAGCAGTCTCAAAGGTGCTGCTGCAGTAGTGCCTACACAAACAGTACTGTAACAATTGTGTAACACAGCACACAACCAAATGAGGCACCTAAGCACAAAAATAAAATTAAAGAATCATAACTTTCAGAAACACCCTGGTGACTGCTGAATCTGCAAATTATATAAGCTACCTGGTAGCTTTGAAACATTAAATAATAGCAACCCAATTTAGACTTCACTTTCTAGATATATTTCAAGAGTTAATTCACAAATAATATGACTAGAAGCTGAGGTACCAAGCAGGTGTGAAATCCCCTACTCTGATCCAACCATTTATGCTAAGGAGATCCCAGACTTCCATGCAGTTATTTCCAATTTAGATCATTGAAAGCAGATGTGTGCATTCCCTGTATGGCTAACACAATCTGCACACCAAAACAGCCCTCACATCACTGATCACCCAGTCTGTGCAGCTGCTACAGAAGGTAACACTCCCCATGAGGCAGCAGCAATATTACCTGGGCTGCTCTGCACTCTGACACACAGGTGAAACACCTGCCAAAGAGGAAAAGCACTGCACCTCCACACATCAGCCTGGTGTGGCTGATCCTGGGATCCTGGGAAAGCAGCAGCTCCTCCCTGCACCCTGGCCCAGCTCTGGGCTGGCAGTGACCATGGGGTCTCTGCCTGCTGTGAAACAGACTGGATGGTGCAAGGGTTCAGGAGGGCACAGATGATTATTGGGCAGAAGGAACAGACAAATGTGTTGGAGGCTGAGACCCCTTCAGCCAAGAGTGGCATAGCCTGTGGCTAAAGTCCTGGAAACCACAGGTTATTGAGTGAGTTATCTACATGTTTGTGCCACACAGCCTGCTATCCAAGAGAAGCCCACCTCTTATTAATCAAAGTATAATGATGCACAGCAAATAAGCAGCTCCAAAATCCTCAAGGCCTGCCCCAGGGTCATGAGATGTCTGTCTCGATATTCATTAAATCCACTTATTAAAGTAACACAGTTTGGAAACCTTACTGCAGCTTGAAGACAATCAAAACGTTTTGGTTGAACTCTAAAACTAACAGGCCCATCAGCCTCCCCTTCATCCATCTTTCAGATGGATGCATTCCATTTTGTGCCAGTAAGAATGTTTAACTGGGACCTCCTACAGGCCAGGAATAAATAGAGAAGTGACCCTCAATGGCACCTTCAGACAGAAGAGAACCTTTTCTCCTTCCATGGAAGGAATCTCTGGAGGCAGGATGATGAAGACAAGCCAAACTTCACAAAAAGCTTTAGCTATTTTAGAAGCTGAAAGCAGCTTTAAAGATGTAACTCATTGGTTGATACAGTGACATGAGAATATTTCTGGGATACATGGATGATGCTGTCCGAATTCAGAGGGGTAAAGGCACTGTGAAAACAAAATAGAGAAAAAAGCCCTTATGGAATTAAGGTAAAATGTGCAAATGAGCTCTTTCCAAGTATCTAGTAATCCAAGCAATTAGTACTAAACAGCATTCAATCCCATGACAACAGAAGTAGCTTGTTAAAGGACTGAAGTGAGTATCCATTATAAATACCTGGGGACTAAAGGTAAAGAAGGGTAAAGGGAAAGGTAAAGGAAAGGTCAGATTCATTTATTGTACACTATGCCTTAGCATACTCTGGTGTGAGATCTAACTTCTTGAATTATAGCCACAAAGCTATTGACACGGACAGCCACATCCCACCAGTCTCCACTGCTCCGAGAATCACAACAGTCATCCAGTAAAGCAAACCCAGCCTGCTCAAAAGCAAGATGATCTTCCCACCAATTTCAAAGTTACGGAAAACAGAGCAATTGCCTCAGAACATGCCCTTAAGGTTCTGGTGAACACTCCTGCACAACCCAGGACAGCCTTGGAGCAGCCAAGCCATCCTGCCCGGGCGCAGTATCAGTGCAGAAAACCAGTGGCACCAGCCTCGGGTATTGTACAGGAGTGCGGAACTAAATTATCGCAATAGAGACTCAGTGGAACCTGGAACAATAAACCCCAAAATCGCCAGCTACAACCCCTTGCAGAAATAAAACGTAGCAGATGCCGGTGTGTGAGACAGGGACGCAGCCGTGAGGTCCGGGAGGATGAAGGGCACGGGCGGGGCAGGGGGTCAGCCCCTGTCCGGGGGCACGGAGGCAGAGGTGAGATTATGGAAACAGCACAAATGCAGCGATTGCACCGGGGCGGTACGGGCACAGCGGCGGGGCCCGGCAGGGACGGGGTGCGGGATGCACGGCAGCGGGCACCGCTCTGCCCAGCAGCGCAGCCGGGACCCCTCAGGGCTGCCCCGGGACCGCCCCCCGGGAAGGCAGCGCCGTTCCCTGAGCCGCGGGAGCTGCGCCCGGACAGCCCGGCTCGGCTCGGCTCGGCTCGGGCCGGGCTGGAAGGCGCCACCGCCGGTACTCACCGATCCCGGCCGCTCTCGGCCGCCGGTGCGGCATCGGGGCGGCCACACGAACGCCCGGCCCCGCCGCGCCTCTGCCCCGTGCGGTCCGAGCCGGGCGCGGGAAGAGCCCCTCAGCGCCCGCACCGCAACTCCACCGGGCCGAGCCGGGCCGGGCCGGCCCCCCTCAGCAGTCCCGGGACTGCCCACACCGACCTCCAACGGCCGAGGGGCCCCCGGCCGTGGCCATCGAGCCCCGGGCATCTGGTCCCGCCCAAGCCCTCGCCCGGCCCCCCAGCTCCCCCCGGACCGGGGGGCGGTTACCGGCCGCGCCCCTCCTCCCCCCGCCCCCGGCGCGGCAGCGCAGGGCTGGCTGGCCGCGCCGCACCGCCGCAGCGCTCGGTCCGCTCCGCGCACGCACCGCGGGACCGCCGCACCGCCCGGCGCCCCCGGCACGCCCGGGCTGACCGCTCGACACCTCGACACGCCGCCCCGCGATACATGGCCGGCTGGCGAGTACGTGGACAACCTGTGTGCGTGGCTGCTGCAGGAGTAGGCCGCCATTGGGGCTACTGCGACCCAAGGACGTCTGCGGCAGAACACGGCCGGCGGGAATCTTCCAGAGCATAACGGTGAGCGGGGCGGGCGGGAGCGCGCCGGCGGCGTGCGAGCGCGGTCAGGAGAGGGGCCGGCGGGCCGCGGCGGGGACGGGGGCACCTTGCGGGTCGGGGGGCGCGGGCCCGGCCGCCCATCGACCGCCTTTTTGTGCGCGCGGAGCGGAGCGGGGCCGTCCCGCGGGAGGGGGCGGCGGCCGGGCCCGGGGCGGGAGGGGGTGTGTGGGTGTGTGGGTGTGTGGGTGTGTGCGTGCGGGGCGGCGGGCCCGGTGCGGGGGGGTGGGCGGGCGGGCCAGCGGAGGAGGCGGTGGAGCGCGCCGCGCCGCCGGCACCCATGTTTTCACTCGCCAAGATGGGCTCTCCATTGATGCTCCCCCGCCTGCCCGCCCGCGCCCCCGGCCCGCCCGGCTCCGCGGCCCGCCGCACCGAGGACAAGGCCCGTGCGGGGCCGCGGTGCGGTCTCCCCCGGCCCAGGCGGCCCCGCCCCGGCGCGGGGGGGGGGGGGGGGGGGGGGGGGGGGGGGGCGGGACCGGTGCCGGCTGAGGCGGAGCGGGGCCGCTGGTGCGCGGTCGGGGGGCCGGGCCCGCCGCGACCTGCTTTGCGGCCGCCGCGGTGGGCGGCGGGACCGCGGCCGCACCCCCAAGATCCGGGCCCGGCGCGTTCCCCGCGGGGAGGCGGAGGGGCCGCGGGGCGGGCGCAGCCAGGGGCCCCGCGGGCGGGCAAGGGGCGGGCTGAGTGCCGCGGGTGAGGGCAGGCCCCGGGATGTCTCCCGGACAGGTGCGGACAGAGTCCCGGCAGCCCCGGGGTCAGGCTCGCCGAACGCCCTCAGCCGTTTTAACGGGCTCGGGCCCGCGATCGCCGAGGAAGAGGCGCCACCGCGGAGCAGCGCGGACTGCGCCTAACAAGGCCCTGTGTTCTGGCGCACTTCCTGCGGGGAGCGAGGGGAATCACGGCTTTCGGCCTCTCCACATGAGAAGGACAGGCTCTAAATAGAAATACAGCAATATACCTGCGGGACTAACACGAACTCTTTCCTTTGAAGGCCGAGAATCGATAGATTGTTTTCTGTGGTGGAAAAGACCGAGAGGTTTCTCACAATGTCTGACCCTTGGTGCGAAGAAGGCTAGGTGATCAGGAATAGCCTGTATGGTCGATGGAGTGACGCACAGGAATAAGGCCAACGAGTCAAGTGGTGAGCCGACATATCTGTTGCTGTAGGCAGAGAGGGACTTGAGGTAAGCGCCCTTTTGCTACCTTCAGATTGAGGAATTGGAATGTGGACCCTAAGCATAGACTCCAGGCATTCAGAAAACCAAATCCGTATTTAATAGTAATTTTGGATGTGATTTTTTTGGAGGGGGTGGATGGTAGTGCTTGGCTGAGTTGTGACTGAGAATTACACTATCCCGTTCCCACCTGCATCCAGCCAGCACAAGGCGGTGCAATAGTTAACGGGTTCTCTGACCAAGCAGGGAACAAAAGGCAGGCTGCAGCGCCAGAGGCTTAGCTGGTATTTCATCACCTTGCTTCATGAAGTCAGGCAGTGACTGCAGCTTTTCTCCTTGATAAATTGCTTGATGGAAGTATTCTGCAAAGTGTGAAATCTATGTATGAGGCTGCTCCTACTTAAAAAGTTCTACCCTCGATCTTCTTGCACTTTATGAGCCTGCTAAAGTCTGTCCAGACAGAAAGAACCCATCCCAGTTTGGTCCCACAAGAAATGTGCTTCATGATCACACACCTATGCTCCTTATGCCTCTTCATTTAACTCCAGTAAAACTTATTAGGGGGCCGCC
>CM031865.1:3518954-3551006 GCA_018697195.1 Certhia americana | reverse complement strand
ATGATTATTGGGCAGAAGGGACAGTCAATTGTGTTTGGAGGCTGAGACCCTTCCGCCAAGAGTGCATAGCATGTGGCTAAAGTCCTGAAACCACAGGTTTTATTGAGTGAGTTTTATCTACATGTTTGTGCCACACAGCCTCTATCCAAGAGAAGCCCACCTCTTATTAATAAAGGATAATGATGCACAGCAATAAGCGCTCCAAAATCCTCAGGCCTGCCCAGGTCATGAGAGTCCTGTCCTCGATATTCATTAAATCCACTTATTAAAAGTACACAGTTGGAAACCTTATTGCAGCTTGAAAGACAATCAAAACGTTTGGTTGAACTCTAAAACTAAACAGCCCATCAGCCTCCCCTTCATCCTCCTTCAGATGGATGCATTCCATTTTGGCAGTAAAGAAGGTTTCTGGACCTCCTACAGGCCAGGAATAAATAGAGGAAGTGACCCTCAATGGCACCTTCAGACAGAAGAGAACCTTTCTCCCTTCCATGGATGATCTCTGGAAGCGGATGATGAAGACAAGCCAACTTCACAAAAGCTTTAGCTATTTTCGAAGCTAAGCAGCTTTAAGATGTAACTCATTGGTTTGATACAGGTTACATTGAAATATTTCTGGGATACATGGATAATGCTGTCCGCAAATTCCGAGGGTAAAGGCACTGTGAAAACAAATGAGAAAATCCCTTTAATGGAATTAAGGGTAAATGTGCAAATGAGCTCTTTCCAAGTACTAGTATCCAAGCAATAGTACTAACAGCATTCAATCCATGCAACAGAAGTCCTTGTTAAAGGACTGAAGTGAGTATCCATTATAATCCTGGGGACTAAAGTATAGAAGGGTAAAGGGAAAGGTAAAGGAAAGGTCAGATTCCATTTATTACACTATGCCTTAGCATACTCTGTGTAGATCTAACTTCTTGAATTTATTATCCACAAAGCTATTGACCACCAGACAGCCACATCCTCACCAGTCTCCACTGCTCCGAGAATCACAACAGTCCATCCAGTAAAGCAACCTCCCCCGTGCTCAAAAGCAAGATGATCTTCGCCACCAATTTCAAAGTTACGGAAACAGAGCACTCTGTGCCCTCAGAACATGCCCTTAAGGTTCTGGTGAACACTCCTGCACAACCCAGGACAGCCTTGGAGCAGCAAGCCTCCTGCCCGGGCGCAGTATCAGTGCATAAACCATTGGCACCAGCCTCGGGTGTTGTACAGGAGTGCGGAACTAAATTATCGGCAATAGAGACTCAGTGGAACCTGGACAATAAACCCCAAATCGCCAGCTTTACAACCCCTTGCAGAAATAAAACGTAGCAGATTCCGGTGTGTGAGAAGAGGACCAGCCGTGAGGTCTGGAATGGGGCCGGGAGGGATGAAGGTGCACGGGCGGGGCGGGGTTCAGCCCCTGTCCGGGGCACGGAGGCAGAGGTGAGATTATGGAAACAGCACAATGAGCGATTTGCACCGGGGCGGTACGGGCACAGCGGCGGGCCGGGCAGGGAAACGGGGTGCGGGATGCACGGCAGCGGGCACCGCCTCTGCCCAGCAAGCGCAGCACCGTTACCCCCTCAGGGCTGCCTCCAGGGACCGCCCCCCGGGAAGGCAGCGCGCGTCCTGAGCGCCGGGAGCTGCGCCCGGACAGCGCACCAGGCTCGGCTCGGCTCGGCTCGGGCCGGGCTGGAAGGCGCCACCAGCCGGTACTCACCGATCCCGGCCGCTCTCGGCCGCCGTGCTGCATCGGGGCGGCCACACGAACGCCCCGGCCCCGCCGCGCCTCTGCCCCGTGCGGTCCAGCCTGCGCGGAAAGCCCTCAGCGACCCGCACCGGCAAATCCACCGGGCCGAGCCGGGCCGGGCCGGCCCCCCTCACAGTCCCTGGACTGCCACACCCGACCGTCCAAACGGCCGAGGGGACCCCCCGGCCGTGGCCATCGAGCCCCGGGCATCAGTCCCGCCCCAAGCCCGGCCCCGGCCCCGCTCCCCCCCGTCCTGCGGGGGCGTACCGGCCGCGCCCTCCTCCAGCCCGCCCCCGTCGCGGCAGCGCAGGGTCTGGGCTGGGCCGCGCCGCCGCCCGCAGCGCTCGGCGTCCCTCCGCCGCCGCCACCGCCGGGACCGCCGCCCGCCCCGCGCCCAACCTTCCCGCCCGCTGCCCCGCTCGCCCTCGCCCGCCGCCCCGCGATCATGGCCGGCCTTGCAGAGCTACGGTGGACAACCTGATTTCGATGGTGCTGCTGCCGGGGCGCGCCCATTGTGGGCTACTGCGACGCCAAGTACGTCTGGGCAGCCACGGGCCTGCTGCATCTTTCCAGAGCTCACGGTGAGCGTGGCGGGCGGGAGCGCGGGCCGGCGGAGCGCGGTCAGGAAGCGGGGCCGCGGCCTCGCCGGGAACGGGGGCACCTTGCGGGGGCGGGGGCGCGGGCCCCGGCCGCGACTTTTCGCCGCCTTTTTGTGCGCGGCGGGAGCGGCCGCGGGGCCGGTCCCGCGGGCGGGGGCGGCGGCCGGCCCGGGTCTGGAGGGTGTGTGTCTGTGTGTGTGTGTGTGTGTGTGCGTGCGGCCGGGCCCTGGTGCGGGGCGGGCGGGCAGGGCAGCGAGAAGGCGCTGGAGCGCTGTCCGCGCCGCCGGCTCCATGTTTTCTCCGCCAAGATGGCGCTCTGCCATTGATGCTCCCCGCCCTGCCCGCCCGCGCCCCCGCCCGCCCGGCTCCGCGGCCTCACGCCGCCCCGAGACAAGACCCTGCGGGTCCGCACGTGCGGACTCCCCCGGCCCCAGGCTGCCCCGCCCCTGGCGCGGCGGGCCCTGGTGCCGTCTGAGGCGGGTCGGGGACCGCCTGTTCCGCGGGTCGTGGGGCCGTTCCCGCCGTGACGCTGCAACTTTGCGGCCGCCGCGGTGGCGGCCGGGCCCGCGCCGCACCCCCAAGGCTCCGGGCCCGGCTGCAGTTCCCCGCGGGAGGCGGAGGGGCCGCGGCGGCTGGGAGCAGCCCGGGCCCCCGCGGGCGGGCCCGGGGCCGGGCTGATGCCGCGGGTGAGGGCAGGCCCCGGGCTGATCTCCCGGGACAGGTGCGGACAGAGTCCGCGGCAGCCCGGGGTCAGGCTCCGCCGAACGCCCTGCGCCGTTTAACGGGCTCGGGCCCGCGATCGCCGAGGCAGAGGCGCCACCGCGGAGCAGCGCGGACTGCGCCTAACAAAGCCCTGTGTTCTGGAGCACTTCCTGCGGGGAGCGAGGGGAAATCACGGCTTCGGCCTCTCCACATGAGACAGGACCGGCTCTAAATAGAAATTACAGCAATATACCCTGCCGGGCTAACACTGAACTCTTTCCTTTGACAGCCAGGAGAAATAGATATGATTGTAGGAAAAGACCGAGAGGGTTTCTTCACCAATGGTCTGACCCTTGGTGCGAAGAAGTGCTCTGTGATCAGAGATAGCCTGTATGTCGATGGTGACTGCACAATGGACATCAGGACAAAGAGTCAAGGTGGTGAGCCGACATATAATGTTGCTGTAGGCAGAGCTGGACGAGGTAAGCGCCCTTTTTGCTACCTTCAGATTGATAAATTAGGAATGTGACCCTAAGCATAGACTCCAGCTATTCAGAAAACCAAACTCCTGTATTTAATAGCTAATTTTGGGATGTGATTTTTTTGGAAGGGGGTGGATGGCAGTGCTCTGGCTGAGTTGTGACTGAGAATTACACTCATCCCTGTTCCCACCTGCATCCCAGCCCAGCACCAGGCTGTGCAATAGTTAACGGGTCTCTGACAAGCAGGAAAAAGCAGGCTGCAGCTCCAAGCAGGCTTAGCTGGTATTCCATCACTTGATTCCTGAAGCTCAGGAGGGGTCTGACAGGCAGTGACTGCAGCTTTCTCCTTGTAAATTGCTTGATGGGAAGTTTATTCTGCAAAGATGTGAATCTCATGTATGAGCTGCTCCTACTTAAAAAGTTCTACACTAGCTCTTCTTGCACTTCCTATTGAGCCTGCTAAAGTCTGTCCAGACAGAAAGAACCCATCCCAGTTTGGTACCACCAAGAAATGTGCTTCATGCTCACACACCTGCTCCTTATGCTCTTCATTTAACTTCCAGTAAAACCTATTATGGGGCAGCCACTCATCTGGGATATGAAATACTGTCTGGGAGTGGTGTGCCTTATGTTGGGAACACATGGGCTAGCATTTTTGGGCTGGCTGTGGAACAGCCATGAGTTCATGAGTGACAAGACTTTCACTTACAGGTGTAAAACCAAAGGCAGAGCGGGTGTCTGTAGGCTAAAGCCCAGGGCAGGCATGGAGGAAGAGGGCTGGCAGCACTGAAGTGAAACAAGCAGAGTTCTGAACTGAAATGTTAGTGAGACCTGTCTTAAGCTTTTATGGGCAAATTCCTAGGGAGATAGAATCATAGAGTCATTAAGGTTGGAAAAGCCCTCCAAGATTGTAGAGTCTGAGCCTTCCTGGTGCTGCCAAGGCCACCACTGACCCCTGTCCTCAAGTGCCACAACCACAGGGCTTTTAAATCACTCCAGGGATGGGGACTCAACCACTGCCCAGGGCAGCTCTGCCTGGACAAGCCTTTTGGTGACGTTTTCCTAATATCCAACCTAAACCTTCCGTGGCACAAGTTGAGGCCCTGATGCACGAGCATGTTTAGGTAGACGGGCTGCAGCATTCCCAGTTTGGCAAACAGTCCCTGGCCTGTGGTAGCCCAGTGTCCATTGTGTCCCCTTCTCTGCTGGGGGACATCTGATGGCAGCTCACAGTGGCTGGTGCTGGTGAGACCTCAGTGTTCCTTTCACCAGACAATCTGGGACACCTTGCTGGAATTGGGGGAGTGGGGAGAGCCTCAGCGTGACAATTGTCCCTGTGTTTTGTCTTATGTAAAAAGTGTGGTTTATAATTGTGTTAGTGCATGGCAAGTCTCAGCCCAACTCACCTTTGGGGTTTTTTAGCAGCATCAGGGCAGTTACTCTGGTTCCTATACCAGCAGTGACTGCTGCAGCACAGATCAGGGAATTTTCATTTGCCACTCTCCAGTCACATTTGCACACACACTGCACCCCTGCCCCCACAGGTACTGCCGCCAGGATTTCCTTGCTGGGTGATGACTGATGCTGAGAGGCACCATAATGCTTTTTTTTGATAGCTGGTGGCATCTTACTTAGCAGTGAACTCTTACCACTTCCACAGTTAGATAAATCCCTGAGGATAACTTGTGCCTTCTCCCTGCCCCATCTACATCTGTGTTTTAACAAAACTGTTGAAGTAGCTTAAAACCCAAACACTAAATCTTGAATTTGAGGGTGTTTATTGCACTACCTAAAACTTGCATTATTTCCATGTCTAACACAGTCTTTTTAAAACTTTTTTTTCTTTTCTCTTTCAGTCTTGGTCTTTGTAATGGGCAAAGAAGGGGTCCATGGAGGCGGATTGAATAAGAAGGCATACTCAATGGCAAAATACTTGAGAGACTCTGGGTTCTAGTTGTTAGGCAGACTGTTAAGTATTAGGGGAAGATTGCTATTAAACTTTCCTGGCGGTGAGCTTTAAACCTTACATTCTGGAAACTTTACTAGCAATGCAGGGTGATGGGGTATGAACCTGTGTCTCCTTTGTATCCCTTTGTTGGTGGGGAAAGGTGTTATTTTTTTTTCCCTTTAATTCTTTTCATTTCTGTTTTGTTTCCTTGTGTACTCCAGCATTGGTTATAGTCATGGGAAAGGAAGGTGTCCATGGAGGGACACTCAACAAGAAAGCATATGAACTGGCTTTATACCTGAGGAGGTCTGATGTCTGAGCAGCCTCTCCCCATCCACCTAGCAGCTGTCTGCACCACCACCCGCTTGTGCTCAGTGCTACCAGACCGTAGATGGTAGTTTGTGTTTTTTTATTTACCCATTTCCTACTGTCATAACTCCAGTTCCCCCTTGTTCATCTCTGTAACCACTGTAGGTAACCGAGCCCGTCTGGCACCACCAGGACGATGATATGCATGATAACTTGAAACTTGGGAGGGGAACATGCCAAGTGTAGGCTCTGCTTCGTCTTAGCAATTAGTGTGATATTGATGACTAAACCAACTGAGATACTAAACAAGGTGCCGATTGTACAATCTAATTTGATCAATGCCTCTTCAGCACTTTGAGCAAGTCACAGCTCACTAGTCTTCCTTTCACAGAGCACAGTTGGGAGGAAAAAAGTGCGTGCATATCTTCACTTCTGTCCCTCTCTTTGTTTCTGTTTTTTAAACCCCTGTGTTTGCTTACACCCATTTTTATAGTGCCTGGTTTGTTTAACCAATTTGCCACTCAAAAGCTATTAATGTCACATTAGTTTTGTCATTGCACTTCACTGTAGGTTTAAGTCTCTTACTTTTTCTTGATGTTGTCTGAAGGTTGTACTGCTTAACAAGTGCAATCACAAAACTATGAAAGGGTACAGATGTACTTCCTCCCATGACCTTAAACCATCATCCTAGGGACTCCCCAGACATTCCATCATTACAATAGCTCAGGCACTTTTTTTTTTTTTTTTGCCAGCTCCTGTTCTGTAGTTGACTTGTGCAAGGCTGCCACTGTGGCCATTAGCTAGCTTGGTATAACCAGCTGGAGTGTGTCTGGTTTCAGTTTCTCATAGGACCAATTTTAATTTGCAGCTTGGGGGTCGGGGGGTGGGGGGTGTTGTTTTTGTTTTTTAATATGAAACTGCAATGTCATTGTGGAAAACTGCCACCTTCAGCTACCCTGGGAGCTCTGACTGGCTTCAGTCTTTCTGCCAGATCACTCAGTGGTGCAGAGTTTGGCTGCTCTGAAGCCACTGTTTGGATGAAGGTCGGTAGTTTGTAAGCTAAACTGTCAAAATACCATTTCAAATTTAAAAATCTTCATCTGGCCTGTCACACCCTTGCTGCAGAAATGATGGAGTGAGCTGCCTTGTGCACGAGTCATCTGAAATGTCTGTAACCAAACTCAGTTCAGGCACGGTTCTGACCTGTATGTCCATTGCAAGAACTGCAGAACTCTGTATACTAAAGAATAAATGGGAGATGGTAGTGGTTGGAATAACTGACTTGGCTGTCTTGTGATGAATTTTTTAATATGTATTCTGTGCCATACTATTGTTTAAAAAAAAAAAAAAATGAACTGTTGCTATTGTGAGATGGATTTTAACTGACTCCGAGGGTTTCTTTTGACTGGCACTACCTTAGGGACATTCTAGTATTTGCTTCTATTGTTGGGCCTTGTGGATAATGTACAGATTTAAACAAATTCTTGTTGCTGATTTGTCCATTTCTTTCCCTGCACTTTGTTACATCTGGGATACAGTCTAACTCATCTGATTTAATATGCATTTCAAAAAATGCCATAACTATTAAAAACACCTTGTTTACAGACAGATGAAATAAATTTATTCCAACCAAACAAAATCAGACTGTTGGTAATTTTTCTGCCTCACACCCAGGAAATCATCTGAGGCCCTTCAGTGCATGGCTGGCCACACATAATAGGAGATCTAACTGCAGTTCTAAGTTCTGCAGGACAGCAGTAATATATGATATCATTATGATATGATAAGTAGTGTGACAATACAACATCAGTCAAAAGCCAGGCAGTCTTTGGGGTAAATCTTAACCTAGGAGATGATTTCTCATCTCTTAATTCCACGTTTCTCCAGCTCTGGTGTGGGGTTCCCCTGCCCTCTGAATGCCCAATATACCTTTCCTGAAACAAGCTGAAGGTGACTTCACATTGACCTGGCAAAGGAATCTGTGGTGGCCTGCCCAGGTCAGTACACCCAGGGTGGGAATGTGCTCCCCTCACCCAGAGAAGGGGCAGATTTAAGGTCTCTTACCTTAAAGGATTGCACCTTTGTTACTTATGCTGAGAACTCCCAAAAGCACAGGCCCAAGGGCACGTGATGGTGAACCCTGCAGCTTGTGGCAAATCTTGGGAGGCAAATCCATAGAAAGGCTCTGCCTTCCTGGGCCCTCAAACTAATCAGGTGCTTCTGGACAGGACCTGAAAACACCTCTGTTCTTCCCTCCTTCCCCCACACATTCAGCACTGGTGTCAGCTGCACCTGCTCCTCTGCTTGGTACTAGACCTGGGTCTAACTAAACCCTTCCTATATACAGTGCTCGTATTCTCCCACTGCCACGTGGCTCCGTGTCTGAAGTGGATCTCCCAGTGCCAAAGTTAGAGCAGACCAACACACCCAGAGCACAGAGAAAATTCCCGTTCAGTAGTAACTGGTGCAGAGGATGCTAATCTGCTTCCTCCATAAAACAAATGTGAAGCTGTGCTCAGTGTCTGAACACAAAGTTGCACTCACCTTCTGACTGCAGAACTTCGTTTCTGCCTAGTTATCAGGATGAGGGTATTCTATTCCCAAAGAATAGAATAGTTTTGCTTCTGTGGTAAGGCCAGAGTGGATGGAATTGACTGTAGCAGCACCTGAGACAGAGCAGCTGCTGGCAGCACACACCAGATACTTGCCATCACGTTTCTTAGTGTGACATTGTTCCTTTCTGACCAATTCCCCTCTCTGGAGGTGTATGTCACCTGCATATTTCTTGTTGGTGAATTTTCCTAGCATAACTGTGTCTGCAATTGATTGCAGGCACTAGAATTACATAAGTGTATTACAAAGTTTAGATCAGTTCATGGCCCTGGGACTCTGGATTTCAGGCAGCCTGGAATACAACAATGAATAAACATACACACAGCAACAGCAGGGACTTATTTTAAGAAACATCTTTCAGCTTAGTAATTACACTTTCGGAAACCATTTTCCCATTTGGACTCACCTAGATACATGCTGAAGGGGAATTCTGCCTGGTGAAAATATACCACTACACTGACTTGTCATTACCCCATGGTTGCTGGCAGCAGTGGTTTGGAGATGAATCATCCTTTCATTATTATCCTTTTACTGTGCCTCATAGTGCAAAATAAACTTTCCCTGCTCTCAGCCAGGCCCAGAAAGCAGATCTGCACTGCAGGGTGTGTGGCTGCACAGTGTTAGGTGAGAAATCACATCTGGGACCACCTCACCTGCCATTGCCTGGCCAGGGTCCAGCACTGGGCTGTGGCTCTGCAGGTGCTGCCAGCTGGGCAAGAACTGTTCAGAGCACCCTGGGCCTCCTTCACACTCCCCCAGGCAAACTACAGACTCTGGCCAGGCCAAACTCATCCTCAAGATACAAGTGAACAAAAATGAAGGTTTTCTGCATAACTCAGACCCCTGCTTGTAGCACTGGTCAGTGCAACTCCTTGTACTGTGATTCACAGTATGACACAAGAAATCTGCTCCAGATCCCAACAATTCCGTGTTCTGCATCTTCAAAAGCACTTCACCCTCAGTAATGTAGGCATACACAAGGTCTCAGGTGATGCAAAAGTTCAGTAAACGTTTGATATTTAAAGTGGAAAACATGTTTATTAACATTCTTTCAAGCTTTCCTTAGTCAAGGCCATATAAAAAAATCTCCATTTGAGTATATGCATGGTTTTACTTTCTACATAGTTACAGAGGTATTATATAGAATCTACCATTTTTGTGATACACTGGTAAGTATTGAGATCTGTGAGACAGGTGTAAGCACTTGTTTTCAAATCAGGTATTTGAAAAGAACAATTTTTTTATATACAGTTTAGCAGACTAATGCAGCATAAAATGCTCTTTTAGTAAGAGGTATATGAGCCAAGGATCAATATAATACTTACCCTAAACTTCTTTTTCTGTGTGGAACAAAACCTCTGTCTTAGTTGTCTCCCAACTCCAATCTCCTCACTGAAAACCAGACGACAAAGTCGTAGCAAGGAGGCATAAATAATGTGCTTATAGTGGACCTGACCTTGTGAATTGCTCAAAACTAAACACATATTCTAAGCTTCCTCATCCTGGGAATTGCTCAATGGAACTGCTTAAACTCAGCTACCAAGGCAAACTCCAAGGATTATTTGGAATCACTGCTTTGAGATAAAAGTGGAATTTCTGCTTTGTTTTGACATTACCAGCACATAGAATATTGATCTGTTCTACATTTTCCTTTCAGCAGTGGTGACAGTTTTTAGGAAAACTATACAAACATGCAAATACAGTTTTTTGTTGGGCCTAAGGGGTAACACATATCTACATGTAATAAATATTGCTCTCAGGATGACCCAGTTGTAGCTACAAAATGGAAATAAAAGTACTTCCAGAGAAATCCCATTTCAACAAGAGACATTTGGAGTCTCTGTGATATTTCTATTGATATAAACTATTAACATTATTTATTAGCACTGTGAAGTCCAGTTTAACTGTTGGTTTCGAGAAGACAGAATGTGTGACTGAATACTTGAATCAAAAATAAATCTACCTGTAATGATTTAACCAGAGTACTACTACATGAACTGCTGCTCCTATCAAAGAAACCAAATGGATTACAGATTAAAAGAGATTCCCTATGCAAAAGGTTTGTAAATAGCCTTAAGAACCCTTTTGTTCATACACCTATGGATCATTAGTAGTCTCAGACAGTGTTTGCCACTCTGTACTCCCTGTCCTCACTGGGCTGCAGCTGAACCACTACACTTTCTTCATTCATCCCATTTTCCGCATCACTGCTATCAACATTGTCATTGTCATCCTCCTCGTACTCCGAGGACTCGGTCATGTTCTGATGGGAATGGGACTCTGACAGAGCCCCAAAGGACTGTGTGCTGACCGAGGCCAAAGGCCTGAGCAGAGGAGTGTTCTCAGACACTTCATTCTCCTCCTGGCTGCTGTCCGTCTCCGAGTCAGAGTCCCCCTGGGAAGGGACCACTTTCTGCTTACACACAGGACAGGTTTTCTTTGTTTTTGTTAGCCATGGGTCCACACACTTGCAGTGATATGCTGTTAGAAAACAAAATACAAGGACATCATTACAACAGGGGAAAGGACAGGGAAACATGCTAAACCGTATTTCTGTTCAGTGACACGGGAGAATTTTAGAACATAACTCAACACGAAGAATTTTAGTTCCAAATTTGTTGGCATGTAGCCTGTGCAAAATACCTGATGGCTCAGGATCTCAGTCATGTGGGTATAAGCAATGAATACCTTGTGTGTTCTCTACTGAGTGAATGAGAGCACTAATACAACAGGCCACATCTGATGACAAACCTTAAAGCTTTTTTGAGCAATTCCATCAAGAAGCAGGCATGCCCACCATTATCATCCTCACATTGCCTCTCACCTCCACACCCCAACGTGTATCAAAGCACCTCATTGTTACATGACACTACCACATGATTTTGTGGATCTTAATTTAGGTCTGCAACTGGCACTGCAACTAGACTGGCCATGTTTAAAAAAAAAAGTATTTGTCTTACAGTATTAAAAATTCAGCTCTTCTTAGTATGAGAGATTTCTACTTGGGAAAGAGTTTGTATTCACAGTCCAGCAGTGCCATGTTTAGTATTGGGTCAAGTCACACTGGAAACATGTTCTCCACAAGAACTGATGGTGGGGGTTGGTAGTGTCCAAGTTAAGTAACCTTGGCAGTCCCCCACTGGGAGAGATGCCATGGACCTGTTCTTTCTCTTCTGAGAACTAGTTTGTCAGCCTAGGAATTGGTTTTAGGACTGAGGTTCCAAAAAGCTCAGCCTGTCACCTGCTGTGCTGGCTGTGTATAGAAGGCTGTAACACCTCTGCAGTGGGCTGGACTTGAGAAAGACTGTCACAGGGAAAATATTTCACTAACTGAATTCAGGGTCAGGTATTCAGGGGTCAGCATCAAGCCCAGATTTTCTTTCATTTGTACATCCAAGGAAAAATGCAAAGTGGGAATGCTAGCTTTTTAGCTCTTAAAAAGAGAAAGCAAGCTTTCACTTTTCCCATTTTGTACATTCATTCTTGCATTAGCAAAAAGGAATTTTATAAATCACTTATTAAACATATGCACTGTTTTGGACAGTGTTTTGGAAAGCTGTTTTAATCTAAATTCAAACTTAAAATACAGCTGCTTACCATGAGAGCATGGAAGGATCCTGAGCTTGTCTCCATCCTCATATTCATCCAGACAGATGGCACACACATCGTACTCATCTCCTACAGCACATAATTGGGAATTAGTTTAACTTTAAAGGCCTTGCAGCCGACCCTCCTGACACACACATGGGCTCTCCCAGCTGGTTCCTCAGGCTGAAGGAACCACCACTTCCCCCTGCCCATACAGGGCAGCTCCTGCCAGCTGCAGAGCTACTGCTGAACTTTTCTCCTCTCTGGGACAACAGCTCATCCACTTTAGTTAATAAAAATGTTTTAAACTGTGTGAAGTGCTACCTCTACAATATTTTTTCATGCTTATTGAAAGTAAGATAAAATGATTTAAAATACAGCACTTATTTTACTATACAGGCATTAATAAGCTACCAACAAAACTTAAGGCAGAAAAATAGCAAAAAAGAAAAATGGATGAAGTGTAAGAATTGTTGCTCGGATCTTTGAAAATTTTTCTATGCCTTCTGACGTTTTGCATTCTTGTAGTGGAGTTTCTCACGCACTTTCATGTAAACAATGATTGTTTTGCATTCCTTTCTAGAGGAGGATAAAATTGATGGACTCTTGGTTTGACCAGTGTGGTTGGAGAGGTGGCAACTTCACCCTCCAATCCCTGGTCACCTTTGGAATGGTATATATAATTGAGAGCACACAATAAACTTCCTCTTTTCCTTGCAATGAAATTTGCAGTGAGCTCGTTTGTTCATTTTGTGTCATAGTGCAACAAAGAATAATAATCAGGAATGACAGTCTGGCCACAGGAGGAAGTTCAGCGTTTTGTAACTCAAAGTTCACAAACAGGATACGCAGCACCGACAGTACCAACACTGCTCTGTTGGTGTGGGATGTTATATGACCAAAGGAGAGACACTTTTTAGAGGTTAATGCATTCCCATTTCATTTTTTTGTCAAAGGTTTTACAACATGCTCCTTCCAGCAGTTCCCATGGCTCTTTCCCTTCTCCTGAAGGCACTGGCCTCCAAAGCTGCTCCAGTCCTGCAGTGGCTCCAGCCCAGCCACTTGTTCCCCCCGAGGGACAGAAAAAAGGGGCAGAAGGAAAAAAGTGAAAAAACTTTTGAAAAAGGTAGTTCAATGGATAAAGCAAAAGCTGCACTCAAGCAGACAAAAATAAAGAATTAATTCATTGCTTCCTATCACAGTTTTGAGACCAAACAGCAGCAAGCAGAACAACGCAATGAGAGAACAAATAAGACCCAAATCATGAAATTTTATCTTCCTCATTACACGTGGATTCTCTCTCTCCAGGCAAGGACAGAAAGTCCAGAACCTTTTGGTGCTTCCTTACCCCTATGCACCCAGGATTCTCTTCTGGGAAGTACAGATGAGCTCTGTGGAAAGGGTCAAGTATCCTTTCCAGAGCAGCCCATAACACAGGTTAGGGCACTTGATGAGTTTTAAGATACATAAATAATGAGAAAACAGGATCAAACCTAGCAGGGTCACAGAAGATAGGCAATTTCCAGAATTAAAAAAATATGGCACATCTTCTCTCCTTGGACACTGCCACAATAGCCAGGAAAGTTCAGTATGTGAAATGACTGCTCCTGGGCCATAAAGGCAGAGAGGATTAGCAGAGAGAGTTGCTCCTGGTGATGCTGGAAGAAGTTCGTTAGGCTGGAGGAAAGTTACTGGCACTGTCTTGTTACAAAATTGCTTTGGAGCAATATTGATACACACCCAAGGAGCACATCAAGTAGAGATACACAAGACAGGATTAAGTAGGCATTATCCAGAGGGCACCTGGGATAGCAGAGAGAAATCTGTAAATCTGGAATAATGGCACATGAATTAAATTCACTTCTATAAGATGCAAGTTACACCCTTGGGAATTTTTAGTTGAGATGTCCTGAGTTATGAACATTTGAGAAGAGACAGGGTGTAGCAGCTGGTCACTAGTATTCCTAACGTGATACAAACAGGAAAAAGAAAACTGCTGCAGTAGGACACATTCAGAGCAGTCTTCCCACAGTGTAAGTACTGTTCAGTCTTCAACATGGCCCTCCACATCCCTCAAAGATTAATTTAAACAGAAACAAAGAAAGATTATGACCATATAGCAGAGAAACTACTATTCAAGGAAAATAATTTTTTCAAGAGCATGTTTATTTAAACCTACCAATTTGAGGGCTGAAAGAGGATTCAGCCTTCTCTACCTTGGCCAGAGAAGAAAGAAGCTGAAGGTGGGGAAAGACCATCATCTGACCAGGAATCATCAGGTTGGAAGTAAAATCAAAACTTGACCACTGGAACAGCGATACTCTGAACCAGCCTTTCAGGACACTCAGCAATCCTGGTATTGGGACAAACCTCCCCCTCTCCCTAGATCCAGTTTTAGGTCAAGGCTTTAGACATGTGACACAAATTCCTAAGAGAACAGCATCTGGGAGAAGATGGAAATGAACTCTCAGAGTTGCATCTGAATGGTCAGACAGGAAAGTTTCCTTAACATCTGCAAAAGCTGGTGAACTCTTCTTTCATGCACCTCTTGAATTCAGACCCATCCAGTGCTGCTACCTTCTGTCTCCTGTTGGTACTTCTCCCATTACACCATGAGCACTGTATTCACACAGCTGAACCTGACTGTCCTTTCCCTGTCCAGCACTGCACCGTGTCCCCTCAGGCAGCCATGTGCTCACACTGCATGCTCCCCTGACCATGAAGTGTTCTTTAGATGTGTAAACTACTGTGCCCAAAACCAACCAGCCTGGCCCAGCCCAGCTGTACCCATCACTTGGCCATTGGCACATGTGGCAGCAGCTTTACGGACACGTCTGGTTGAGGGATTGAAGATTCACAGGTTCAAGTGTCCCACTTCATGTTAGTCCATGCCATCAGGAGGGCAGTCACCTGCCCACCATGTGGTGCTGGGTGCCTGTGCCCTGGTTACATGCTGTGCAGTAAGGGAAGGCACTAAGGACAGTGCCTCAGGGAAAAAAAGGGGGTGTGACCCACATTGCCTAAGGATGGACACCCCAGATACATCCAGCAGGACCCTGGGGGGGCCAAAGAACAGTGCTGCAAAGCTATTGTCAAGCAGGCTCATCTCCCCAGGGCATTCCCTGGCCAAGAACAGCAGCACCCTCAGAAGAAAATGACGCAGCAGTGGAACTTCACACTCATGTCTATGACAGGTAGGAACATGTAAAGTTTCCTGCCACCACAGGCATTTCTCCCACTCCTAGCAACACTGCAGCCCTGGCCCTCACCACAGAGCAATGTGCAACAAACCCTTGGCCCTGTTGCTCCATCTGCTGCAGTCCACCTACTCCCCATCATACTGCAACTAACCAGCACTGCTCCCAGGTACCTGCTCCCCCTGGGGCTTGAGGAAGGGAGGCAGATCCACACAGCAGCTGAGATCAGGGACACCAGCCCTCCTTGGCACCCAGACACGCAGGAATTCTTTCTCCTGGACCAGTTCCCAAGCTGTTTCAGTTCCATGACCACATGCCACTCAAGATCTAATTTAATTTCTCTCCTTTTCAGGCATCTTTTTCTCAAATTCCCACTAGTCTAATTTAGAACTAACTCAGAACCATTAAAAGAGTAATAAAAAAAGGAAGCATGGACATAGCTGCAAAACAAAGTATCCTTCTTAAATAAACTGTGAATGAAGACTATTTAGTAACAAAATTATCTTCTCACTAGGTATAAATAAAAAAGAGTACTTTCAAAAATACAGAATTATCTACCCAAACATGTATGTGTGATTTGAGCAATGCAGAATGCAAAACTGCAGCTGAGAATGGCAGGGTTTCTGCTGTGTTTTCTCTATTAAACCATAACAAACTCTGCAGTCACACAGATAGGTCAGTAATAAACAGCAATTAACCAGCTATAATCCCATTTTCAGGGAAAAAAAATAATCAATTTAGGAATACATAATAAACTGCAGAATTCCACTTAGTGTGATAGAGCTCTTTAAAAGTCACTGAGGCACACCCATCACCCACTATTGCTCAATCACATGTATCTGCATATATGTACACAAAAAGTCAACACACATGATACTTGAATAAATTAATGAGAATTTTATAAATGAGTTGAAGAACAAAAGCTTGGGAACTTTCAGTTCAATTCAAACTTTCATTTCAATTTCTGCACTGGTTTTTTTTTTTAAGTAACGTTTTCATGCCCAGCCACAGTCTGCTCTGCTCCCAAGGAAGTGTTAGAACACCTCTATTTCAATGAGAACAGGGTCAAACCAAATGTTTTGTATGCTTTCACTCAAAACTTTATTTCAAGTGTTTCAAAATTACCTCTGAAACTTAATACCCCTTTGATTTACAAGGTTTTGGTGTTAAAAACTCTAAGGTCCAATGAGTTAGACAAAGAATGACCCACACTTGCCTTTCTTAAACTTATGTACGGGAAGTTTCTTAAGCTGATCCTTCCTAAGCCGATTCCTTCTTGCTCTGTGTCTGTCCTGAACAAATTTTGTTATCTGGAAACAGACAAGATAACATGAACAGTAAGTTACACCAATAAAAGAACAATAAAGTTTTGATTTATGAAGCTTTGCAGTGCACCCCAGCTAGCACAGAATAACCTCTTTCCTTGCCTGCACACAAGGATGAAGCCAAACAAGCCTAAAGGATGTGCTCCATGAACATGGCACTCGGAACTGAGAATACACAAGGGGTTCTTTGAGAGGGCAGAGAAACAAAAATGTTCAAATACCACATAAAATAATGGCCATTGCTGCAATCCTCTACTGAGGCCTGTGAAAAGCAGGAAGCATACTGCAGAGCAAAGCACAATTCAGTAAGTTTGAACAGTTTTCCTTACAAATTTAGATTATTACAGCTGTTTTAGAGGATTATTCCCACGTTCATCAGAACTGTTTCTATATTATCTAAAATAGTGGTTTGGGGAATAAAGTAATGGGTTTAGTGTGAATCATTGTTATATGTTATACTAGGCCCTACTAATGTAACTCAGTAAAAAAACCCAACTAAATAACTAGTAATACCAAGCTCTCTAAATAACTATAAAAAAGATTCTATTTCCATTTTCTTAGTAGTCCCGAATGCTATTTCTGTTGAATTTCTAAATCTAGAAATTCAACAGAATTATGACATTGTGATATGACATTCTTTTCAAATATGATGACAAGCAAAGAAATGAACAAAGGATATTGGAATCTAAACTGTTCATTCAGACTCTTTCACCACAGCTAAACAATAAGCTGTATGCACAAACTGCAGTTTTTCTGTTGTAAACCAGATCCTTAGTGACAATCAGAGTCTCATGTAAATCTCCTAGTTAAAAAAAAGATTGTCTCAAAGAAGCAGGGACAGACTCAGAAAAGAATGAGAACCAAATCCAACCTGGACTCCCCCTGGGATTAATTTCACTGCACCAATTAACTGTCCAGTGCTCTAGTCTGTTTAGCTGTCTCTGTGAAGGCCTGTCTATAAGCAAGGGAATCAGCATCTCCTGGTTCAGTATCCTTGGCAAATTTACTCAGTGTGTGCCCAACTCCTCTGTCGAGGCTGCTGACAGCAACACTGCAGAGATCAGCTGAACCCTGACCAGCAGCCAGATGTCAGCCCTTCCCTGCACCTCCCTGAGCCTGACCCTCCTGGCAGCTCCCCCCACTGCCCTGTGGTGCTTCTGTCCAGAACAACACTGTAAAAGACAGTAGCAAAAACTCTGCTAAAAACATTTTCATCTTTATGTGATCATTCTGCTTTGTTCTCAGAGAGCTGCTGCAATTGAAATCATGCCAAACGTACCCATGATTGTCAATGAAATATGTGTCTTGCAGTACAAAAAATACGAATGCAGAAAAATATTTTAAGTGTTTACACAACAGTTGATGCACTACTTGCTTTTCATTAAAAGATAAAATAATAAATTGGGCACAGATTACAAAAAATGGGATGCCAAGTATCCTGAAATATGCAGCTATGCTACCTTACCATTTCAAGGAAAGATGTCCCAGTTGAGAACCCCTACAGGTAATGCATGTGCTGAGACCAGTGCTCTGTGCTGTGAGGCTCTGTGCTCACACACTCACAGCTACTCCTAAGTGCAGTACAAAACAGTGAGCCCTGCACCCTGGAGCACTGAGACTAATGATTATTAAGTTTGGTAAGGATATGCTCTTGGTGTACAAGAGCACAAGGACAGGTCACTTTGTTTGGAGCCAAAAAGCAAGCACTTGTGGTGTGTAAGAGTGGCAGTGAGGACAATTCCTATAAGCAGTTACTAGGGAGAACATCCAACAGGCTCCTGATATATCTTTGATAAAATCCTACACCTGTTTGTTTTATTGAGAAACTAAATGATTACAGGTAAGCATGGTACAGGTATGTGCAGTACACACAGCTTCACTCTTCCTTTACTGTGTATCTTCCTTTAACTTCAGTATGTGACAGTTCCCTGATGACTTGAAAGAAAAGAATATTATTAAAAGAAAAAACTTACCATAAATATGACGATGAGAATAAGACAGATCCCTACTATTATTAGGAAAGGGATTAAGTAGTACTCCAAAGGAAGACTGAACTCTGGGATTAACACAACATGGCCACTGTGGGGAAGAAGAGATAATGAGAACTTAATGAACAAGTTGAGGAACAAATACAATAAAAAAAAATAAAACAAATGATTGTCACACAAGATACACTACAGGAATCCTACCTGTACACAACATCATAGAAAATTCAGTCTATACCCACATAATGTAAAGGTAATTAAACAGAATAAAACACTGTTTCTTAGAACATTTTTTGAGTTAAAACTATTTACTGACCTCAATCAGACCTAGAGAAACCAGGAAAACATCTCATAGCTGCTTTGACAGCAGAATGAAAAACATATAACATGACTATCCAAAGATACAGTGAAATAATTCTTATTTACTAAAGCATTACAGGCTGCTCTCAGGCACAAGATTTCACCTGAAACATCTATAACCTCTGTCATCACAACATCCTATTTTAAAGCCATGAATATTGAGAAGAGACAACAATCTAATTAATGTAAGGAATAACAGCTGCATGTCAGTTAACCTACCCTTTTTCGTAAGTAAACTCCTCTTTAAGAGAATTAGCTGACTTCTCACCAATAAAGACAGAAGGAATGTCAATCTTCTTTAAAACCTCAACTGTATAAAAAAAAGTAGGAAAACAAAACAATCATTACGTGGACAATCTATGGGTACTCAAGATACAAGACCTGAACATTATGAGACCATCACAACAGGAAGACATTTTACCATACTGACATCCAGACCAACACACAGGCAGGTTACAGCTTTACTTCATGTAAGTACTATTATTTTTCCTACACAATTTCTAGGGAATTTACTGCAGGTAGAAAAATCAAAATTCCTAATGGAGTTAAGGGAGGCTAAAACCAAAATATGTTGACAAAAGAGGATCATAATTTTAACCAGAACACCATTCCTCACTCAGAGATTCAAGCAAGTTACATAATTCCATTGATTTCCAGAATTTCTGTGAACTTACTTGATTTTGTGAATTGGTTCGATAAGTTTTAATTAAATCTGTCTTCCCTCCTTTTCACCCCAAACATATATAAACATACTGGAAACAATTGTGACTAGATAAGGTCAAAAAGAAGAAAGAAGAAAATTAAGAAGTCCTACACCTTTATTTCAGTCTCAAGAAACTGGATGAACTGTTGTCTTCTCTGTTTACCAGTGAAAGCAATAAAAAATGTAAACTTATTGAAAGATAAAACCTTCTCCTCAGCTTCACTTTATATTGATTTTCCTCTAATACTTCACATTTAAGGCTCAAAGTAACCTGAATTTAGTCCATCTCAAAGCAGTCAGGTTCCCCAAGGCAAAAGCATACATGGCTGAACATCAGCTCACACTATGAGGTCTGTGTTTGTTGTGGACTTGTTCTATGTTTTGGTTACTCAGTGAAACCTGAAAATAAAATTCACATGGGTTGAGAATTCATTAAACCCACTTTCACATAACTGCCCGGGCTACTCAGCTCCCATTTAGTTTGTCAAAGTTCATTTCTAGTTTACTCAATGGCATTTCTACCAGAAAAGAATTTATTTTCCTCAACTTCATTTTCGTGTTCCATATTGAACAGGTTGAAAATTGGATAAAATAAAGAAATGCCACAAAGAAAGCAACAACAGCACTAGAAACACGAAGCATATACCACAGAACAAACCCAACATTCTGACTAGATTTCAAGATGTTCTGAACATATTCATTCCACGAAGGTTAAAATTGGAACAGCTAACACAAGAAACAAATGGTGCACTGGTCTCTACTCTTTTTCCAACTGAAAATAAGTGCGTGTGATATGCTAGAATCCATTTGTCCAGAGGAACAGGAAGATGCACCCAACAGTGCAACAACAAACGGGAATGATTATCACTGATGAACTTCATGATCTAAAGTCTTTTCCAACCTAAATGCTTCTATGATTCTAAATACTAAAATGCCACATTATAAAGTTTGATTTCCTTCCAAATGCATGTTTTCTACTTTTCCTGTATTTCTACTTAACTAACAACACATCAGCTATTTTCCACATCAGTAATATAAATCTAACCCAGAACACTGAACTAAAATTTGAAGAAGACCAAAAGCAGCATTCAGAGAAGACACAAGTCAATATATTTGTTCTTATGCAAATATCTCCTGTTATTAAATCTAAAAAGCAGAAGGATTTATCTGGGTTTTTTGTTTAGTTTGTGGTTTGTTTTTTGTTTGTTTGTAATGGTGATTTTGTTGTTGAGGTTTTGAAGGGTTTTGGTGGTGCTGCTGTTTCCAGTGGGTGAAATGATATTCAAACAGGAGAGAAGAAGTGATACCTGTACTTACTGTCGTTGGATCCCATGCTAATGAGGTCATCAGAATCAACATTGTGAACTATAGCTGCCTTGTATCCAGCTCTCTGGGCATTTAAGACCTGTAAGCCACACAAAATACTTACTGGAAAGACTATTGCTTCCAAATACAGTAGCCTGTCTGTGCTTTCTGAGATAAGGTACACTTTCACAAAGCGATTAATACGGACTGATAAATAATTTAATCATTAATAATTACAAATAATTTGCACTTACGAAC
Organism: Certhia americana; assembly: GCA_018697195.1. NCBI lineage: Eukaryota > Metazoa > Chordata > Aves > Passeriformes > Certhiidae > Certhia > Certhia americana. The sequence goes on along the minus strand of CM031865.1, from coordinate 3,529,891 downwards.
CACATGTCACCTTTCAACACAAAATCATATCATTATTCTTACACGTGTGTAGTTATTTTTTTAGAAAGCCATTTTAATATTGTCTGCAGACTGTTTATATATTAAAAATAGAATTACAAAATTTCAACAGGTAGTTAAAAAAATTTGATTGTAATTGAAAATAAAGGCACTAACTCATTTTGGTAACCTAAAAATTACCACTTGATAGTTCATCAAGTCAGATCTTTTCTGCGCTTTAGAGATGTGGAGTATCTCACCTGAAAGCCCAGGTATAAGAAGCCTTCTCATGGAAAAGTGCAAATTATAACTATGGGTACAAAACTATTACCATCCTGTGTACTAGTAACATTTCTAATATAGAAAAAAAGAAGTATATCCACTTAGAGATGATAACATTGATGCATGGCTGGGAGTTTGGCCAATATTGCATCATGACAGAAGATATCCATAGTGCACACATAAAGAAATCAAGAAATAGCTATGTACCTGAACTTGTAATTTTCAACATAAAACAGAAGGAGAGAGAGGACTTTCAATTTTTGTTAAAATATGCATTCTGTCAGTCAAGCAGCTGATGGGTAATTTAGCTCACAGCACACATGCCACTTTCTGGCAGAAACTTTTAAGGCAAAATTCTGTACTATGCATGCAATTATATGATGCAATACTGCAAGAGCATTAGCAACACACTAAAGACATGGACTTGCTGGGCACAGAGTATGTGGATACCCCTGCTCACCTTGGAAATGTTGATCCACTTGCTAATTTGCTAACAAGAAATGTGTGGGAACCCCCTTTCCTGTCAGTATTTTATGAAATGTAAAAGATAACCAAAAAATCTTACATACAGAGCTAATGTAACATAATCCTTAAAGGACTGACTATGGAAACCCTCAAGGGCAATGTCAAAATCTCTCATTCAGACCTGTTCCTTTAACCATGTCTCTAGAAGCAACACTGTCCCATCAGTGCATGGACAACAATTAGGCAGACAAAGCAGACATCAAAAAAAGGCCAGTAACCATCTGTCCCCTTTTCTCTTCCCACTGGACCATATGCACACACGGTGGCAGGATTCCCAGGACAGACTACGTGCCATTCCTGAGTCTGATGTGAAGACAGATTGCATGCAGTGAACCTGCCTCTGAAGATGGAATCTACAGTCTAGGTAGAATTTACATGTTTCAATCACCACATACCTGAACCTACCATGCAGCAGCAAAAGCAAATACAGTGGAGTCTCCTTTTAGTTCACAAAACTCAACAACAAACTGAAGAGCTCTGTTTTCCTTAAAACATCCTTTTCTGCCCTATTGTATCAGGTTAATTTTCAAGAAAACCATAGTCAAACACAAATCATTCTAATTTTGCATTTTTAAAATCATGGAATGTTAAGTGTTGGAAGGGACCTTGAAATCAAGTGGCTGGAGCATGTCCAGAGAAAGGAATGGAGCTGGGGAAGGGTCTGAAGCACAAGGAGCAGCTGAGTGAGGGAGCTTGGGTGCTCAGCCTGGAGAAAAGCAGGCTCACGGGTGACCTTCTCACTCTCTACAACTCCAACACAAGGGTGCAGCCAGGTGGGAGTAGGGCTCTTGTCCCAGGCAACCATCAGTACAACAAGGGGACAGTCTCAAGCTGCACCAGGGAAGTTCAGGTTGGACTTCAGGAAGAATTTCTTCACAGAAAGGGTGATAAAACATTGGAGGTGGTAGTCTCCATCCCTGGACATGGCACTCAATGCTCTGGTGTAGTTGACATAATGGTGTTTAGTTATAGGTAGGTCACTAGTTGGACTTGGTGAGCTCTGCTTTATCTGTCTGGAGACAAAAAAATTCTCCATCCCCTTCATATCCATATCTATTCCATTGTTAGCTATAGAAATTTTTCTGAAGTACCAATAAACTCTTTGAAACAGAGGGTGGGGGGAAATCAAATCTTACCTTGACATCAAAGTTGCACTCCAGCCTTCGGATTAATACAATAAAAGCACCAGAGGAGTTGTCTCTCAGTGGAGGTGGGGCTATAGGCTCACATGCATTCTCTGGTTTGGAATTTATTAGAAATCCCTAGAAAACAGGAGCAGAAAAAAACAAGCTTTGTTTATCTTTAACAAAAGGTAGTCAAGTATCTGGAAGAAAACTGCTCATTTTCATACAATAGCTAAACAAATTCTTATTATCAGCTCAGTCCTATATCATAGTAAGATTTCTAATACTTCCCTGACTACATATTTTGATTCATCAGAATTTTTATGTTTGTAAAGAATTAGAAAATTTAAAAGAAAATTCAGTTTTTCTACTCCCATCATACTCAGACTCTGCAGTGTAATTCAAGGAAGAAGACAGTATATACATTAATATAGCGTAATTATTATTCTAAGACATACAGAGACTAATCAAGAAACCAGAAGTACAATGGCCTAAGAAGCACCAACACAAACCCAGCACTTGCCAGTTACCAAGAGAACACAAGTTCAAAGTATGACCCCAGCATACAGAACAGTTGGTTTGCTATGGTAAGCAAAGATCACTCAATAAGCAACAGCTGAAAGCTTCAAGAAGTAGGAAACTCTTGCAGTATCAACTTTGAAGCAATCTTTGAGTTGCTTTTAGGTGGCTGAGTTGGTAGCCTTCTGCCAGCAGTCTGTAGCCACTTACTATAGAAACAAAGTTCTTGTTTTACAACTTGCATACTAATAAATCTTAATCACATACACTGAAAGAGTATACCATTTTCATCCTATTGTAACAAATACCATAGCATTTTTAAAAAGTAATTAAAATCTTAACGCAAAGAAAAGGTTTTCATATAATACTCAGGTCTAAAACTCCATCATTTCTACACATGTGATGACATCTACCTTAATTAAGACACCGAGCTGTCTAACAGTTAAAAAGGTCAGAATCAAAGCTCCTTATTTCTATTTCTGGTGTATTAAATTGGCTCACTACTTCGGTAAATCACTTAATCACCCTCTGATTCTTAATATAGTCAGTAAACAACTACACAGCTTTAACACACCTCCCTATGATAACACCCACTGGCCATGGAAATGAAGCCTGCTTGAGGGGAATTGCAGAGAAATTCCCGAGTTACAGGAATTCTTGCAGTACTTCATTACCCTTTGGGATTAAAAGGGCAACATGAAGTTAAAGAGTGATCCACCCTTTCACCTTATCACCAGCCTCTTTTTTTTTTGCATAGCTGTTACTCTCAACACTGCAACATTAACAATGCTGCAGAGCCAGTTTTTGGGGCCATACAGGCTTACAGACAGAAGCAACACAAAAACAACTCCCAGCCCACATGGCTATTCATGGTCTCCATGGGGTGCAAATGATACAAATTCCCCTTCTCCAGAATTTGGAAGGTGGGCTGCCTAAATTTTTGTGCAAGAATTCTAAGCTGTAAAAGCTTACACATCGCAGTCACAAACCCTCACACACTGTTCAAAGAGGTCAGCAAGACAAATAAATCATTGCCACATGACTGATTCCGTGTAGCCATTTCCACATTAAAAAAACTTAAGGAAGCCTGAACTTCCCACAAGCCATAAATTGCCTGCATGGCCAGACACAACCTCCTTTTTTATGGACAAGTGTTTCAATTGCTGGAGTGGGACAGAAAATACATTTTATCCAAAATGAACAAACTTACTAACACTGACTTGTACCAACCTGACTCTGAGGGAAACAAACGGTTCCTGTCACTGCGGAGCACCTCAGGTCAGACAGCCAGAAAGAGGGAGTGTGCCCCTTGGTGCTGAACTCAGCACAGCACACCAAAAGGCATCAGCTGCATAATCTCAGCAACAAACTACCTCAGAGAATGTGAAGACTAGAACTGAACTGGATACTCATCTGGCTTTAAATACTCTTCTAAGCAACAGGACTGTGACACCAGTTCACAGCACTAACATCACCATATGTAATTTATTTTTAAATAATTCAGTTTCTACCTCCTCTGTCTTATATTACAAAGATAAAAGGAATAAAAGCCTTCACACCAGTTACAACTGCCACCAGTATGTGTGGACAGCCACTACCTCAGCAGAAGCCAGAAAGAGCAGAATGTGCCTTATCATTGCTGTCTAAGGCAGATGCATTTATTTAACCTCTCACAGTTCCTTCCCATTTTACTTTCAACTTCATGTCTCCTCTGTGAATTTCACTCAGTCCACCTACGCATCTTCCTGTCTTCCAAGAGTGTACTGACCACACTAAAGACATGAAAATTAATTATCCTGCTGTACAAAACATTCCTGCTGCTGTACTTCAGAAGACAGTGGGTCTTCGGAATTTCTAATCCAGCACTAAATAATGATAAAGCCTAACCTGTACTCCCGTGGCCATAACGAGAGCAGCAAAGGGACAATGGTTGTAACTTCCCAAAAACACTGAGCTACAGTTGCTTTACACAGCATACTTATGGTGGGCCACATGCAAGGAAATAACCTCTCTTGTCATGCCACCCTTCACAGTGTGAAAGGGCAATGAATCTTCCAAATACATTTTTCAAAAAAATTTATCAGTGCAAAATTAAGTCCGGCAACTGCAGATTCCGGTGCAAGGTAACTGACATCATGTATCAATATTACCATCAAAACATAGAAAACAGTGGTCTACCAAACTTTTCTTTGATTTCCATTATTTACCTATTTTTAATTTATTTGTTACAAATTTCGGTAAATTCTCCCTAAGTAGACAAAGACAACCAAAATTCTCTTCTTAGGAGAAGAATCTGCCTATTCACAGGCAATATCAGATCCTCTGCACATTTGTTTTGTTTGAGCAGTTGATTAATAATTTCTGTCTTTATTTTTCCTTGGTACTATGTTCCTTTATCTTTTTTAGCTTACAGAGGAAACATTCAGCAGACACAGTTCTCTTTGAATATATTCAACATTCAAATTTAATCTAGCACTTCCCGATCAAATCTGTCATTATCTCAAACCCTTTGTGCCCCACACTGAGTGCCAAAAAGGATTGTGGGGGTTTTACCCCATCCATCCCTCAAGCCTCACACAGCCACTCACTCACCCTCCCACAGGATCAGGGAGAGAATTGGGAGGGTAGGAGCTGAAGAACTCGTGGGTTGAGAGAAAGACAGCTTAATAAGAAAAGCAAAAGCCACACACACAAGCAAAGGAAAACAACGAATTAATTCATTTCCTCCATAGGCTGGCAGGTGTTCAGCAGGAGAGCAGAGCCCCATCACACACAGCAGTGACTCAGGAAGACAAACACCACAGACAGAAGTCCCCCTCCCTTTCTCTTCCTTCCCCCCCCTTTACATGCTGAGCATGATGGCATGTGGTCTGGAACATCCCTTGGGACATTTTGGGGCCACTGTCCCCAGCTTGCCATGCACTCCCAACTTCCTCACCAGCATGGCAGGAGGAGAACAGCAAAGGCCTTGGCTATGCTGGCACTGCACAGCAATAACAAAATCACCTCTACATTATCACCTGGGTTCCACACAAATCCAAAACACAGCTCCATACCAGACACTGGGAAGAAAATAAACTCTAGCCCAGCTTAAACCAGCACAATACATATTTTTTTTTTTTTACCTTCAAGCCCTCTGCTGGCAGTCTGTAGCCAAATCTAGCAGGTAGATCATCAAAAGTCTCAGTTCCATTTTCAAGGTTATACTAAGAGAAATAAATTTTTTAAAAAATTAGGTTTGCAGCAAGACAGAAATAGTTAACAAGTATAAACAAAACCAAACATCACTGTGTATTTTTTTAGATTAAAATTTTATTAGACATAGGACATCTTGTGACCATGTCAATAAAATCACAAAATTGCTTATTCCACCTCTCTTCTACTCACATGTTAATGTCATTCTTTTCTTATCTAGCTGTCAAAACAAGAAAGTAAGTAATAGATATTTTACTGAACTGTTTATACAGTAGATCTTTCTACTGTCTAATATTCAAATACCATCATATGTGCAGAACAGAAATTACAAACAAACTGACACTGGATGGCAGTGGTGGGTGTTTTGCCCTGAATTCAGTTGTGTACAGAGAAAAACAGCTTTTGAGAGGTGCTTTACAGTAGACAAAGAATAACCTCCATATGCCATCCCTTCCCAATTCCCTGCTATACATTCAGATTAGTAGCTGAAAAGTATCTCTACATAGTTTTGTTTTAATAACAAAATAATGTAATAATAACAATGAGCTTTCATTGTAAAACAGAGGAATATTGTAAAAGAACCTAAATCTGTGCATGCCTTGTTTCCCCCTTCGTTGTTCATCTTCTCTGGCTCTATAACATGCCTGAGCAACACAGAATTCATACAGAAAAAAGTGGTGTGCATATATGGCATATTTTTTCATTTAAAAAGTTGTGAACTCTACAGTTAAGGGACTTGAACATGCAGCGGTTGTTTTATTAAACAGTTTAGTGAGTCAGGAATATTTGTCTATTCGTTGTATCATCCAGTTGTGACACAGAACAGCCAAGCAAGGATTGTGTTTGCTTCAGAGGGATGTTTCCTACCAGACAGGCTTAGACAGGGGAGCTCGAACTATAGTTCAGAGAAAAACATGATTTATCTGAAGTCTTCCAAAGAAGCAACATTTGGAAGGAGCATTCTTCCCACAAAGCTTGAGGGGAAAGAGGTAGAAATGGAGCCAAATTTCAAGGAAGTTTCTTTGTTCTGTGTAACCAATGTGCTCCACATAATCTCTGCTCCTGACCTTCTGCCACAGAGAGCACCAGGGCACCACCCTCTTCCATCCACCTTCTCCAAAACATCCTGAGCTTGGGCTGCTGTCAGTTTGCCTTTGAATCACTTGACAAGCCCCAGCTTAGGCCAGGAGTTCAACACAAACCTATTTCTTTTTACCACTTCTTTAAAAAATAACCAATCCTGTCTCACATGCACATAACAGCACTTTACACAGACATGATCCTTTGAGGCTGTAACTGTATGAGAACACAGAAGCACAAAACCACTCCTAAATTAAAAAGCAAAAGAACTTCTTTCCTTGGTACACCCAAAACTTTGGCCAGAATTTTGCTAACAAATGGATAATCATTTGTTATTATATAATAATAAATATAGTGAAATCTCTCAAGACTGTAAGTGATTTGTACATCAGCAATTCCATGATTGATTCCACAGTGCAAACATTCCCTTTACTGAGCATCTTTTAAGCATTCCACTGGCTCCTTTGTATTGCAGTTTAGTATCTAGCTCATCTCTTCATTTCTTACTTCAAGATATTCTCAGAATAAATCTGCAACTTCCAAATATCCAAGAATAAAAGACCCACCTTTTTATAAGGAATCATTTTAGAATACTACACACAAAGATTAAACAGGGAAAAAAAATCAAACTAAACTTCCAAAGTGCCCTATTTTTCTTTTCCGAGGTGGATTGTTTGTTTTGTTTCTACAAGAGGAAGAAGCAAGAACGAGTTAGGTTTTTATGAAAAGAGGAAGCACAGGCTTGGGGACAGAGAAAAGGGGGGAAAGGGAAATTGTGTTTACAGTAAAAAGTCTAAAATTTCACAATAAAATGGTGATGTCAGTGCCATAATAAAGCAATTATCTATCTGCATTATTTCCTTATATTTTTTCTACAGAAAGTATCTATAGAATAGGTAACAACCTGAAAATCCAAATACCATACTTTAGTATTCATCAACCCCACTTTACCACAAACTTTTAAGTATTTTTATTTCAAAATCTGTCTCCAAGAGTTTGTCACTCTGTTCTCCAAAAGAGATACGACATTAACAACCCTTCTGCATATCACTGGAACAAGCAGGAGGGTACAATAATTAGGTTTAATTACTTCAGTAGCTTAAGCTGGATCCTACCAAGACATTTATAACTCCCTCCTTAAAATGCTACAGTATATCAAATTGGTAATAAACAGCACAGCATCAGCTTTTACCACTGATCTATGTTCATTATACTGCTTGTTAGTTTCCTTAATAAGAGCAGATATTTTCAGCTATTTAAAACTGTATCTAGGTGTAAGATACACAAAAGCCCTTACTGACAAGGCCTCCGGCCCATACAAATAAATTATAGTAGCCAAAGAAGATTATTTACATCCAGTAACCCTACAAAACAGCAGCCACCACCACAACTTAAAACTGCTGTCTAAACCAAAGAACAGAATTAACAGGGTTATAACATGCTACAGGACATCTGGTCAGAGTGGAACTCTATAAATGACTAAGGGAGTTAGGGGCTTTCTCTGTCATGGTACCTGTGCACGTACTCATTTGAAAATGTACAGTTTATTGTTAATTGAAGTAAACTGTTAAGGCAGTTCCATTCCAAGCAATCTGCTATAGCAATTATTGTTTTAACTGATTCATTAATAGAATAGCTGAAGAGATTATTCAATTTTATAGAGATTTCATCCACGTAGAAAAATATTATTATACTTACTGCTAAAATATCTGCCTCCACAGGTAAAAGATTCAGGAAGGCAAATAACTGCACAGTCACAATAGTGTATATTTGAGTGGCAGACAACATCAGCATTCCTATTGACAACAGCATATTTTATTCAATACCTGCAAGAAAAGAATCAGAGTCAAGGCACATGGCAAATACTTTACTGTGTCATTTTACAGGACTCTTTCTTAGTCACTTAAAACTTTCCTGCAAAGGAAGTAATGCAAAATGTTATTCAATGTATACCTTTGAGAAACAAGTAATCTTAAAGTTATATGATTATTTTAGAAGTTCCTTTTGCTAGAAGCATGTCTCCCCATGGGAGCAACAGCATGCATAAACTACAAAAATATTAAGAACAAGACTTCAAAAGGCTTTAAACACCACAAAGCAATGCAAGGGGTACACAGGGATGATCATTCACATTATATTAATCACCCTTACACACTTCATTTTAAACTTCCCTTCTTCTAGCACAAATCCAGATCAGCAAAACCCCTGATGTACCTCGAACAATTCCACTAAAAGTACGTGTTCTAAAAATACACTTGGAAAAGCAATGTGATACCAGCTTGGAGGAACTTCAGATTTCTCTCAGGCCTAGCTACAACACGACTGTGGGCAAGCAACCTCTTAAGAACACAGAAGGCACAAACTATCTTATTCCCTTTATAAATACTCACACCTAAACATGATCAAGATAGAACCCCAACATTCAGAATTTAATTATATGAGATCCAGTACACCTCATACTCATGAGTACAAAACAAGCACCAATAAAGTGCTACATTCAGCAGGAAATCTAAGCACTTTCACTCCTGAATACAAGAGCATTGTATGGTCCACAGATGTCCAAGTCTCCCTAGAGATTCTTCCAGTCTCGAAGTAAGAAATCATTGGAAATTATATAAAATAGTTGCAACACAAAACAATAGAAATGGATCCACTTCTGGGTCCAACACAGCTACAAATATTAAAATAATTACCAGTTACATACACACATACTCTTCTGTGCTCAGGATCTGATGCCTCAAATGCAAGCCAAAAAGCCTTACCATTCCTGAAATTCCATGGCTCTTTGGAAAGCATGCCCCTCTCAGCTGAGGGAGGCAGCTCAGAGCACACAGAAATGCAGGTGGTGTGGAAAAGGGCTATGCTGTAAACCGAACAAAACAGGTTAATCCTGACTCTGTAGGAACTTTACACCTGATTTACAAACGTGTGTAGACAAAGCTGCTCTTGAATAACTTTGAGAATTTCTTCCCACTCTCCATGCTATAACTCACAAACTAAACTGTGCCTGAGGTGCTGCATCTCCCTGTCATGGGACTGAAAGGACAGAAATGAGGAGGGGAAAACGTGGGGTGTGCTGGACCAGCACAGCTTTGAGCAGCAAGACACCCCTGGAGTAAACACACCAAGCACATTTAACACTGAGGTCACAACGGCATTACACAGCTCATAGATAAGACAGAGATAAGAACTTCTGCAGCTTTTGGCAAATATTCACAGATCAGGCTTCCCAAATTACATCTAAATAGGAAATTTTCAAATATCTCAAATCAACTCAAAACGTGTTTCAGAGCATAATACAACACAAAGCAATTCCATATTCACATAGTTATGTTTACATTTTAACTCGCTCAATGAAACAACTTTTCTCTCCCACTTCTGGAAAAAAAAAAAAAACCAGCTTGTACATCTGTATGAAACAAACTTAAATTCTATTATTTTAAAAACAAATGAGATTATAAATCTGACAGCAATCACAAAAAAAAAAATACTGACATACAGAAAGTTTGTTACAGATTCCAAATATTTTGGTAGATTGGGCTGCACTATCTAAAATTTCATAAGCAGAGAATGAACAAAAACTAGACAGCTAATAACAATAATCCTCGTTCACACCCTCTAATCCCCCCAACATCTGAATTCTTGCATTTTGATGTCATCGTATCATTACTGACACAAATCTCAGAGCGAGCACAAAACCGGACACTGACACACGCGAAGCAAGACCAGCATTCACACCTGTTAAGATGCAAGAACAATTCCTCTCAATTAATTTTAACGTTTCTATTAAGAACTTGCCTTTCAGCCAGTCAGACTCTACACTGCTCATTATCCTACAAGTCCAACCAGCACCTCGGGGCACAGCCAGCCTCAAGACCCTCATCCCCGGCACAGACGAGAGCAGGGTCGAGCTTGCACGGGGCAGAGAGCGCCGCTCGGGGAGCGCTCCGGACAGAGCCTCTGCTCCATCTGCTCATCTCCCTCCCGCAGGCCCGGGGCCGCGGCCGCTCCGGCCAGGCTCAGCCCGGCTGGGCCCAAGTCACCCAGGGAACCGGGCCCCGCCTCACCAGCCTAAGGGCGGAGGCGAATAAACACTGCGCAATGGAGCGCCAGGCCCCTATGCGCTCAGCCGCCGCACTGCCGCAGCCCCCAGGGAGCGGAGCGGCAGCGCCCCGGTGCTCACCTGCGGCCCGGGGGACCCGCCCCGGTGCTCAC
>CM031865.1:3488621-3518573 GCA_018697195.1 Certhia americana | reverse complement strand
TGGGGACACGGCTGGGGACACGGCTGGGGACACGGCTGGGGACACATCTGGGGACACGGCTGGGGACACGGCTGGGGACACGGCTGGGGACACATCTGGGGACACATCTGGGGCACGGCTGGGGACACGGCTGGGGACACATCTGGGGACACGGCTGGGGACACGGCTGGGGACACGGCTGGGGACACATCTGGGGACACATCTGGGGCACACCTGGGGCATGGCTGGGGCACATCTGGGGGCACGGCTGGGGACACATCTGGGGGCACAGATCCTGTGAGGGCAGGAGGCAGCGCGTGTCTGTAATTCCATGGCCGTATGGATGTGTTTATGGAGTTCCCGTGGCTGGAGGATGTCTTGTCCGAAACAGCAAAGTCAAACTCTCGGTCGAGAGTGGAGGAGACAAACTGAGGGTAAGGACTTCCACCGGCTTCACAGGAACTTTTGCGTATTTCCCAGCTAAAATATTGCAAATATTTCCATGTAAATATATCAATGACAATTCATAAGTTTGTAAATTAAAAAAAAATACGCTGAAATGCAGAGCATGTCACCTAGGAGTCTTATTGAAACGTATCATCTGCATGCATGATTCTGGAATTTGTATTGAGAGCCTGAAGCTTAAACTTGAAAACGTTTTAATAGTGTAATTTACTCCATGTAAAGAAGCTTACTTCAGTCACTGGGATGGCCTGCGTCAGTGACTGCCAGTCTTGCAGAAAAGTGCAGCATGGTCTGAGCAAAAGCTAGTGTTTCCAGGTGGTGACAAAATGCAACAGCATGTTTTTCCACTCAGTTTCCAGACATTCTGTTATAAAAAAAAAAAAAAAAAACTTCAAAAGTTGTCCAGCCTTTGTATTTAACAAAAGGAACAATCTCTTAAAGGGAAAACAGTTACGAGAAGTTGTTATACATAATTTTAGCAACTCAGAACCCTGGGAGGTTTTGTTTGGTTGGTTGTTGTTGTTGACTTTAATTTAACAAGGAACACGCATTTTTCTGTGGTTTCAACACACCAGGACAGCAGCAGCAGCGTCTGGGTGACAGCACAGCGAGATCTCCACGTTACCAGGGCTGTACATGGAAGCGGGCTGGAACTGCTGCTTGAACGAGGAGTAATCAGGAAGGAAAGGAAACACAGAATTAATCTGTTACCTCACTTCAGCACAGGTCTGTAAGGCAGAAGAACGGTTTCGCTGAAGTGACATTTGGGGAGACCCGTCACTATTCCCGTCCCCGGTGCAGCCCCTTGGGCACTCTCCCGGGCAGGTCCGAGCCCCCTGACCCGGGACACCGGTTCAGAGCTGCCGCAACCCAGGGTGAACCAGAGTGTCCCACGGTAGTCCCAGTCTGTCCCAGCGTGTCTGTCCCAGCGTGTCCCAGGGTGTCTGTCCCAGGCTGGCCCAGGCTGTCCCAGGCTGTCTGTCTCAGTCTGTCCCAGGCTGTCCCAGTCTGCCCCCGGCTGTCTGTCCCAGGCTGTCCCAGTCTGTCCCAGTCTGTCCCTGGCTGTCCCAGTCTGTCCCAGGCTGTCCCGGGCTGTCCCAGGCTGTCCCAGGCTGTCTCAGTCTGTCCCTGGCTGTCCCAGTCTGTTCCAGTCTGTCCCGGGCTGTCTGTCCCAGTCTGTCCCGGGCTGTCTGTCCCCGGCTGTCCCAGGCTGTCCCAGGCTGGCTGTCCCAGGCTGTCCCAGGCTGGCTGTCCCCGGCTGTCCCAGTCTGTCCCAGTCTGTCCCAGTCTGTCCCAGGCTGTCCCAGGCTGTCTGTCCCAGTCTGTCCCAGTCTGTCCCAGGCTGTCCCGGGCTGTCTGTCCCAGTCTGTCCCAGTCTGTCCCGGGCTGTCTGTCCCAGCCTGTCCCAGGCTGTCCCAGGCTGTCCCAGGCTGTCCCAGGCTGTCTGTCCCAGTCTGTCCCAGGCTGTCCCGGGCTGTCTGTCCCAGTCTGTCCCAGTCTGTCCCGGGCTGTCTGTCCCAGTCTGTTCCAGTCTGTCCCGGGCTGTCTGTCCCAGTCTGTCCCAGGCTGTCTGTCCCAGTCTGTCCCCGGCTGTCCCAGTCTGTCCCCGGCTGTCCCAGGCTGTCTGTCCCAGTCTGTCCCGGGCTGTCCCAGTCTGTCCCGGGCTGTCCCCGCCGCCCCGGCCCCGCGCAGGCGCCCGCAGGTCGCCGCCCCTTCCCGGGCGGTGTTGGCGGAGCCGCGGCGATGCTGCTGGTGCTGTCGGCGGAGCACCGGGCGCATCTGGGCTGTTTGCCGCGGGCCGGCGGCGCAGGTCGGGTCCGCGGGAGGGGGGGACCGAGCCGAGCCGAGCCGAGCCGGGCTGAGGCTGCAGCGGGGCCTCTTCTCTCTTTGTCCTTACAGCCTTTGGCGAGCTGGGGCGCCTGGCGCTGGAGCAGCTGCGGCGGGGAGCGGCACCGCGGGCCTGCGAGACCGCCGCCAGTGAGAGCCGGGCCCCGGGGAGCGGGGGGGACCGGACCGGGCTGGAGCGGGGAGCGGGGAGCGGGGGGATTGGGCCCCGGGGAGCGGGGGGGACCGGGCCAGGCCGTGGTGATTTGGCGGGGAGGGGGCGGTGAGCTCTGCGCCGCCAAGGACCCCCCGATGCCCCGGTGCAGCGCGGAGCGGGGCCGGGGGAACGGGCCGGCGGCACGGAGCTCCAGCACCGCTGGGCTCGGTGCTTCGTGCCCAGTGTGGCAGGGCTACGGACATCTCTTTCCCGATACAAACCTTCCCCTGTACCATGCCATATTGTGTTTTTCTTAGTTTTTTGCTTTTGATGGTTGGGTTTCAGGAGGTCTCTAACATGCTGTACATTATTATTATTTGAAGGGTGTGAAACTCTTTTTTTTTTCCCTAAGCATATTTTGCACGTTAAGTGTTGGATAAATTTGCAGCTTTGAGTCTCACTGCTGCGGCAGTTAGCAAGTAAAAGCACTTTGTGCTTTCTTTAAAGGAAAGCTGAACGTTGGCGTTGACATCATCCAGCACGGGGTAGAAGGATTAGTGTATCTTCTTACTGAAAGTTCCAAGCTTATGGCAAGTATACCTTTTGATAAGGAATTTGGGGGTACACTCAAGAGGTCGATTCTGGACACTTAGCCCTCTAAAAATACTGGTGAATGGGGAAAACATAGCTCAAAATTTTAATGACATGTATTGTTTTAGTTTCAGGAAAAAGGTGTCTCAGGCAGTTGTCTTATTGAAACGTTGTGCCTGCATGTATGACTCTGGAATTTGTATTCAGTGTCTGAAGCTAAAACTTGACAATGCTTTAATAGTGTAATTTATTATATATAGAGGAGCTTACTTCAGGATTAAGCTCTAAATAATAAAAATAAAAAAGTGAAGAGTTTGTTGTTCAGCTACTGCACAGGATGTGGGCTAGACTAGCCCCCTGTTCAGCATTCCTGTTCTTTGTCCAATGTGGTGTATTTGAGAGCTTCTTCAGCTCTTGGAATCAAATGTTTGAGTAGGCATAAGCAGATACTAAAAGATTAGCAGTTGGACAATTACTGTTTCCATTGGAAAGACTGGTAACTATTGATGTAGTAGAATATTTGAGGATTGACTACCTGGAGAAGGGATACAGAGACAAGAAATGTCAGATTGAACTCAGGCACGTGGTGTTCCCAAAAGCAGGTGGGGAGGGGTTGGAAATGTTGTGGAGCCTTTCCTTGAAACAAGGGTTCTTGTCTGACAGGTTACAGTGTACTGTGGTGGGATGTGGTTGGTTATAGACTGTGTTTGTGGGGTGGTGCATTGGAGAGGTACAATGGCATTTTCTGGAGTCAGTAACAGCTTCCCCAATGCTGGGCCAGGCTGCTGTACAGCAGCACAAAGGCCTGTGAAGCTTCTCCTGCCCTTGGGACAGGAGCCTGAGCATTGTGCCTTGTGCTGCTTATGTGCAGTTTGCTGCTGGGTGTTTGTAGTCTGGTTTTCAGTGGCACAGTAGCGCCCTCACAAATGGATTCACACAGCATGTCATGCCTTGTGACACAACTGAGGTGCTCCCTCATGCTGTGCTTCGGTCTTTGATGTGAAGGCTTACATGTTAGGGAGTTGAATGTTCTCTAAAAATACTGCTCCTGAGCCTCATACAAATCTGCAGTAATACATCAACATCTCTAGATCCTTTAAAACCTAGATATTTGTTTTGTCCGAGGTGTAGAATTGTACTTGGACATTCGTGCAGGAAAACAACTGCACCATAGCATATGTGATGTTTACTTAGAGTTTTGCTTGATTTTCAAGAACTAATGATGATTACCTGGCCTAAATTGTTATTTCCAGATTTCTGAGGTTGACTTCCAAGATTCCATTCATGTTTTGGGATTCTCAGATGAATTGAACAAATCCTTGCTCCAGCTGTACCTTGACAACAGGAAAGAGATCAGGATCATTCTTGGAGAGCTGGCACCAAGGCTTCCCAGCTACCACAGTCTGGAATGGAGACTGGATGTGCAGGTGACTTCCCTGATGTTTTTGGTATTCCATCCTTTCCTTCCCATTTTTAAAAAAATAATAAAAACCCGATAAACAATGTAAAAATAATTGAGGCAGCAGTACTTCATGTACTTAAAACTGAAATGACTTTGTTAGTGTCCCACAGACAGCCAGTTGTGGGATATACAGGATATGCAATGGTGCGAAGTACTTGTTGCATGATGAAAATCAAATTCATGGCTCTATTGGTGTTTTTAAAATATTAACATCTACTAAACATATTTGGTCTTGATTACCACCTTATTTTCAGAAATATGAAAGCATTGATTAAAGTGGGTTAGTACTCCTTAATTATAAAACACAAAAAATTTTTAAATGCATTACTTGTCTGTAATGTGGATGAAAAGGGTTTCTGAACAGGCAGAGTCTCTACAAACTTAATGAGAACTGTTAAGGGCAGACATTGATAACCATCAGTCATTTTCCTGTTCCTGTCCCACTGAACCCCTCCTGCAGCTTGCAAGCAGAAGTTTGAGACAACAGATCAAGCCTGCCGTGACTATGAAGCTACATCTTAACCAAAATGAAGATCAAACTGCCCAGGTGTTGCAAACTGACCCTGCTACCCTTCTCCACCTTATCCAGCAACTGGAGCAGGCGCTGGGGGAGATGAAGATGAACCACTGCAGAAGAATAGTGCGCAACATGAAATAACCTTGATTCCTCTCTGCTTTCTTGCTAAGCAGTTGGTAAAACAACTCACAACACTGCTCACGAATGCATTTTGAGGAAAAATAAACATCTGGATCGGATGAACTGCTTTCCTGTGCCAGGATCTTGAGCAAGTATTTACTGGGCAAACGTCCTTGGCTGCCAGCTTTGCACATCTGTAGGTGGTGACCTTTTTCACACAATCATCTTCATTTATAGTACATGGTAATTAAATGTGATCAAATATTGCTACTTGGGATTTTTGATTAGTATTTTTTATTTAATTGATCTCTGTTTTCAGGTGGAACACAAGGTTAGCCAATACATAGATGAGTGATTTCCCACATTCCATCTCTCCTCACTAAAGCCATAGTCTGAAAGTCAGGAGAGCAAAACAGGAGTTTTAGATACAAATCCTAGAAACTTCTTCTGTTGTCTCACTACTGCCTGATGAATCTGAACATGTTTGCCTTTTTCTCTCAAACATTTTTAAAAATCCAGCTGCTATAGAACTGATTTGCATCATGGTAAGTGCTGGCAGTCTACACATGGGTCATATGCTGAGGCATGTGCTAACTGAGAAGGGGGAGGGTTTTCCTTGGGGATTCTGAGTTAAATGGTCAGTTGAAAGTAGATGTTGAGAATGCAGAATGATACTGGTTCCTTTGTGCAGTGTGTTGCAATATTGAAGAAGGAAAATCTGCAACACTGAATGGTTTTGTTTCCTTTTACAAAAAATTACCTCAACTAAGGATGGCCAAGGTAAACTTTGAAGCTGGGTGAAACTGAGAGAAACTCACACACTGGCAGTGATCCACAAACAGACTCAAGGAGAGAGGGAAGGAGAAAGATCCTTTACACCAAGTATCTTGCTTTTAAATTGTACCTTTCAGTTTGTTCTGGAGGAAGTACTGAGCCTGGAAAAGCAGCTGGCAGGATTTGGGCTTAATCATTGGAAAGGCAGATTTGCCTTTAGGTAAGGTTGGAAGTGGTCTACACCTCTGCAAGTTCTTGTTAGTCTGTCTTCACAGCATCCAGGGCAGCTACTTGCACCCTGCTGGTGAGTGTGACTGCACAGCAAGTGGCACTGGCTGTGGCAGGTGAGGCTGGGGAGTGAAAAGGCACATGTGTCAGTAACCCAGAGATACTGGTAAAATAGGAATTCATCCCTGGATACAGACTTCGATTTTATTGTAAACTCACAAATTAAAGGTGGCACATACAGCTACATTTAATGCAAGTTCTCTAATTAATTTGCACTTGCTTTGTAGAAACCCTTGAACATGACAAGGTGACCTACAAAGCATTCTTCACAAGCTAATAAAAAATTATGTTGCTACTTTTAGCCCATTTTATTTTTTACAGGGTTTGAAAAATTTACCACTGTTCCATTGTGTTGTTTGTTCTCTATCGCTGTTTAGTTCAGAGGAACACAAGTTTTCTGTTCCTGTATGGCTATTCACAGATGGACATGGAGCACCCAGCTGTAGCTCCTGCCTCTCAGAGTCTCCTTGCACAGAGGCAGAACATTGCCGGGCTGCACTGTGTGTTGGTCACTTGGTTACTCGGAAGGAACAAGGCTTGCCCAGGGATCCTGAATGTTTTCTTCTATAACAGACAACGCACCTGCTGCTTCACCTGTGTAGGTTTTCTCAGAAAAATGTTAATTTATGCAGAGCTTTGACGTAGAGCAGTGATGGCTCTAGATTAAAAATTATGTGTAACATTATTTCTTTAACTCATCAGATGCTCATCATATAAGGGTACTTTTAAAAGTGCATTCTGTGCAATAACCACATGCACACACCCCCAGAATCTCATATGCAAAGGATTTAAATAAGGGTATTTCAAGAAAGAAAAAAAGATATGTAATATCTGCGTAGCTCTGGAGCAGGTGATTTGATTAGCACCGCTCTTTGAGCTTGTTGCAGCAAGGAACCCGGTACAAAGCAGTAGAAGAATGGAATGAAAATTCTTTGGTAAGGGAAACATAAGTCTCAGGAGTACTGGGTTTCCTGACCAGAAATACAGCAGATGTCAGGAAAAATAACAACAAAACAAACCCCAAAACCCCTCAAAACAATAACAAAACAACTCCCTCACAAAGACAAAAAACAACAAAGCAAACCTCAAGGAGGAGACCTGCCAAGCCAATGGAAATATGAACAGGAAATGTGATGAAATGTAACTGACAAGGAATATCTGTTGAAGCAAAGCCGTCAGGAAATGCACAAGATCTGTTTCACAGAGCTAGCTGTAGCTCATGTACAGGCTTAAACTGGAACGCTGAGAATCTTTATAACCAACATTATATGTAACACTGATTTGAGGGACAAAGATGGTTCAGTCAGACCTACATTCTCCACTAGAGAAAACAAATGCAGCTTAGAGAAGTTCATGCTTCTTTTAAAGAAATAAGGAATAAAGTTCAGAAAAAAATTACTTAAGACTTTTCTAGTGCAGATTCAGATTACTGAGGGGGTGTATTCTTATCAATCAGCATAGCTTGAAGTCTGTCCAAAACACAGAAATAAAACAACAAAATGCATTACTAAAATAAAGTTGTGCTTGTTTAGCCAATGTGTGATTTCTCTATGTGTGCAGTCAAAAATACAGGATGCTTCCCTCTAAAAACCAACACTTAAGTCGGAAAGTGAACAATATTATTCTTTATAGACACAACTACTGAATTTAAACAAATTTTGATCACATCACCATTCAAAAGTTATTCTAAGTGCGCCAAAAAAATGAGACAAGATTAAAACAAATGTATTTATTAATTATAGAAAACCTCAGGTACGCATTTTGATGACAGTTCTGGTTTCCAGTTCAGGCTAAACCAAAGATGGTTGGGAGTGAATGGGCAGTCAGCAGAGATCCACAAAGCATCATGCCTGCATTTGGAACTACCCCTATGGACAGTGAGCTGGAAGGACTTGTGATACAGCTCTGCACAGGACTCGTACTTGCCAGCAAAGGGCCAAACCTTATCCAACCCACAGCGAAGTGACCATGTCACTACGAATGCTTCATTCCTCCCCATCACTATAGCATCACTAAATCATGCAATTAAATTTGTACGTGAACTGACTTAAGCATCATTTTGCTTCCAGAAAATAGTTATCACCCATTAACTTTCTGAACAACGGTTTTGGAGCAAAGCTCATTAGCTTGGCAGAGACAAGGGGCTCCGAAATTTCCCCGGGCACCAGGAGATGGGGCTGGACGGGGGCAGCCGGGTCCCGGCGGCGCAGAGACCGGCGGCTGCCCCGGCTGAGAGCGGCACAGCCAGGGCGACGCGAGAGGGGGCGAGGGCGGGGCGGGCTCCGATGGCTCCCGGACCGGCCTCCAGGGCCGTCCGTGCCCAAACTCTCCGCCGCAGTTGCATAACTGCGGGCGGGGCGGCACGGGGGCCGGGCTGGAGCCTCCGGGACTGCCCCATCCCAACACTGCCCCCATCCCAACACTGCCCCATCCCAACACTGCCCCCATCCCAACACTGCCCCATCCCAACACTGCCCCCATCCCGGCACTGCCCCTATCCCGGCACTGCCCCCATCCCGGCACATCCCGGCACTGCCCCCATTCCGGCACTGCCCCTATCCCAGCACTGCCCCTATCCCGGCACTGCCCCCATCCCGGCACATCCCAGCACTGCCCCCATCCCAGCACTGCCCCCATCCCGGCACTGCCCCTATCCCGGCACTGCCCCTATCCCGGCACTGCCCCTATCCCGGCACTGCCCCTATCCCGGCACTGTCCGGCCGGGGGGAGGGCCCCGCTCTGCCCGGGGGCCGCCCCGCCAGGGCCAGCGGTGCGGCTGGCGGGGACGCACAGACACCGTCCGCCCGCCTCGCCTGCTCCGCTGCCGGCGAGCCCTCTCGCTGCACAGGGCACATCCTCGGCGGCGGCCCGGCAGCGGGACCGGCCCCGGCCCCCGCCCGCCCCGGGACGGCAGCGCCCGCCGCCGGGCCAGGGCAGCGCACAATGAACCCCGCGGCCCCGCCGCCGGGCCAGCAGGTCATCCACGTCACGCAGGACCTGGACACGGAGCTGGAGGCGCTCTTCAACGCGGTGATGAACCCCAGGCCCAGCTCCTGGCGGAAGAAGATCCTGCCTGAGTCCTTCTTCAGGGAGCCCGACTCGGGCTCGCACTCTCGGCAGTCCAGCACGGATTCGGGCGGGCCCCCGCCGCGCCTGCCGCCCGTTCATGTCCGCTCGCACTCCTCGCCCGCCTCGCTGCCCGGAGCGGGCGCGGCGCCGCAGCACGGCCACCTCCGGCAGCGCTCCTGCGATGTCACGGACGAGCGGCCGCTGCCGCCGGGCTGGGAGATGGCGCTCACGCAGACCGGGCAGCGCTACTTCCTCAAGTGAGTGCGGCGGGGAAAGCGGCCGGGGCCCCGCACGGGTGCGAGGGGAGCTGCGCCGGGAGGCGGCGGGGTGGCCTCCAGGTCCGAGGTGTTTGCCACATTCCTGGGGGGAAAATCCCTTCCCGGTGGGAAGAGAGAGGCGAGGGAGAGCCTGGGGTGCGGAACTCCTGCCGTACTTCTTGGTCATTTCTTTCCTGCTTGGCCACACGTCCAAGATTCTGAAACTTAATTTTTTTTGAAAATAAGTTCAGTAACAGTTATTCCAAGGCGTTTCTGGAAAGTGGGAGCAGAGCTCTGCATGTCCGTGAGCTGTCGGAGGTAGAAGGGGCTGTGTGTCTAAAGCATCCCCGTCTGCGGGGACGCGGCAGGAGGCTGCCTGGTTCTAGTGACAGATTTTGAGAAGTGTGATAACACAGCTGCCGAAATCTCTTCTGGCCAGTCATTTTAGCCAGAGTGTTTTATTTATGACAGTGGACATTTGATTCAAAGCCGTTTAATAGGCCTGAAGATACATAATAGCTGGAATAAGTGGTAAAGCAACAGTGCCTTATTTTGGTGGATTCTGTAAGTCAGCTAGATTCTTTGCAAACTAAGTCATACTTCATTGACTTGGTAAATAAGATAAAATGTTTCTAATGAAATAAAACCTTTACTGGTGAAGCATCTGCCTGAGGATATTGAGGGAGTTAAACTGCCAGGGCTCCAGGACTTCATTTACTTGCTCGCTACAGCCTTCTTGGGCAGAAGAGTAAAATCTGGAGTTCCCAGTAAGCCTGTGTGGGTGTTCAACCATTATAAATGTCGTATAGACAATGTGTGACAGCAAAAAGAGACAAAACTGTTTAGAAAACGGAAAAAAGTAATTTACTTGATTGTATAATGATTTCTTTGCCTCGTGGGTTTGGAATCTCTAATGGATTACTCAAGAGCCCCGTCTCCAAATGACTCTGCAGTGTTCAGATTTTTTGCCTTTTGTCACAATGAGCTACCAGCAAAGCATATAAATACCTTTCCGTATGTCACTGTACATTGTTTATGATACTGTGTGCATATGTCCCCGGGTCCAAACTTAGAAGTTTGTTATTAATGTGATTTGTCACCTAGAGGAGAAGATCTCATGTCTCTACATTTTGCATGTATTTTTCTCAATAGAACAAGCTACAGGGAAGTAGCTGACTGACAGGAGCACTGTACAGACCATTCATAAATAGGTATTCAATATAAATTCTTGCCAGGGTTTGGCCGGGGAGTGTTTTCAGATACCTCTGGCTAAAAATTGCATAATATAGTCTTTGTCTGTTCTCTATTTTTTGACTAATATAAAAATGAGTTCATGTGGTTTCACCTTCCTGTCATGCATTTCTGACCTAGAGACAGAGTTTTCCAAGTTGATGGATTCTTGTTGCTTAGGGCAGAATACAAGGCCTTTAGTAAATAAAAAGCATAGGTAAAAAGCTCAAAGTGGTTTTAAATTTTTTTTTCTAATCCTACAGTCAACAGTAATACTCTGACTGACAACATCCTTTTTAATATAAAATATAATATTCATTGTGCGTGTAATTTGTTACCTAAGTTAATATTTGTTTTGTTTCCCCAGTTTTATCTGTCCAATAGAATTTCTCTCATTTATATAAAAATTAATTGTAATAATACATTTCTTTATACCTTTAATGCATTTTGTTATACCCCAATGCTTTGGGGAGTGATATTTATCTATAAAATACTCACATATGAATTACAGTGTTTTACAAATGGTGTAATATTCTTCAGGTGAAGATACAAATTAAGATTGATTATGGAAAGCAGCATTCAAAACTGTGTGCAATAAAATTATAGAGGGTTTGAGTCAGGTGATGTGCTAAAAATCATATTTGATCAAACTAGGCATACAAGGTTACATTTCCCTATATTCAAGGGGGGAAAAAAAAAAAGCAGTGCTTTCCAGCATAATGATAAAGACTTGTTTCTTAGCATTAGCAAAAAAATTGAGAAACCAATTAAAAGTAAATAGCCAAATTAGGTCCTATTAAAGCCTTTATTATCTGTTAAAGTTTAGAACACAATTTGTTGTATTAAAGCATATTTTCAATAATTATTTTACAGAAGTACTAGTGTGAATTTCAATGAACAGTGAGCTAACCTTGTTGACAGGGGACCAGCTACAACTTGAAGCGGTTGCACTCATGCATGTCAGTTCCTGCAGAAATTTTCTGGCTGTGACTGGAAGAAACATAAGTAGCCTGGGGACCACTCCACCCTGTAATTAAATACCAAACAGCACAAGTGGGGGCTGGAAAACAGGCTAATGAACACACACTTGCAGCAGTGTTATCTAAAGCATTTTTCTGTGTGAGCATGTGTGGAAAAAAATGTAAGTGTGATTTATTTCTGATAAAAAGCATTTCTGTAGAGACAGGCCAACTGCCTGCTCTTATGTGAGTGGGGAATGTCAGTTGCATGTTGATCTACACGCTGGGCTGTGTATACATATTCTGTATAAAGAATGTTTCAAGTATTACTTTATACCAGTTTGGGTTTAGGTGGTACGGCCTCATATTTCAAATGAAGACTGAGGGTTTCATATTTTCTCAGTGTGTGTAGAGAGCTTCTTGGTCAGACTCTCATAAACAGATCTGTGAAACTTTTGCCTCTGTTATCTTTAATCACTGTTATTTTTAAAATGCTACAGTAAACATTTGCCATACCAGGACATATTTGCCAGTACGTTCTGCTCAGGGGTAAAGAGGCTAATTACTTACAATATTTCATTTACTCAAAATGTTCAGATTTTTTTCTTACTGATTTTTATTGGAATAGAGCTTGATTTAACACATGATCAGTTTTATCTAACTAAGCACGTTCAGCAGGATAGCAGAAGACTAATATAAATATATACATTCTATAAAAAAATAATACAAATACAGTGAAAAACTTTTCCTGAGAATGACCAAACAAATAGTACTAATTCAGCTGAACTGCTGAAGTCATTTTCTAATATGGTCTTTCCTTGAAAAGCATTTGTGTTAATTCTGTAGAGACTGTTGTTATTTTTCATTGATGTTGTGCTTGGTGCTGTACAGCATTCATCAGAGAGAAACTTTTCCATCTTGGAAATGTAGTTACACAGCTGGAGGTGGGGTAGCAGATGGACAGTGGTTGAGGAGGTCACTCAGTAAAGTTGTGGTAAGAATGTGGAAAGCATTAATGCCTTGTTCTGTACTGCTGTCCCACAGGTGTGACACAGTCACCCGTGGCTGTGATGGATGTCCTGCACAGGGGGCTCACATGGCTTTGGCTTTCCTTGGTCCTTGTAGAGACTGTGCAAGGCAAGACGCCCTGCAGCCCTGCCGGCTTTGGTGTGGGGCAGGAGAGAGAGACATTTCACAGATTTGTGCAGCTTTTGGAGCATTTAGTCCACGCCTTCAGGGAATGTTTTTGTTCCCTGTTTCTGGTGGTTATTCCTGTGGGACCTAGAGCCTGAACTGTTCCCCTTGCTTGCATCCCTTTATTAAAAATAAATTATAACGTGCTAGACAGTCCCAAGATGCACTAGTGCCAATGGCTTTTGTCCGAAATTGCTGAGTGCATTAAAGAGTTCTTAACAGGCAGGAAAGCTGCGACACACCACTAAAGTTTAATTGTCAGAAATTCATCTATAGCTCACATTTATAACTCATTTTAGAGATACTTAGGAAGTTCTGAGATTGGAATCCACGCATGAAAACTTAATTTTCAAGGTGTAATTGACAGCATTAGGGGTCAGTCTGATTGATCTTCAAGTGCTGATTTAATGATGATGATGGAGTTGGAGTTCCACCTAAACAACTACCAAGGATCCATGAGCTACTCTTTCTTCTCTGAATTTGGCAGTAGAAACAGCTACAGTGTTTTTGATGGAAGCTGGTATTTATTCATTTTCTGAAGTCCAAGATGGAAAGACATGATGGAAAGTCCACATGGAAAGACATGATGACGAGACTGGGGATTTTTTCAGAATCTAAAAATCGTGTCATCAGTGCTGCTTAAAAGAATTTGGTGGTTAATGTGGAGCTTAATAAAATCTAAAGACAGAAGCAGATAGGGAATAAAATTGCTTCGGGGCACATTCTATTTGCAGGATGTGAGCCAGTTCCCTCTCCTATTGAGTTTTCTGAGTTAGGATATAAGCTACATTTTAGATTGGACTGTAAAGCATCAGTGAAGAAAGCTTTAAACAAGACTGCACTGACCCTAGAAGTATTTCCAAGAAGGGCTTCGTTTGAGGAAATAGAAACTTTTTTTGTAAAGGGCTGTCTAGAAGCAGAATTTGAATTTTGGTGCATGCATTTCTAAATTATTTAAGCAATCAGTCGTAATTGTCCTGTAAAAACTACGGTGTTGATGTGGAATTTGATATATTGGGCTTATGTACACTTTAAAGATAATAAATTAATAATGTACACATGGAATTATTGGTTTAATGAAATTTGTCTTAAGTTAGTCCTTTAGTCATAGTGTTAAACCCAAAGTCCTGGAGTATTTGTGCATTAATGGATGATAATTGTCATCATTCACCTCATTGGATTAGCTGAAAATACAATTGCTTTATGCACTAATGATTAGGAAATAGTATCAATTAGCATATTCTTAGAAAGGTATCTATAGAATTGATACAGGTGTTAATTAAGAATGCTACCATGAAAACTAGGTGTTTTTTTCTGAAACCATCTGAAAAGTTTTTGTCTTTACTAATGGTTTGGGTTGCACAAGAAAAAAAAGAAAGAAAATGAATAGTAGGGGTTTTTTAATTATGTTTGTGAGCTGCTATAGCCAACATCTAAAAGCTGGTCTGCCTGACCATCTTTGCTCCATAATTAGTAAATGACAGTGTGGAGAGCTGCCTGCTTCTGAAGGTTATGGATGTGTTCAGTTTTGAACAGGCTTGACAGTATAGAATCTGTAAAGTATTACTTTCTAGCTTTTTGCTGTTCACTTCTACAAATAATGTTGGAAGAGTCAGTGGTTGTGCTTTGGCTTGTTTCCTTTTGGATGCTTTGACTTGACTGAAGGTGAAAATTCTGTCTTTTTGATGTGGGGGTGCCTATTACAGGACAAGAGCTTCTTTGTAAGATGGTTTGGTGCTCAGGGGCTTTGCCTGATTGGCAGATACACACTGTATCAAAGCAATTAAATCCAAAGGAAATGTCATGTGGGCTGAAATTCAACATAACAGACTTCATGGCATTTTCCCCTCTTCATTTAGGGAGAGAGAGGTCAGCATGATGTAGAGTGGAGGTATTTGGGGAGGTTTTCTTTGTTTGTTTGTGGATCTTTTTCTTTTCTTTGATTAGCTCTAAGTCCAGACCTAGAGAACTCTTCAAGAACTTGGAGACTTGGAAACTCTTCAACTCTTGGAAAACTTGGGAGCACTGCACTGACCTGCAGTTTTCCCTACCTGTGACCATTTTAAAGGCAGATGTGATGGAAGCTGCACTGCAGAGACAGATACAGACTTGATAAGAGAATTGAGCAGAATGTATTGTGTTAAAACTGAAATAATTGCTTAGAGTGTCACCAGAAAATCATGCAGTATAAAGGGAGATGTGAAGGAGGAGCTGGCCACTCGCGTGTCCTCATGGTTCACAGGATGTGCATCGACAGTCACAGACAAGCACAGCAGCAGTAGCAGAGCTGCAAGTTCAGACACAGCTTTTCCTGCAGTGCCTTGTTTCTCTCATCATATGTCTGCTGACCCCTCACTGTTTGCATGGTCAAAATGCTCCTTTTTGTTTATTAGGTAGTGATCTGTCCTTGATAATTTTGGATGCACTATTCTGACAGTCTTCCAGGTTTTAGAACAGCAGAATATTTCCATGGTACATTTGAGTGTTTTCTTGTACCACAAGTAATCTTTTTTTCCTACCTGTGATCAATTTTCCTAGTCTGTCTGCTGAATTTTTTATTAAATGTTCTGTGTTCCTATTTTTCAATGATGGACTGGTGAGCAAAGGTGTAAGCATTACAAAATGCAGTAATAGTCCTTGGTCAAGCAATTCTTGAAGTTGTATTAAAGTGTCTTGTTTCCAAAACCAAAAGTAGTGTTTGAACTGTGAGCCTTAAATTTTGTGGGGGCTTTTAAAGAAGTTCTCATAACTTCTTGATTGATGTATTTTCTTAGTCTTCACTGGCACTGTGAAGGCCCTGAGTACAGCAGCATCTGAGCAGAAGGAAGTAGGAATCGTTGGGAAGCTGACCTAGGCTGAAGGAAAAAGCAGTGGGTTCCTGTTGTGCTGCCGAGTGTCTCTTCGGAAATCACGTAATTTCTCTGTGCCTTCTTTTCTGGGCTTCAATTCAGCATCTGTTCTTGTCCATGAAAAAACTTCTGTGTGTTGAAACAGGCAGTGTACAGTAGACTATTACTGTAACTATTACTTCATGGAAGTTGTTTCTTACAACACAAACTTACACCCTTTTGTGTTCCCATGGATCAGCTCAGACTTCAATCACCAAAATATCATAGGCAGCTGCCTGGTGATTCCTGATTGATTGCTGCCAGCAACAGCAGTTGAAAATCCCTGAAAAGAATACAGATTGCTCTTTAAATACACTTCTGCTGCCAGCTTGTTTACAGAAGGTAGCCTTCATCTACGTTAGGTGTCTCTGGACTCAAACAAAGCAGGCTTTGCATCAGTAAATCAGTGCAGCCTGTGCTGTGTGGGCATCATCATGCAGCTCTGTGGGGAATGTAGAAAAGGTCAGCCTTTTGGAGCTGACAACCAGAATTTAGTGTGGAAATTCTTCTCAGAAGGTTTTTTATATCACATTTGCTTTTGATACTGCATTTGCCATTTCATGTTTTACTCATTCTATTGTATATGTTTAAACCGAGATATAAGTGCTTTTGATTCAGAGATTGGAAAAATATTTTTTGCAAATGAAGCAAAATTAATTATGAAGAAAAGATGATGAAAAGAACTGCCTACTTTGACTTGAAATATAATTTCTAAAAGTATAAGGCAGGCTGAATTGTATCCCCACATATCAAAACTGAGGGTTTGATGTGAGTAGATTTTATGTGAAAATTGTGGACTACATTTTCATTTCAAATAAATGTGTGTCTCTGTAACCTACAACTCTCACTGACTTGGCAGCCTTGCCAGCAGGAGGAGTACAGTGATGCCAGTGATTCTTGCCATCCCTTCACACTGCAGAGGGTTTACCTGGTGTGGAGAGGCTTTGCCTATGTTAAGGAGACATCAGAGGCTTCTCTCACAGGATCCCCTGTTCTGTTATACCAATGTACCCCTGCTCTGCTCCCTCAGTCACCCTGTTATCCCCTCTCCATCCCTGTGCCCCTCAGTCACTCCTTCCCAATTCCCCATTGGCTCACATTCCCCAATCCCACCTTTGTAGCCTGATGCCCCCTGACAATTGGTCCCTGATGCTCTCCCAGCCCCCAGCACCCAAATACTTAAATCTGAACCCTTCCCATGAGCCTTGCCTTTGACCCTGGACTGTCTGCATGCGTGGCTGGAATAAACATCTCCGTGCTCCCATACAAAGGCCCTTCCTGCTTCTCTTTACCATCACCACATCATCAGCTATCCTGGTTGTGGATGGTATGGTATAATGCTTTGACAGCCTTTGATGAAGACTTTTCCAGTCATAGGATGGTATTTTCACTGATGCTGCTGTCACTGTCTCTCAGCCCTGACATTACCAATAGTAGGTTAAAATATTAGATAAAGCTTAATTTGTATTAGAAGTGGTGGAGGGCTCTACTTCTTTATTCGTGTTTCATAGTTGGCATTTTGATTTTTGTTTATTACTAGAAGGCTTTATGGAAATGGAAGATCAATGAAATTTTGCTACTGCGAGAGAGCAGACAATGTAAAACAATAACAAGAGTAAATGAGATTTCTAGTGAGGCTGTTTACAATTTACTGAAAGTACAACAGTAAATCATTGATATGTAAAAGAAATTAAGGTTTTGTTAAAGATTCAGCAGTGAGACTAATCAGTAAAGGTATGTATGTTGTAAAACATACTTTTTCAAAGCTAGGGGAGATGCTGGTTTGAGATTTGTAGCTTCATAGAAACCTTAGCAATTTTAGTCCATGAGTCATAAATGAAAAAATAGCTCTTGGTGTTAACCGTGCTAATGCTCACCTAAATATATGAAGAAATACTATTTTAAGCAGTCATCTGCAGTGAATAGATAATTCACATTATAATATTTATTTTCTTTATGTGGTAGTCTTTCTTTGAGGACAGAGGGAATCCAGCTTTGATTCCATAAATGCTGTGTATATCTACCTTGTGAATTATTTGGCAAATTTGCCACGATGTTCCATTGCCAAACATCTGGATGAAGTGTCATGCTGCCATGGCAAGTCCGTAGTTTGTTTTGCAGCATGGAAATGAGTGAGCAGTCTGTGGCAACAGAAGTGGTTTCAGGGGCTGTACATTCCTGAAAGCAACTCCTGATTGATTCTCTTGTCAAATAATTTCCAAAACCTAGGCATTAGAATGATCCTGGTGTTTGTGCTGTATATTTATGATAAAAATACTGCTCAAAACATTCATTAAATTTTGAGGTTTTCACATGGTCTTTTTTCTAGCAGTTATGACATCTTTCTTGTAACAAAGAGTTGGACAGTAAAGGGTGAAAGAGAAGCATAAGTTTGCAGATAAAACAAACTGGGATGCAGTTAAAACACAGGAGCACTGTCAGTTTCCATTTTGTGCTACTTTTCCTGCAGATACAGACATATGTTTGCATTTATTTGAGTCGTTTTGTGGTACTGCCTGGTTTGCTACTAAAAGCATGCCTTCTACTGAGGATATTGTCTCATGAACATTTCCTTTTTCTGTCAGGATGGCTTCTACTAGAACAATATTTTCAGTGGTCTTTTTTTATCTTAGAGAAACAAATGTCTGATTCATTTTTCTAGAAAAAACAGGAAGCTGTGAAGTAGACAGACTTGAAAAGAAATGCATAGTTACTTAAAATGTAATTTCTAAAGGCATAAAGAAAACTGGAAGTAACTCTTTGTTAGATTCATAAGGGATATTGCAGTTTTACTATTTTCCTCCTATTATCTGAACCTCATGTGAACAGTTTAAGATGGTATTGTTAAAAAAAAAGAAAACCAACCCCCCCAAAAAGCACCTACTCATATGAAAACTTCAGATAAAGCAGCTTCAGCACAGCAACATGTATTTTGAAAGCATGCAGCCTCTGCACCTTTGTGAGTGGTGTTTTCTGTGCCCATGTTTAGTATTGCTGCACTGGATCTGACAGATTTTGACCACAGCTAAGTACTTTTCAGGCTGAGAGGAAAGACCAGATGGGGAGATTGAAGTTGTGAGTTCTTTCTGGCATGTAACGAGGTAAAGATTTTTTAAAAATTGAATGGCATAATTAATGGATAAAATGTTTCAATTTTAATAGACTGAAAAGCCCTGCATATTAATAATCAAGTTACTAAGCATGGCTCTTTTTTTCTTTCGGGCAATTTTTCACACTCGGATGGGAAGAGTTTTGTGTTTAATTCATGTGTTTGGCATGTTTTATTAAAAAGTGAGCTGTAATGAAGATCAATAGTAAACATTTTAAATAAGCATAAGCAGTTGATGACAACACAGGTTGTTAATATCTTTTGTAATGGCTTGTTAGTCCAGTGCAAAAATATTTGGACTATATTTTAGCATATTGATTTCCAGTGGTTGCAATAGAACTGCAGGCAGCTGATCAGCATTGCATTCCAGTCCTTTGCTGTGTGATGATGGAGTACAACATTTGGTCTCTATTGCCATACTTAATTTTTTGCTCTTGGTAAGCCAGGAACTTTTCATACTAACTGTGATTAGTTGGTTGGAGCTGGCTGAATCTGGCTGAGTCCCAGAGGTATTTAATTGGAAGGTGCCAAGTGAGTGGAATATTATTTATCATTATAAGAGACTTACAGGATCTTTATAGAACTGTTACTGAAATTGGTAGATATAAGCCATTATTTTTCCTTTGAGTTCTGAGAGTCACCCTTAACATATCCATTCCTTTGTATCACGTGTCAAAATGTGACAAAATAGTAGCTTTTTTGTTGACATGACATTTGTAACTGGTGGAATGACTAGACTGTGTCTTAGTCCTTAATCTATTATTAAGATAATTGTACTTTCACTTCATACTTATTATATAAAGTAATCTAAAACAACAGGATGATCACTTTAAACATAGATGAGGCATACACACTTGTTCTTTAGTTCACACAGTTGGTTTGGCCTTTCTTTTCTGTATGAGGTCAAACCTCAGATATCTGGGTTAACTGTGCCATGAAAAGGGCTACAAATTTAAGTCTGGGGTTGGTAAATTACACACCTCCTGTTGCTTAATTTGGTCCAGTTTTTAGTTCCCTGTGAAGTCTTTATTTTGACCCCTTTATTTTGTCAGTGTTTAGTGTAAGCACTTCCATGAAAATAACAGGTAAATATCTTAGGCACTGGAAAGTACTGTGATGCTGGAAATAAATAAAACCAAACCAGGTGTAGTGGTTGAACCCAGTGCATGAGTAAGATGAGAGAGATTTTTAGGAACATGTAGAAGATAATTTCCCCTCTCCTCTTGGGGGTTCACTTGGTAGGAGCCCACGGGCTGCACTCGGGTTCCTGATGCTCTGTCTCTCTCTTGACTCTTGCTCAGTTCCTCCCTGGGAGGAGCAGAGAGCTGCTCCCCTGCCTGGTCTCCATCCCTGCTTCTGCTGGCACTCGTGGAGGGAAGGGGCTGGCAAGTGGCTCCTCTTGCTGTGGTCTGGCGGGGTCAGTGAGACAGGGCAGCAGCTCTGCCTGGCTCTGTGCCCTGGCTCCACGGTGTGTGAGGGGCTGCAGAGGCTCTGTCACGGGCAGCAGCACCCTCTGACTTCATCTGTGTCAGAGCCGTGGCTTTAGGGGCACGGATCGCATGCGTAGCTTCAATCCCACTTCAGTTGTACCTAAGAAAAAAGACTGTGATTTTGTTTTGGCTGATGTAAACTGAACTGAAACTGAAAGTAGAGGATGATTGTTCTTGCTACTCTGGTAATAATCCAATTACTTTCATTATTGTGAATTATGAAATTGTCAATGTATAATTAAGTTTTACAAGCTAAATTTTTTAATTGGACTGCTTTATTACTCTCCCCTGAACTCAGTATACCAATAAAAAATCACAGATACTTATTAAGATGAGAGAACACCTTGCAGATCGTATCTTAATTTGCATTCTCACAAAGTTTCTTTTGCCTTCTAGTGGTTTATTTTCGGTCAGAGGTTCATTTTCACTTATTGTTTGACTTTGGTCTTTGGTCTTTTTTGAAAAACCGTAAAGGATTTTAAGGCTTTGAATAATAATAAAATACAGTACAGTGAAATATTTATGATGTGAAATTTTAAGGGAGGGCAGATGTAGTAGATTTGGGGAGCTTGGAGAGGAGTAGGCTGAGGGGTGAGCTCATGCTATCTGTGAGTTCTGTGTAGGGGGAGCAGAGGGAGGTGCTGTGTGCTTCTCCCCATTCCCTGGGGATAGGACACAAGGGGTTGGCTGGAAGCTGTGCTAGGGAAGCTGGAACTGGACATCAGACTAAAGCTCTTCACTGAGAAAATGGTCAGACACTGACACAAGGGCCCCAGAGAAGCACCCCCAAACCCGTTGTTGGTCAAAAAGTGTTTGGATGACTCTCAGCTGGTTTAACTTTTAGGTTGCCCTGTGTGGAGTCAGGAGTTGGACTGGATAATCCTCATGGGTCCCTTCCAGCTCAGGATAATAAGTTTCTGTTAAATAATTCTGCATTTATTTAATAAGAAGTCCAGTTGAAATACAGGGAGACTGTTTTTTGGGTAAGAAGCTGGTCTGAAGTATTTAATTCCTACTAGATTTTAAAAACCAGATTTTATGTACCAAATTTTACATGGTGTATTAGGAAATTTTACAGCACTTAGGACACTGCCTTTTAAATTATATTTTTCAGTCAGTGTCAGCATTTTTTGTAGCTACAATACAACATTTTAGTATTAAAAAAAGTCACCTTTTCTGACTGTGGCTAACGTTTTTCTCCAACCCCTCCATATACACACATGCATCCCACACTACTCCCCAGTCATAATTGTATTTGTGAGCCAGGTTTAATGTCTAGGCTAAACACTGCCTGATCAGTCACTCCCTTGCATTCCTAAATAAATAGCTTTAGGGACTGCATCTGACTTGCTAATAATAAGTGTCATTTGTGCTGCATTTCACAGCATTATTCCTTTTGAATGCAGCACAGTGTATTCTTTTGATATGTGCCCATCTTCTCACACCAGTAATCCTCAGACATGTGTTCCTTGCACCCCATTAAAAATCGGTAAGATGCACCTACATTGCTAAACATCTGATGTTTTTATACATTATTCTGAGCTTGAGGGAAGCCTTGCTTTTTTAACATTTGCACTTAAGTCTTAGAAAGATTTCTTTTCAAATAGACTGTGTTTGATTGGAATATTACTGCAGTGTCAGAAATGACAGAAATTCCTTATGTTCAGCTAAATCTTACTTGAAATTCTGGTCTCATTTTTAAATTCTTATGTACAGAGAGCACCAGTGCAGAACTGTCACCCTTCCTAAGCTCAGGTCAACTGTCATCTTTGAGACATCATTCCTTTATTTTGGAAATGTTTTGTTTGAGAAAAGACTTGGTCTTTTAACCAGCTCCTCCTTTTCATCTGTTTTTCGTGGCAAATGATCACATTTCCCAACCATTTGCAAACGGTGACTGTCTGGCAGGATTTCCTGGATACACATTAGTTTTGAGATTGTTAAAGGTCAACTTTCTGACCTCTGGCGATTAGTGTGGTTATTTGTCCTGCCTTTTCTTCTGTGGGATGGAAGGTGGAAATAGCGTCCAAGAAAAATTCAGCTGCTAGCTGATCACCTCCAGCATGAATCATAAAGAAAAAAATAATCCAAGTAGGACATCTCCTGATCTTTGTGTACTGAAACTCTCTGAACAGCTGGAACCAATATGTTTGGAGTCAGAGTTTTGTAAGAAGCTTCTGAAAAAGTTATTCATAAACTGATCCCATTTTTGTCTATTAGGGTGAGGTACTGAGGCCATTGCAGCACATAACTCTTAAGTTGAAGTTGTGTGAACAGAGGGCAGTGGATAACCACTGCTGTCTGTGAAAAGAACCATTTCTTTTAGACCCTTTTTTTTTTGTATTCTAAGCTGTCCTTCAAAATTAAAAGTGAGAGAGTAATAAACAGGTAAACCAACAGATGTTTATAGAAATTTGACCAATTTTAATTTGTTTCTTGTGACTCCACTGGAAGAAGTGATGGGATTTTTCTCATGTGCACATGCTATGTAAGAGATTAAAGCCATGGAAATTTTCCATGTTTTGAGGGAGTCCTCTAAATGGGTAGTAGGGAATAGTAGAGAGGATGTGGATGTTAATAAAAGACAGGGTTTTGTCATTATTTACATAGAATCCATCAGGCATTTCTTCAGGCCCTGAAAGTGAATGGTGTATTTGAGCATCAGAAGTCTGAATGGATTTCTTATTCTTACAGGGAAGAGGGAAGAGCCATGCTCCACATCCCTTAGCTCCAGCAGTTGAGTTTGGTTGATTGCTTTCCTTTTCCCCACCTTATGAAGGCTTACAAAGAGGGCAATGTTCTGTTCTACTGTTTGTCTGTTTAAGAATTATGTATCTCCTGAATTGTCTGTTTTCCTTACTGTATTCTCAGTAGTGATTAAATGGTCCAAATGGAGGAAGTAAGATAAGTTCTGATGCATTCAAGGTCATGGTTGTCTCAGCATTCATTTAAGTGAAGCAGATTTTCCCCTATTGAATTTATTTTACAGAGGAAATGCCAAAGGCATCCTGATAGCTGCTTTCTCTGCCTGTGGTGTCTGGAGCCTTTTTTGTGCTACATGAATGAGATCTGAAATTTTTGGATTTGAAGGGTTGGGGCTGGAGGGGAGCAGCTTTGTTAGTTGTTTTTTCGATAGGTCTGGGTTCTCTCCCCCTTTGGTGTCTGCAGTGCAGGTGGGTCAGTAGAGACACTGTGTGGAAGGTTTTTTTGGACCTTGCAGAAATGCTTGGGCAGTACAACTCCATCAAGTAACCATGTGTTCCTGCCCTTATGTCCATACTGCACATGACAAAAGAAGTTTGTAGTGTTCATTTGACTTCAAACAGACAGATTTGAAACAATGGTTCTTAAGATTCTGTGATTATTCTGCACCATACAACATTTGATAGGATAACAGGGGCCAAAAACCAGAATTTATGGTTGGATAAAAATAGAAGTGTGACACATTGAGTCATGGCAAGTGAATAAAACTTCAGTGTTTACAGGTACCAGTCACAAAGTTGTTTCTGATGATATTTCAATAACAAATTATTTTCTAAAATACTGAGATTTGAATGGCATGATATTTTAAATAATTCTACCTGCCTCATAACCAATCTTGAGGTAGATAAATATAGACCCAAAATAATTTTATTCATCTAAATAGTTATGTGTGTGATATATTGAATAAAATTTGTTGCCTAAACATTATTTTTAGTTGATTATGTTGTAACTAAATCACAAGAGAAAATGTTTTTTGCATTTGCTCTTTGGCAGAGTAAAGTCTTATTTACAAGATGTAAATCTTGGTCTGAAGAGTTAGGGATTTTGGGTCATGGAGGGGAAAAAATAAATTTTAGTATCTAGTTTGGCTCTGCATGTCTCTTGTGCTGTAGCTACTGGCATTCATATTAAAATCTAAATATTGCTGTCTGTGAAGTTCAGAGAACAGAAGTTATTTTGACCTTTTTGGAGCTTAATGAATGTACTGACCTGAAAGCTGAGGTTGTGAGAATGATCTCTGACTCTGAGCTGCAGTACCAGGAACTCCTTTGCACAAATGTGTGTATTTTGAGCCAGTGTTCAGTTCCTAGTGAAGGGAGGATTGTCTGTTTGGGAAAGCTATTCCTCAAACCAATCTGTGTTATTGTTTGGAAATCCTGACCAAGCAGTTCAAAAGCTTGTCATAGGAAAAAGTCAGAACAACTGCTGTGCATTTGTGGAAAGAAATTCGAGAGACTGTGGTAATGGTATTTTGTTGTCTTTTGAAGAAATTCTGTTTTCTGTATGATTTCAAAATCAGAAGGTAGGCAAGATTGCAGATGGCTCTGCTTACAGAGTAAAAAATAGTTTAATTTCTGCAACAAAAACCTTTTGTAGTAGTGTACTTGAATATATTGCAATGATCTGAAGCTCTTGACAAGTTATTCTTCAAATTACAAAGCAAAAAAAGTGCATAATTGTTAGTTAAATTGCAAAATAGAGTCTTATTGGTATTATGATAATTAGTTCAACCCTCTAAATTCTCTGATTAGAAAGGCACCAGTACTAGAATAAACCCCCTTTTTTTTAGTTTTTTGTTAATGAACATGTCAAAATGCACAATGCCTTGGAAATATTAATGGTGATTTTCCGATAGACTCAGAAGCAAAAAAGTGAAATAAAAATCTAGATTACAGAAGAGAATTCTGGGACAAAATTCTGTGGAGTCATACATTTCTCTGCCTCTAGCCAGTGCAGTAGAATATAACGTTAGGGTTTTTTTTTCTAATTTCAAAGATATTTTGTGTCCTGGTTTGCTCTGGGTTATTTCTCTATCCTGCCATCTGTTTTTGCCTGAGGAAGACTTTTAATGTATCCTTACAAGGGGACTGCATAGCTGAAGAGGAACTTCTTGTGTATATATTAATTTCTACTAGAATGCAGAATATGTTAAAGTAATAACAGCTTGTCTAGAATGCCACCTTGGTAGTCAAAGAGTGATTATTAGGTTGGGCCACTTCTCCCAATCTTGTTACAAGACAGGACCAATTTATATTTTATGTATGCAAACTTCTGTTTAACAATTTCAGAAACTGCACATATCTGAAAATGTCATGTGTCTCTCACAAAAGAATGATTTGTCTTCAAATTGCTGCATTTTCCCCTAAATAAAATAAACATGGTTTTAATGACATCATTAATATGTCTCTTTAAATATGATTGCTACAGGCACTCATCAAGTAAACAAATGCATTAATGCTATTATATATTGTATATGTTAAAAACCCCTAAGAATGTTCTATATAATAGCTTCATTCAGTACCTTTTTTTTCTTTCTCACAAGAATTGGGATTTCATCCAAATTCTAAAGGTTAAGTTGTCAATAGAACTCAAAGGGTGTTTTGTTTCCATTTGTATAACTAGTTTAATGTTTTTTAAGGCCTCCATGTACACCAACAATGGAATCAGTCAGTTACAGGGGAGCTTAGCAGGACATTCCCAAAGTTCTCTTCACAGCAAATTATGCTGAAACTAATTCAGGAAAAGAGCAACTCTCTTCACTGAAGGAGTTACTTAGCATAGCATAATAAATATTCAAATACAGATGTAATGTTCCAACTTCAAGATCAGAAGATGATGAACATGCAGCAGGAGAACAAAGTCCACGGTTCAATCAGTTTAATAATTACATTGTGGCTCCTTGTTAAAGCTTCATGTAATTTTCATGAAACATTATCAGTGTCTGAAAAAGAAGTGCCATGAATTTGATTAAACTCCAGCTAAAACTTGTGAGCTGGAGTACTGCAGAGCGTCACTTGAACTCCCACAGCAACAAGTGGCTGAACTATTGAATGTTAATTTCTGCACTCAAAAGGAAAGTGATTGCGAAATACAGGATTTTATATTTGTCTGCTTTTAGTGATGTAAGGAGTGATATATTCTCATTGTTTCCAATTTGTTTAATGGCAGGAATGGAATCAGGAACATGCAGGTCTAGGCTCTTCCAGCTATTTTGTTTCACATGTGTATACTGGGTACATGATTTTTGCAAAATATTATTAACATTTTGGCTTTGAATTAGGCAAAATTTTGTGCATTCCTTATTAACAGTGAGTAATGTTGGCATATAATTAAATTGCTGAGGCAGCTGTTGTGGCTCAGCCACTGTTTGTTTTGAGGTGTCCATGGGGGCACCTTGAGTGCTTTACAACAGCTGTGGACACACAGTGGCTGCACCAGCTTAGTCTGAAGTGCCAGCAAGTGCTTTGGAAGTGCCTGAAGAGTAGGCAAAATTCTTCCTTTTCAGAGAGGAAAGTTCTTTATACTAAAACCTTAGTAGAGCATATGTCTTTTGATGTCTGATTTTGGTGTAAAATGAAAATACTGCTGTAGATTTTTGTTGATCTCTCCCATTTTTTCCTCCTCTGTCAGAAATCACAAGACCAGAACTGACTGTGAAATTGGCTGTCACTGTCCCAGCCATTTCACAGCTGATGCTGTCCTGGCTGCAGGGCACTGTTGAGAGCAGTTGCCTGTCCCTGTCCTCCTGTTTCCAATTCCTTTTCTCCATTTTCTTCACCTGGGGCTGCAGGCTCAGGCAGATCAATCTGTTAATCTAGCTGAAACAATCAGCAAGATTTGTTTCTGCAAGTTCAGGAAGTTGACTGAGGTGTCCATCCTTACCATCTTGGCAGCACAGGCTGAGCTGTGGCACTGCCCTGCCCATGGAGCCACCAGCACAGGCTGCCAGGATTCAGCTGGGACCTTCAGCTACCTCATGCATCATTTGTGATTTAGAATGCAGGAAAATAGAAGAGACTTTAAAACCTGGTTTTATTTGTAACAACCCAAGTGCCCTTTGGTCTGCCCCAGACGTTTGGAAACATCAAGAAACCTCAACATGTTGAGGCACCTGTGCTAAATAGCAGGAAATGTGCTGTAGCTATCTGATTTTCCCATCTCAAAGTATTGTCCCATGAAAGGAGCTTCTTACCCATTTGTCAAGTTGTATCTTCACAAGGTAGCTTAAAGAAAGGCCCTAGTCCTTCATCTTCTTGTCATCTGTTTTAGTGCTTGCTGAAAAAACCCCGAGATTTTTATCTCCATATAATTGCATGAAAGGGTGTATGTATTTGAAAGTCAGAACCCTCTCCAACCTACACTAACACCCACCCCCTCATGCCTCCCTGTGATTCATGATATGCACATACTCATAGTGGTGGCTGAAGTCACTGGAAGTTGTGTTTTGAACACAAAACCAATACAGATTTTGTAGATTCAGGGCTAGATGTTTCAAAGTAGTCCCTGAAAACATTGGATACTGCTAAATATGTTGCACCTCTGATCTGTAGAATAGGGATAGCCTTGCAAAACTGAATGGAGATGTCTGCAGTTGCACTGTGATGATTTTCTCATTATCTTTTAAAGATAGTTTATTACACTTGTCACTAGAACAGATTTTGAAAATTTTGCAGTAGGCATGATGAAGCTGAATGTTAGTTAAAGAAAATACTTCATAGCACATCAGAAACCTTTGAATAGTGAGATGCACTTAGTGAGTAAGACAGGTACTCTCTGGAAGAAGCATGTGATAAGACAATTAACTGTGGTACAACAACGTATGACCACAAGGGAATGAAGAGAAGCTATCACTGAGTTAGCTGTGTTCATTGTGTTAAACTTTCCACATTCCTTTTTTTTTCCGTGGGTAATGTGAATATAAACTGAAAAAAAGTCTGAGACAACTGCCAGCCTAATGACATTGATGCTTTGTCTGCACCGTCTGGCATGTAAACTGTTGATGCCAATCAAGAATTTCCTACAAACGTTTTCTATGTGGGTTCATGGTAGCGTGAAGCTCATTGTCTTTAGCAGGATGTGATTCAGATCATAATTTAACTCAGTCCCATTTCCATATAAGTTTGAATTTAACAGAGCTGTGAACAAGTGACAAGCCATAAAAATTGGGCTGTCCTACTGAAATTGAAGGATTTTCAAGCACTTGTAGGAGCAGTGACTGTCTCTTTCATGTTTGAAGGTAGCTCCTACATCACAGGGACTGCTGCAACTAACTAAAAAGTTACAGTTATCAAATGCACAGGTGGATGCATGACATTAGGACATGGTGCTGTACTTTCTGCAAAGTCCTTTCATGTTGTGATGAGAGCAGAACTTGGCTCTTGAAGTTTTCCAGTCTACAGTGAGAGAAGGGGAAAAGCAGCGTGGCAAAGGAAGACATTCAGCTGCATCTAGGGAGAGAACACTGTATTCTCATGCAGTTGTTGGACCATGTCCTGCCTTTCCCAGCAAGAAGCATTCACAAATTCTTTTTCAATGTCCAGGAAAACACATAGTTTATGTACAGGTTTTTGGATAAGAGGTAATCTAAAATGTTTCTCACCTTCTGTTTTTTTAGTAAACAATAAACAAATTCCTCCTGCTTTTGGATTTGAAGGATGACAGTAACAGAAGTGCATTCCCAGGTCTGCAGAGCTGGCACAAGGTGACCTTGGTGGGACAGGGGCAGTGCTGATGGTGACAGGCTGTGTATGGTCTGGCAGCAGTTGCTAGTTGTTGTGGCACCCTCCAGCCAGTCCTCCCACCAGTTCCAACAGCTGCCATAAGCTGCTGTGAAGTACCACCTAATTATAGCATTTTCTTGATCCTCATGATCCCCTTCAGAGATTCCTGGCCCTACCCTTGGCCAAACTCACCACCTAAAGGCAAGGCACTCATGGAGGCACGGCAGTGGCACCACTGCTGCTGCCATCCACAGGGAGGAGGTGGTGTTCCTGTGGTGAGCAGTGAGTTTGAAGTTCTCTAAATGTCCCAATGAATGTAACTACTGCTGGTAAGCAATTAGTAATTTGTGTGTATATATGACACAGTGCAGTGTCATATACACACACAAATTCTATTAGTTTGTGGGAGAATTGGACAAGTGCACAAAGGGTAATTGTTCCTAAAGCTAAAAATCCTTCCCATTCATATCTTAAGTTTTCCTCTCATGTGACTGTAAGACATAAAAATCATAAAAAAATAATACTAGAGCTAAGGTCTTTAAGAAGTAGATGATACTGGACTTTTACAGATGCCCAATATTTTGTGAGTTTGTACGTTGCTAGTCTTTTGCTGCTGCATCCTGCGTGGTGGTGGTTACTGGAATAGTGTGGGGCTTGGCTCTGGCTGTAGTTTTACCAGAAATTACACTGCAGTACCCTGAGCAAGCTCAGACAATAGACTCAAATGTTGTGTCCCTGAGGTAATTTTCTTAAATTTAAAAAACTTCCCATCTGTATGAAGGTGTGTCTGCCACATCACACAGTGTCAGAGCAGTGTGAATGGCCTCTGGCTTCCTGTACACTTTCTTTCTGTGCTGTTTTTGTTTACAGGGAGCAGAGGGACAGAGGGGAGGTTGGGCAATGCTTTGGCTCTGCTCCAGGAGATGTAAACAGATTTCCCAATGTTTGGCTTTGGTGTGCAGCCGGAAGTTGGAGGAGCTCCAAGGCAGTGGAGTGTGGCTCCCTTGGAGGGGCTCCTCAGCCTCAGGGCTGTGCTGTGTGAGGCACCACTTCCCACTCAGCAGCAGCTTCACTTTGATGTGGCTCAGTCGCAAAA
>CM031865.1:3464988-3475969 GCA_018697195.1 Certhia americana | reverse complement strand
CTTTTTGGGGTGAAAAATCCCTGCAGAAACTCAGCCTGGGGGGATAAAACTTCAGTGTTTTACTTATTTTCTTTTCCCCTTTTCCATAAAGTTGGGAAATGAGTTAAAAATTACCATTTTCCTCTTCCTTGGGTGGTTTGTTGGAGGGATGGTGAAGAAGTTTCCCTCAAAATGAGGCACTTCCAGCTTGGTCTTTGTGTGTCTCCATCCTTTACCTTGGGAATTGTGGATGATTTAAGTAGTTAAAAAACGCACCT
The DNA here is from genome assembly GCA_018697195.1 of Certhia americana. Classification (NCBI taxonomy): domain Eukaryota; kingdom Metazoa; phylum Chordata; class Aves; order Passeriformes; family Certhiidae; genus Certhia; species Certhia americana. The sequence continues at coordinate 3,475,712 of CM031865.1, read as the reverse complement.
GAAAAGATTTATTATTTCTTTAATAATACGTTTTGTTTATGATAGAATAATGAGGATCAGTTCATTTATTGATTTTTTTTTTTTTTTCCCCTCATCAGAGCAAAAGAAAAGCACCAATGAGGCCGTGGAGGAGCTGCAATATCGCTGTTCCCTTAAAATTGCCCTGGATATTCTCCACCACACCGACTCAGACAGCCAAATGCCACCTGCAGAAGGACCAAATTCCCAATTTTCCCGGGAGAAATCTGCCCCACCCACCCCTTCCTGCAGCTTCTTGTTGCGTTCTCGCTCTAAAAAGTCCGAACCTGAGGCTGCCAAGAGGAAAAGAAAAACCCAAAATAACTTTGGGCTGCAGGATGATCCCAAAGCACGGAGCCAGAGAGGTTCTGTGGCTCCAGAGGGGAGTGGAAAAACACCTGGGAGTGGGAAAAGCCCTGCCAAGGAACCTGGAAGTGGAGCAAGCTCTGCCAGAACGCGGGGGTGTGGAACAAAACCTGCCAGGTGTGGGGCCAGGGACTCGTGTGTGGCACCAGCCCCTGCCAGCTACAACTGCAGAAAAGCAGAACCAAACTCATCCCCCAGACAGAGGAAAATGCAGCCCAAAACAGGGAATGGGGTGTCCTGTAAGCCACGGGCTGGAAGAAGTCAGCAAGGAAGGAAAAGAGGCCGGAGGGATGATTCCCCCCTGGATCCAGCACAGGGGGCTCCTGAGGAGGGGTCTCCACCTGTCCCCTCTAAATCTGACACTGTGGAACCTCCCAGAAAGACAGGGACTCAGCCTGGGAGAACATTCCTGGGTTCCTCCTGTGAAACTGCCTCGGATGAGTTGGAGAAAAGCATCAGCAGTGAGAGCGAGAGCCTGGCAAAGCAGCTGGATGGGAGGAGAGAGGCAGAGGGTGGGAAACACCTGGATGGGGCAGGTGTGGCCTCAGGCACAGACAGGAAATGCAGGAACCACCCTGGATCCTCACCTGGGCCTTCTGGTACCTTCCCTCAGCCTCAGGAGGAGGAAAACCAGGATCCCTCACAGCTGGCTGGGAATAAAGCCCCTGACTCTGAGGAAGATGAAGGTGGGCAAATGCCTTGGGGAAGGGAACCCTTCCTTCCGTGTGGGTGCTGAGCACTGTTACTCACCTTGGGATGCTGCTTTGCTTTTGGGGAAGTGGCTCTTGAATTGTTGATTTAATTCCTTTTGGGTTTTGTTCCTGGGAAGCAGAAATGCTGATCCCTTTAGTGCCCTAGGGAGGGCTTGGGTGGTGGTTGGGTTGTTTGGAATTGTTTGGGATTTTCCATGGAAAGCTGAGCTCCCACTTGTTTGCTTTTGCTGCTCTCTGATAAATTGAGATTAAATGTTTTCAAATGAGCAGGTGCAGGGTCCTGAATCCAGCCACATTCCTTCCCCTTTCCCATTTATACCACGTGATCAGGGAATTTGGATTCCCTAATTAAGAGTGTGTAGGTGTGTCAGGTCCCCTCTGGGTCACACTCAGGTGTGTCAGGTCCCCTCTGGGTCACACTCAGGTGTGTCTCACCTGCTCTGAAGCTGATCCTGTCCTAATCCCTGGATCCTGGTGCTGTTGGCAGGGCTGGAACCCTCTGGGATGTCTTCCAGGAGAGTTTCCTCAGAAAGCCTTCCTCCACTCTCACCTCTGGCAGATGAAGAAGAGGAAAATTTCCCAAGTGTTCTGTCCTACGAAGGTGAGACGTCAGCACAGGGCTGAGGCTCTTCCCCTTCTGTGAGCTTCAGTTTGCCTGCAATCCGTGGGGATTCCAGGAGGGAATCCTCCTGTGTCCAGGTTTGGCATAAAATGGGTCCATCAAGCATTTTGCTGCAGAATAAAATGAAAATCCCTGAAACTGGGCAAGGACCTGGGAGTGAAGTTGCTGGGTTTCAGTTCAGAACTCCCTCTGCTGCATTTTGGGATCACTGTAGAAGCACTGAAGAGAAATTCCTGGAATTTCTCCTGGAGGAGAAGAAGAGAGAGAGGCAGCATCTGTCTTGTTTTACTGTGTTTAAGGAAAAATTCCTTTCTTTTTCATGCCAGAACCCAAATTCTTCAAGGAAGGGATGTTGGTTTGGTGCAAGCTGCGGAGGTACCCGTACTGGCCAGCGGTGGTAAGAGCAGCTCCTGCCTCCTCAGACCCTGCTAAGGAGCAATTCCCACTTCTGCAGTGACTTTTTTGCCCTTCCTGGAAGTGTTAAAGGCCTTCTAGGAGAAGCATTTCAAAATTGACAGAAGTAAATCTGTGCTAAAAACACTCAAAGTGTGGTAAATTAACACCTGTTTGTTCAGAGCACAGGATTATCCCAGTTCTTTTGTCCAGGACTATGTTCCTAATTTGCAAAAGTAAGGGGAGGCTCTTTGTGAATTTGCAGAAGTAAGGAGAGGCCCTTTGTGCACTAAAAATGCTCCCTTGGGGCAACTGCTTGCTGCTTCCACTTGAATTTTTTTCATATTTGTGTAACAAAGGAAAGTTGCACCAATAGAAGTTTCAATGTGGGTTGTAGCGGGTGATATCCACGGGAAATTATCAGGATTAGGATTTTTGAGGCTTTATCCTCTCTCCAGGTGAAAGCAGTGAAGAGGAAGCACCGGAGGGCCTGCGTGCTCTTCATAGATGGTACCACAAATGAGAAGAAAAAAGGGTAAATGTGGATTTCCACGGCATCCTGAATTTACAGTCTCTGTTTCATGTCCTGTGCCCATTTCCTGGGGCAGGCTGAGGACAGTTCAGGTGGATCTGGGAGGGAGGGGCTGGGGCAGGTGAGGGCTGCAGGTGCTTTGTCATTCTGCAGGTTGAGGCAGCTCCCTGTCCTTGGGAAGGGCTGAGGAATTGAAAACAAAACCAAAAAAAAAGAAAAAAAAAAAATCTCTGGAATGCAGCCAGTGTTTTCTTTGTGCTGCCCAAAGTTTCTGAAAACACTGGGCTGCCTTTAACTCTTCTGTAAACCAGGTATTTCTCATTTGTTAGAAGATTGCATGTTTTTGAGTTGCTCTGGAAGCAAAAATTAATAAAATTTGTTCTCCTTAATTCCTCGGGAAATGGGATTTTCAGGCAGAAGCAAAACTGCAGTAACTAAACAGGGAAATGGGGCAGTTGAGTTGCACTTCTGACTCTGTTTCTTTCAAAGTTTCTCTGTGTCTCTGAAGAGCCTGAAGCACTTTGACTGTAAAGAAAAGCAGGAGCTCATTGTGAGTATCCCAGAGATATGGAACTGCTTGGGCAAATACAGTGGGAAATGCAGGATATAAATGGCCAGGGGAGGGAATGTGGGGCTTGAACCCCTCAGAGCCACTCTCAGCCCCCCTGTGACAGTTCTTCACAGTTTTACTGTGAGGAAAAAATTGTCATGGACCATTTCTGTCCCCTGCTTGGTGTCCTGAGCTGAAAGTCTTGGAGAGCTGCTGGGTTTGGGGCTGAAATCTTCCTTGTTTTGCAGGAACGAGCCAAGGAGAATTATTCCAGGGAAATTGAGTGGTGCCTCCAGCTGATCCTGGACTATCGGATCCGAGTGGGTAAGGAGGGGCAGGTGACCATGGAATCACCAAATCCAGGATGGTTTGGGTGGGAAGGGACCTTAAACCCCATCCAGTGCCCCCCTGCCATGGGCAGGGACACTTTCCACTGTCCCAGGGTGCTCCAAGCCCTGTCCAGCCTGGCCTTGGACACTCCCAGCTTCTCTGGGATCTCATCCTGACATCCACCAGGAAAAGGAAACCCCAAGCTTTGATTCCTGGGCTGAATGGAACTGATCACTGTCCCTGTTTTGGGTTTTTTAGGTTGTCGTTCTTTCACTGGATCCTTCCTGGAGTACTTTGCTGCTGATATCAGTAAGTGAATCCATCCCTTTGGGAATTTTTCTCTTGGCTGGGTAAAGGTAGCTCCAACATTTACACACATTTACAAGTGACTTTGGCACCAGACCCAAAGAGGGGCTGCTGGGGAATTTATTTTATAAATTTATATACCAACTCCCCATGATTGCAATTAAGGTTTTAATAAATTAAATAAATACTGGTGGTTCAAGACAATCAGGTCATGGAATTAGAGAATAATTGAAGTTGTGACTGGTTCCTTAGGTTGCAGAGTCCATGTCAACTCCCTGATGTTTTTATTTTCTTTAAGGCAAATAAATATTTTGGTTGTAGTTTTTTAAACCTTAAAAAAAGGTTTTTTAACCTCTTTGGTAGGGAAGGAAGAAAAACTCCTCTCAGCAATAAAATTCCTTATTTTCTATTGATATGGCAGTGAAAACTCTTTTGTACATTCAAATATAAATTTCTTGTGGTTTCTTTCAGGCTACCCAGTGAGGAAAGAGGGATACCAGAATGTGGTGCAGATGGCATTCCCAAACACAGAGGAGGAAGGAGCTGGAGAGTCTTCCTCAGACACCTCCCCCCAGAAACCCCCAAGGAAACTCCTCCCTGACAGGAGCAGAGCTGCCAGGGACAGGGAGAACAAGAAGCTGGTGGAGTTCATCGTGAAGACCAAAGGGGCTGAAGAACATCTCCTGGGGATCTTGAAAAGTGGGAAACAATCCCGCTGGCTGAAGAAATTCCTGAATTCCAGCCGGTACATGACCTGTGTGGAGACTTACTTGGAGGATGAGGAGCAGCTGGACCTGGTGGTTGGGTACCTGAAGGAGGTGTACAGAGAGATGGACACCAAGAACCTGCACCAGATCCTGGGGGATGGCATCAGATTCATCTCAGATGTGCTTTTACCTGAGGTGAGGGAGCATGAAACTGGGGAGAAAATGAACCGTGGAGTGATAAATGGCAGCAATTCCCATTATTTATTCCTTTAGCTGTTGAAGAAAAAGGGCAGGAGCTTTTTCTCCTTTTTAATGCCTTTATTAATGATCAGCTCGGGGTGAGGGTCCAACAGGTCACACACACACACTGCTGCTGCTCCCAGAGGTGGCACACAGGAGGAAAAAGGCAGATTTGCCCCCAAGAACACAGGCAGAGCTGGGGTTTCTGTCCTCACGGGAGCACCAGAAGATGAAGATGGCTCGTTGGTCAAACACAGGCTAGGGTAAAAAAAGGAACAACTGGGAAATTAACGTTTAACAATGATTGATGACAAGCAACCACAACATTAACAAGTAACTCTGGCTGAATGAGAACAAGCAGGGGATTTTGTTCATCACAGCTGTGACGTGGTTCCTGTGGAATGATGTGGGGAGACTTCCCAGAACAGAGCCAGGCAGGAATATTCACCCCTGCCCACAGCCTGAGTCACTCAAATGCTGATTTTTAAGCACAGAATGGAGAAGCTTCAGGTGGTTTGTTGTGTTTAAAAGCAGCCTGATAGTTTGCTGATGTATTTTACTTACTTCTGAAATGCTTCAAAGCTTTGTTTTGAGGTTTTTGTGTGAATTTGGAAACTTCTCAGGGTTTTCTTGATCCTTCCTCGTGTGCCGAGGTGGGGGGTGGTTTGTTGGTTGTTTTTACAGTTGTTGTGGATACCTTGTGTTCTGCAGAAACAAAATTACTGTGAGTAATATTTTATTCTTGAGGATAAAAATATCCCCCAGGGGATGAACAGAACAATTCCATATTATTTATTTAAGAATTTCAGGCACTCAATGAGTGGTTTAATCCAAGTTTTCCAAGTAATTGAGGAACCCTTTTCTCAGCTGAGGCAGTTTCAAATCCCTTGCTGTGGTTTAGTTTTGCTTATTGCTTATTATTATTAATTATTCAATGCTTTTCGTAGGCCATCATCTGTGCCATTGCTGCCGTGGATGACATTGATTATGAGAAGGCAGAAGAGAAGTACATTAAAGGACCACCTGTGAGCAAAAGGTAGATTTGTTTTCAGGATTTTCCAAGGGTTTTTACTCCTTTGTTGTTGGATACAGAAAAGAGGTCAGGGCAGGAGAGCTCAGTGTCCTCCTGTGAGAGGGACAAAACATGGAAAATGTCCCAGCTGAGCTATTCCAACGCTGCAAATCTAATGTATTTGAGTGATGTAATCTGGACAATAATATCCTGTTTTAACTGAAAAACTTCTTTATTTTTCTTTCCAGAGAGAAGGAGCTGTTTGATGAGCAAGTCCTGGGAAGCAAAAAGCTCAAGATGGAGCCAGAGCCTGCAGAGAGCTGAGGAGAGGCCGGGGCTGCCCCAGGGTCAGGTGTAAATAACCACTGGTGATTTGTATAAAACGTGGCATTCTTTGTAAAGTCTGTGTGTAAATTCACAAATATTCTGCTCTCAGCCCTTGCTGCTTCGTGTGGCCTCACCGTGTTCAGGATTCTCATCCATCCTCATCTTGGGGTGCTGCCAGAGACCCCCAGGGCTGTGTAGAGCTTCTGCTGCTCCACCAACTTCCACGTGGATTATTTTTTTAGCCAACCACCCAACTTGGGAAGGGATCTTGTCGTGCTTTGTGGCCAGTGGTGCCTGGTGGCCTTGTAAAACCAGGGGGTTCCTGGCAGGAAACACCCCCAGGGGGTTCCAACCCCGTCCTGCCTCACAGATCTCCAAGGATGTGAGATCAGATTGGTGCCCAGAGCTGCGACCTGGAACACAAAAGATTTGGGGTTTTGTTTTCTTATGATAAGGAAAATTCCATGGAGAAGGAATCCAAGTTTGCTTAAACAAAAACATTCCCTCTACCAGGGAACCAGTGCAATGCTGGTTTATTTCCTCTTTTGAGGCTGTGAATTTTGGGAAGCTTAATTGCCTTTTTCTCATCGAAATTCTCAATTTCATTATGTCCACCTTTGCTGGAGCTGTGGCACGTGGAAGCAGTGTCACCAAGAACTAATTATTGATGAATAATGCTAATAAATGATACATAAAATCCCCTGATTAGGGTTTCTCTGTGATGATGAAATATTGCTTCCCTTGAGGTAGTAAGAGGTGCAGCATGACTGGGCTGGAATTCCCATATAAGGAACATCCTCCCACAGCCCCTTGCTGCTTTGCACACCTCCTTTAAATTCATTTTAAGGATTTAGTTCCAATTTAGGGTTCATTCCATTCCTCTCCCTCTTGTAGATGATTGGAGCTACAATCTGTTGTAGCTTCTTGGCCATCTTTAATTCACCCTCCTTCACCACCTGCCTCCAGGCCCGAACCCGGTGTTCCCCTGGCTGAGCATTGTCAGAGGAGCTGCTGTCTGAGGAAGAGGAAGAAGAAGAGGAAGGGTCAGAGCAGGAGGGAGTTCCCTGGCTGACCAGCAAGGCCCACAGCTGCTTGTGGCCTTGGTAGCCATGATGGCTACCTTCTGCTCAGAGCTACTTTGGGGTGACAACCAGAAATGGCAGGGGAGGGAGAGATGTGAGCCAGTTCAGGGGTAGAGCTGGAGGAGTTTTCCTGGTAGGATGGGGAAGGGAAGGCCCTGAGGCACCATTGATGTGAGGGGAAGGGTGGGACCCGCCACAGGCGCCATTTTGTGTGCCAGACAGATCCAGCTCTGAGGGGTCCAAGATGGCGGCGGGGCCTGCCGTGTGCTTGGCGCCATTGTGGGCAATGGAAATTAATGGGAGGGGGGAAAAATCAGGGGAAGGGAGTGCAGGGAGGCTGGGGCTGAGGTAAAAGCTCAGGCTGGAGTGATCAGTGACAGCCTCAGAGGTGGCAGGAGGAGGCTGGTGGCTCCCTTGTGCCAGAGGGTAGGTTCTACTTCTACTCCCACCCTGAAGGAGAGGGGAGTTGTCCCAGAGTGACAACTGGGAAGAAGTGGGTCCCAAATTTTCCCTTTTCCCCTTAACTCACTTAGAGATGAAACTAAAAAGAGGATTAAAACCTCCCAACCTTAAAATTGCCCATCACTTGCTCAACAATTAAATGTCTCCCTACTCAATCCCAGAACTGAACAGAAAAATGCCACTTCCCAGTTGACGTTGAGAAAATGTTTTAACAGCAAGTGAACAAAAGCCTTTAAATCCCCTTTTGAAAACTTAATATCTGCCAAAATAAGGGTGCTTTTAACTTGGAGGTAAAAGTGTGTAATGCCCATTTCAGCATTCCTTTCCCCCCCACCCACAAGAAAAACAGTAAAAGAACTTTAACAAGATCTTTGGTGGCACCCTCCCCCAGTGTCCTTAAAAACTCCCCACTGCAGAAATCTGTCAGGTCCAAAAGAAAGGTCTTTTGGGAGGGGCTCACCAACTCCAGCCAGTCCTCTTCAAAAACTCCCCAAACCGAGGGTTGCCAGCCGGCCCTTCAAGATTCACCCTAAAAAATTGGGGATTTTCCATCCGGAACTCCAAGGCAGCTCTTTTCCCCCAGATTTAATCTGGTGGAGATGCTGTCAGGACACTCAGAGGTCCCTGTGGCAGGAGCAGCTGACACCACCTTGCCCAGAGTGTGCTCTGCAGCTGCCACCTGCCTGGAGAGCAATCGAAGGGTGGCACAGGAGGAGCTTTTGTGTGACATCCCCAGGAGCTTTTTATCCTCACCCTCAGGGACAAAAGGCAGAGGACAAACGAGGTTCGAGGTTTTGAACTCCAGGGAAAAGGGCAGAGCAAAGGAACTGAGCGATCTGAGGGTTCAGGAGTGGCACAAAGGTGGAGTGACAAAGATCCAGGGTTCAGGGGAGGAGTGTCAAAACAAAACAACCAACCAGGGAGCAGAGAACACAGAATTTTCTAGAACTGGGGAGTGAGCAAGGCGTGACATAATAAGAGATATTGACATAAAACCTCAAGGGGCTGTGGGAGGATGTTCCTCGTATGGGAGTCACGTCCCAGTGATGCTGCACCTCAGTGTCCCCTATTACCTCAAGGACTGCAGCAATGAAATCTCCTTGCTTGTCCCAGTAAAACCCCAGATGATTCGGAATGGAGAAGTTGAAATTGGGATCCAGATGTCTATCCTGGCTGTAGTAATTATCTGAATATATTTTAATTACACTTTTAATTGCTCTGTGCTCTCTAATGAGTTTTACCATGGAATCCTTGGTGCTGTTATCTCAAGTACCTCAATTACAGGGACAGGCCACGAAGTGAAGGTTTTATTAAAACCTGTGAGGAGGGATAATGAGTTTTGTGGGATAGGATAAAAAATTAATGATGGAGTTAACTCAGAGCTGTGAGTGGCACTTTCCCTTTGGAGATGAGAGGTTGGGGAGGGACTTCCTGCCCCTCATCCCAGTGCCCTGGGGTAATTTGGAGATGGGGATCAACTTCCCCCTCTTTTTCATTAACCCTGTGTTCCCCTCTCCATCTAAACTCCTCAAGTGCTGTAAAGATCCTGCTTCACATCAGTGCCCAGAAGCAGAACCACCTCACTTTGCTGTCACTGCAGCTGTGCAGTCCTGGGATGGTTTGGGGTGGGGGGGACCTTAAAGCCCAGCCATGGGCAGGGACACCTCCCACTGTCCCTGGGTGCTCCAAGCCCCTCCAGCCTGGCCTTGGACACTTCCAGGGATAATCCTGACCTTGTCCCACCTCCTTCCAGTGCTGCTCCACCGGTCACTCTGGTCCTGGGCACCAGGCTCAGCCTCACCGTGTACAAATCTTGTGGACTTAATAAAGTGGGATGAAGTGAATCATCAAAATTTGCTGCTTTTGTTTAATTTTTGCTGCTTTTGTTAATCTGTGGTGGGTGGTACTTCCACCCCAGTTTTACAGCAGGTGAAGGTTGGTTTTATGCATCAGATAAAGCTGTAATATCCTGTCTCTGTCTCAGTTTCACATTATTAATCACTGGGAAATGAACTCACTGGTCTTTGTTCTTGAGTTTTATTTAAAATGGGCTGGCATACACACCACCTCTGCTTGTGATTGTCCAGTCTTAATTAATCCATGCTCCCTCAGCTGCGTCCTCAATGCTCAGTGTAAGATCATTAACTCACATTTATTATTAATTTATCATTCATACTTATTTAGTACCTTTAACAATATTTATCATTAATCCAGTGTTAACATCCCGCAGTCCTTCACCCCACCCTGCCTGTGCCTGTGTGTTTCCAGGATATCAAAACTACCAGGTGCAGAGTTTGGGGAGGGGATAACGAATTCCGAAGCCTCGGGGCGTGTTTTGGGGTGAAAACAACGCTTTTCCAGTAAAACCCAGGTCCCGGCAGGAAAATGAGCTTCTGCCGAAACCCGGGATCGAACCAGGGACCTTTAGATCTTCAGTCTAACGCTCTCCCAACTGAGCTATTTCGGCTGCACGGCCGCGCTCCGCCCCCCCCGCCCGTCACCGCCGGTGGCGCCGCGCAGGGAGGGGGACACGGGAGGGGACACTGCGGGGGGACAGGCGGGGACAGGGGACACGGGCGGGATATGGGACACGGGCACGGGACACAGCACAGGCGGGAGACGGGGACAGGGGCGACACGGGACAGGCAGGACACGGGGCCGGGCGGGAGGCGGCGCAGCGCGGTCTCTGTGGCGCAATCGGTTAGCGCGTTCGGCTGTTAACCGAAAGGTTGGTGGTTCGAGCCCACCCAGGGACGGCCGCTTCCTTTTTTTTCCCTGCGGCTTCGGGGCAGCCCCGTCACGGCTCCGCGCTCCGGGGATCGTTTCAGGATCGTTTTGGGATTATCTTGGGATCGCTTTGGGATTGTTTTGGGATGGTTTTGTCGCGGGTCGCGGCGGGGCCGGCAGGGCCTCCGGAACCCCTTCGCCCGGGAAGCATTTCCCGCCGGAGCGGGGAGGCGGTGCCGCGCCGGGCCCTTTAGCGGGTGCACCGCGCCCAGAGGTTGCGTGAAGGGCTGCGGAGAGATGGCGGCGCTGGGCCGTGAGCGGGGACGGGGACGGGGAC
>CM031865.1:3426161-3450623 GCA_018697195.1 Certhia americana | reverse complement strand
CCACCAGGATGGTGGGGCCACCTGGGCAAAGCCTGGCTGGTCCCAGATCACGACCTGCTGCTGTTGAGCAAGGCCCTGAGCCCGTGCCAGGAGCCAGCACACTGCCAGAGGGAACTGGGGGCACTTTTCCAATCCTTGAGGGAAACTTCGTCATCCCAAACATGCCCACAGAAAACAGGCCTGCTCCGAGAGAAGGGCAGGGCAGGGGTGCTGGGTGCTGCTGTCAGGGAGGTGCTGGGTGCTGCTGTCAGGGAGGTGCTGGGTGCTGCCCGTGCTGCTCTCAGGGAGGTGCTGGGTGCTGCCCGTGCTGCTCTCAGGGAGGTGCTGGGTGCTGCCCATGCTGCTCTCAGGGAGGTGCTGGGTGCTGCTCTCAGGGAGGTGCTGGGTGCTGGGTGCTGCTCTCAGGGAGGTGCTGGGTGCTGGGTGCTGCTCTCAGGGAGGTGCTGGGTGCTGCTCTCAGGGAGGTGCTGGGTGCTGCTCTCAGGCAGGCTGACACGTCCCTCTGCATTAGGATAACGCAGCCGCTGTGTGCTGTGACACTGAGGGCTGTCTTTGCCTTTCGTGTCACCAGCTCGGTTGTTTGCTGGCTGCTCAAGGAGACGCTTTGATCAGCGCTTAACAGTTGGTCTGTTTTTGTGAAAGACAAGACTCGTGTCACGTCTCAGCTTGTAACTTAGGAACAGAATTTGCCTCAATGGAACAAGGCTCGTAGGTGCTGTGTAGTATTGAATTTTGTCACTTTGCCTGGTGCAGAAGGGTCGTGACACGATGTCCTATCACAGAGAAGTGAATCAAAGGGGAAAGGGACAGGCTGGTTTTGTCAGTGAGCTGCCCTGCTCCACAGGAACTTCCAGTTGCAAGGCTTTCACTTCCCTGGTACTCCCAGTGCACCTGCAGCTCTTAGGGGGGTGACTGGGCTCTCCCTGCTCCTGATAAGAGCAGGTTAGAGGACGTTTCTTTTTTTTTTTTTTTAGTTAGTAGAAATTCAACTTTGCCCATGTAAGTGAGGGTGCAGGAATTCTCACCACCCTCAGCTATACTTGGGTATAGATGAAGGCAAGTAGAAGACAAAGCTGAAGGTGATTTTTGTCTTTGAGGTCTGATGGAGAACTAGAGGGCATCCCCCAAAAATAAACTATCCCAGTGCTTGTCTGTGCAGAGCTATGGAGCCATTGACAGCAGAGTGTTTCACAGAATCACACAATCTCCTGAGCTGCAAGGGATCCCCAAGGATCATCAAAGCCCTGCACAGACACCCCAACAATCCCACCCTGTCCCTGGGAGTGGTGTCCAAATGCTCCTGGAGCTCTGGCAGCCTCGGGGCTGTGCCCAGCACCCTCTGAGGACAAACCTTTCCTGATACCCAGCCTGACCTTGCCCTGACACAGCTCCAGCCATTCCCTGGCTCCTGCCCCTGCTCTCAGGGAGCAGTGGTTGATGCTGCTCCTCAGGAGGAAGCTGCAGACAGCTGTGAGGGTTTTTTTGTTTGTTTTTTCTTGTTACTGACAAGGGCCAAGTGTTGCAGTGGCTCTAACCAACCTTTAATTATTGAGTCAATGACTGCTGGAAATTTTGTCACACCCAGGAGTTGATAAAGAGCTGCAGAGCTGGCAGCCTGGCATGGAGCTGCTGTAGCACCTAGCCAGGGCCTTGGGCATGCTGGGACACGAAACCCTGCAGATTTGCTTGCTCTTTGTAGAGGGAGAGTTGGATCAGTTCTAAGCAGTTTAGTTTGGGGTTTAGCCATGACTTTCTCACCTGCTCAACGCTATCTCGAAACTGGGTTGTACAATGGTTTCACAATGCTGCTGGATTAGTGCTGCTCTGTTATTTGGTACCTGCTGCACAGGTTTGACTTCTGTCTCAGGCCTGGCAGTCTCTGCCAGAGCAGAAAGCTTTTGCTTTCACTCCACAAGAAGGTGCTGGCAGCCAAGTGAGTGTTTTGTGGTGAGGGAGGAGCAGAGAGCAGGGTTCGGTTTAATCAGTGGCTTTGTGTGCAACACCAGCTTTGTAGGGCATGTTTGAGGTCCTGGTACCCCCAAACCTGTCCAGAAGAGCTGAGTTGTGCCTTAAATAAGATAGAGCATCCGCTGTAGCCCCTAAACCTGCCCTGTGCTTTGTTTGCAGAAAGCTGTTCGTGGGTGGCCTGGACTGGAGCACGACACAAGGTGAGCAATGTCTGCTGCTGCAGGCATTGGGCCACGGTGAAAACTCAGCCAGGAGCTGTTAACAGGCATTGCTGTGCTGAGGAGATTGGGCTGAGAGCCTCCTTCTCCTCTGCTAATTAATCAAACTTTCTGTAGAGACAGCTCAGATGCATGATTATATGTATTTTTTAATATATTAATACTTTCAGGTTTGTGTTGTGTGGTGCTGAAGTTTTAGTCAGCTCAACAGACAACCCTTTTTATAATCACTTTTCTACTATTTTCCATTTGTATGAGTGGAAATAAACTGCTGTCTGCCATTTGTTTGCTGGAAGTAAGATGTGATCATTTTCAAAAGATGAGTTTGAAGTTGTTTTCCGTGTTTGCTGATCTGTTGTCTCATAATTGCAAACACAGTCTGGTGTTGTTAATATCAGATTCTGTTTAATACTTGCTTTTTTTCCTTTAACAGAAACTCTTCGTAGCTACTTCTCCCAGTATGGAGAAGTTGTAGACTGTGTAATAATGAAAGACAAAACAACAAATCAATCTCGAGGATTTGGATTTGTCAAATTTAAAGATCCCAACTGTGTGGGAACAGTGCTGGCCAGCAGACCTCATACGTTAGATGGCCGAAATGTAAGTTCCTTTTGTGTTATTACCTTTTTCCTGCCCTAGATTCAGAGATCTGGTTTAAATTCTGGCTCCTCATTTGCAGAGTATCAGAGTTAACCTGGTTGTTGGTTTAAATGATTTATTGTAAGGCAGCTCTAACTCCGTGTCTTGTGTTGCCTTGAGCTCTGAGGAGCTGCATGTCAGCAGGGCTGGGTTCAGCTGTCACAAAACAGTACAGTACAGTAACTTTAAGGGCAAAATTCTGCATGCTGAGGTCTGACCAAACTGGAACTTCTTCCAGATTGATCCAAAGCCATGCACACCTCGGGGGATGCAGCCAGAGCGGACACGGCCGAAGGAAGGATGGGTAAGGAAAGATCCCTGTGTATCCTGCCTGTTGTCTGAATTCTCTTAAATTCCTTTGGATTATATCCATGTTTTCAAGGCAAAAGCCTGTACGCAGAACTGGAGTGCAAATTTCATTTCTAAAAAATGTCTTTAATGTAGATTTCCGTGGGCAGGCTCTGTGCAGAGCAGTGTCACTTTGGGTGTGGTGTTTCCTAAGCTCTCAGCGATTCTTTTAGTGGAGTTCTTCAGATTTGAGAGCAGTGTCTGGAAGGGCTGTGGCAGGGCTGATGCTGTTCCAGCCCACTCCACACCCTGCAGCTTCACCAGCTGTATTTCACTGTAAAAGGAGTCAATGGCCTCAGAACACAGGCCTTGGATTCCTGGACACTGAACCTCGGAACTTGGAACGTGCTTCCCTTTCATGCCTGGGAGATTTCAAGGCTGGAGCTGTCCCCTCAGCCTGCCAGAGCCCACTGTTCATGGTTCAGTGTAAAATGATAGAAGCAGCCACCCTTATTGTCCTTCTGACTGAATTTTCTCCTCCTTGATTTAGCAGAAAGGATCCAGGAGCGATAACAATAAATCCAATAAAATTTTTGTTGGTGGGATTCCTCATAACTGTGGCGAGACAGAGCTCAGGGAATACTTCAAGAAGTTCGGAGTGGTGAGTCCTGGGGGGAAGGTGCCTCCCCTCCCTGCTGCCTCCTCTCACATTTCCTCAAGCTGTCAAATTTGGGGATAATTTGGACAAATTGCTGGAGGGGCACCTGAAGCATTTTGTGAGCAACTGTAGTGAACATTCATCATCTGGAAATGTCCCTTGGCACAACCTGCTGCTTGTGTGGAATCTACTTTGCTGCTTCTGTCTCCTCTTGGTTAAGTTTACCTGATGCATTATTCTGTCCCTTCTTCCAAAAACTCCTGAGGTGGCTTAAAAATTATTCTTTTTATGGTTATTATTTCCACCCCCACCCCCTTTCTCTTAATAACTTTCAGCTGGGCAATTAAAAATGTCTGCTGATGATTTTTTTGGAGCAGTGAGTCTCTCAGTGGGCTGAATTTTAAGATCCTGGTATTGACTGTGTGTACAGATGGGTTAAATTTGGGTCTCCTGCCATTGTTTTGGGAGCAGTAGCTGCTTTCAGACCATCTGGAATCTCAGTTCTGGTGTCCCTAGAACCTCCATTCTGAGACAAACTGCTCCTCATGCACCTGCTTTAATTCACTTTGTAACCTTGGACTGAAATTACTCTACCTTCTGTATTATTTATCTGTTTAGTTGTTATTTAGTTTTAATTCCCATTTATCCCAGCTCTCACTGCCCATTTAATATGATAAACTACTGAATTGAATAATTCAGCTGTGAATAAGTTTGAGAAAGTTAAGGATTGCCTGAGTTAAATTCAGGACTGTGCTGGTAAAAATGATGGCATTTACTGTAGTTTTTGATACTTTTTTCCAATAACCTTTTTCTGACATTTCTTAGTGGCAGCAAAGGATTCATTGAGAAAAAAAAAAATTCTTAAGTTTATCAAGAGTTAAATCATTTAAAAATCCATTAAGATAATTTATTTAAAACCACAAAAAGCAACAGCTAACAACTGTTTCTTTAGCTTGAAAGGCTGCAGTAGACTAATAATAAAAACAGGGAGCACGTTCCACAGCTGTGGGATGTAGTTTCTAAAGGCTCTTCCTCACAGACTTGACTTTCCAGCTGTGCCCTGGATGCTGGGGAGATACAGGGTATGTCCTGCAGGTGTAGAAGGCAACAGCCACAACTGTAAGTGCCCTTAAAAGTAAGTAGTAGCACTTTACTCATAGTATAGAAATCAGAAAATCTTCCTGGAGTTGTGCCCAGTCCCTTTGGAGCAGTGGAGTCTCACAAATGTTTTGTGGCCCAAGGCAGGCACTGGTTTTTTAGCTGGGTCATTAAGGCCAGAGTGAAGAGGATCCAAAATGACCAGGAGAGGGACAAATCTGGCACTGATTGTCCCATGGCATAAATCCCCACGTGGATCCCCCAGCCCCAGCTGGGAGCATCCAGTGGGATGTGCTCAAGTGAGGGCAGCAACTCAAACCCAAACGTTTTCTAGCTGTAAGTTCAGATAAAATTGTGTCAGATTTTCAACTCATTTTTACTCCCGAGTAAAAATATCCTAAGATTGTCTTGCAGATGCAATTCTACAAAATCACCCCCATTTTGTGACCACTTTTCTGCATCTGAGAGATTTCAGAGCAGTTCCCTTCAGCTGTTTTAATGTTGACATAAACATTACACCTCAGGTTTTATTTAAATTGTAGCTCACTGCTGTGCTCATTCTGAGAAGAGTAATCCTGAAAGCCCTCGAACAGCTTGCAGTTTCCATTTTTTCTTTTTTTAGGTTAAAATCACACTGATACTGCTCATCCAGAACTTAGAGGGGTTTTGTGAAGCTGTTCAAAGCAATGGTTTAACTGGTGCTGTGTGCCTCACTGCTGCTCCAGTAATTCAATCAGAGGAGCCCTGCACGTTCCTAAAGGTGCCTGCAGCTCAAGCTGCTTTCCATGGCAAAAGTGAAAATGATTAAAAATGGGGAAAATCACCTTTTAAAAAGCTACACTGATGAGTTGTTGGAAAACAAACCTTTGGGGTGTGTAATAGGCCACAGAGTGGGTACAAATAGTGCAAAACCTCAACGTTAAACTAAAATGTTAACTGTGATGAGACCACAGAGACGAACTCAGGCTTTCTGAACTCTCAGGAAGAGCAATCCTCTCTGTTTTTGTGCTGTTACTGGGATGATGGCTGCAGTTGGCTTGTGCTTTGTGGGTAGAGAGCAGGAACCAGCCCGTGGTGACTGTTCCAGCCCTCCCCTGGTAGCACAGGGAGTAGAATTTCCCTTCTCTCTTCCAGGTCACTGAAGTTGTAATGATCTATGACGCAGAGAAACAGAGGCCCCGAGGTAAAGGCTGATCTAGTTTGTCCTTGAAATTTCTTCATACTCTCCTATAGTCAGATGGCAAACTATTTCACACCATCAGAAAAGGTAGATTTTTCTTTTTTTTTTTTTTTTTCCCCTCTATGTTGCCTCAGGAAAAAGAATAATTCACTGGGCAAACATCACTTCAAGTCTAGACTCTTCATCTCCAGCTTCACTTGGGTCTGTGCATTTCAACTCAGATGTTTCATGCTCATTGATGGGTTGGGGTTTTTTTTATAGTTGAATGAAATTTGATTCTCAAGCCACTCCTGTGGCTTAAGGTGCTTTTGAGGGGGGGGGAAAAAAATAAGCTTATTTTCCTCCTGTTCCACATGAAAGGTACGTTGGGTCTGTAAGTGCATGTGGGGTGCTCCAGCCAGAGCACGAGACAGGCCAGAATCCATCCATCACCTGCTTTTTGTTTTGGTTAAATGGCTTCACCTCAAATTAAAGAAAAATTCTTCTTAAAAACAAACCAAAATAATTCTGAAATATATACATATATACATATATTTTTATTTGGGTTATACAATCCCCATATACCAGATTGCTTTTTAAGAGGGATGGGGAAAACACCCCCAAACCTGAAAGATTCACGAGATATTGAATCAAGCTGGGAACCTTTGGTCAAAATACGAAGCAAGTTCCATGTCACCCACGTCCCTTTGCATCCACCATCTGTTTGCCAAGGAAGAGGCAATATTTTGGCACGTGAAGCTTAGCTGTTCTCCCACCCTGTAGCATGTTGGACATGCTAGAGAATAGTTTGCCATCTGAACTTTTCATTTCTCTTCTGCCTCATTATTAAGAAATATATCCTTCACTTCATATTTATTAAGCTGTTAAGTCTTAGTTTTATTTTTAATTTAGACATACATCCTTAGTGACATACTTAAGTGTTTCATAGTAAAGTATGGTAATGTTAAGTAAGTTCTTTTTTTGTTTCTTTTCTCTCTGTGAATTGTTTGACTGTGATTAACGATATCTCTTTAGATTTCTTCTCTCTAGGTGATAATTTATCACAGAGGTACAGGCCAGTTCCGCAGTCAGAGGAGGGACGGGCTTTGTCTTTTATTGGAGTGTAAACGAAGTTTCAATATATTTGTTTTTTTGTTTTCTTGCTTTAGCTATCCTAATCTTCTTCCAGCAGATCCCTTTGATTTAAGCAGCACATAAATTCGTCTGTTTCAATGCTCTAGAGCAGCTGGGTTTGGATAGAGGAGACAAAGGCACTGACATCCGAATGTGATTTGGGGCTGAAGTTCTGAAATATTTCAGTAATTATTGTGTCATCTCTATCTTTGCAATATTTAATCCCAGCCTTGCAGCCTCTGTGCAAAAGGTGCTTAAACATCATGCCTGGTCTGGATTAATCCTGTCTCAATTAATGGCTTCTCTGCTTCAAGCTCTACTAAAAACAAAACAGGCAAAGGAAGGTTTGGGGTGCAAAGCACAAGTGCCAGGTTGGGGAAAGGTCCTGTCTCCACCCACAGAAAACTTCCTCCCCTAATTCATCAGACTTCTTAAGCACTTCTTGAATCCTGTCTCTCTGCCTTTCGTTTCTGTGCTGTTCCAGGCTTTTTTTAGTGTGCTGACTAACAGTCATCTCCCAAAATGGCCTTGGCAATCCCTGGGGGTGCTAGGAAAAATTCCTTGAGTTTGTGTTGGGTACTCCCAGTTGTGCATCCCAGAACACATTTTCTCTTGCCTTCTCTCTGTGTTCTCTTGCTGCTCTGTCCCCTTATCCTTTTTAATGACTGTCGATAAAATTCCAGAGGCCAATTCGCTGCCATCTTTCCTCAGATCCTTCTGAATTTTGCCTTTTCCCTTTCACTTTACTACTGTCCTTTGGAAGTGCACGCTGGTTTACTGGTAGGAGGAGGGAAAATGATCCCTGTTCCTAATCCCTGTGGCATCCATTTACCTCCAGCTCCTCAGGAGGCACCAAATTCTCAAGTGATGTCCTTGAGGAGCTGACTGGGCTCAGGTATCCACGTGATCTTTGCTTCCTCCTGCTAGCTCTGCCTCATCCCAACTCTTCCCACAGTCCCCCAAGCACAGCAGCCTTGTCACATCTCTGCAGGAGCAAAGTGGCTTTGGTGCAGCCTCAGCTTCTCCTGATTGCTGTTCTTGGCCGAGCCAGCAGCTGGGAAGGGATTTCCAGGTTCTTGCTCTGTCTCTTCTCCTCCTCCCTTGGCTGCACACCAGCCCTGTCACTCTGGTCTGGTTCTCTTGAATTCCTGCTGGATGCACTTCGTTCCTGTCCTTCAAAAACTGAAGCTGTAGGTGGTGGATTTCATCACTCCTGCTCAAAACTTCACCTTGGAGTTCTGCTGTGTTATTCTGATTTCTTCACTCTTCCTTATCTTGCGCTGTCTGACCCTTTTAAGTCCCCTTTTTAAAATTTATTTGCTGCTTTCCTCAATGACCTCAGGTTCTCCCTGTTCCACCCCTCCAACCCCATCCCACAATCTGTTCCCTTCCTTTACCTTTGAAATCAAATTTAACAGCAGCCTTCACGTCCAGATGGAATCCGTTGTTTATCTCCCCCATCTCTTTTTAGACAAAGGCTGGAATGCTAAACGTGATTTAAATACAAACACTTTTCCTTTGGCTCCAACACTCGGATTTCTGGTTAACTCAGACAAATATATTGTGATGAAATGCTGCTCTCAGCTTCGAGGCTGCTTTCATCACAGCTCCACAAAACTTCGTTTATACTGCCAGTCTCTTGTGTGTGGGAAATGCCAAGTTTTTTCCTTTTTATTTTCAGTTTATTTTAGTGATGTCTTTTGCTCTTGTTGCTGACAGCAGAATTTGACCTGCTGGAATCTATTTTGGCCTGTATCTTTGTGTATTTTTATATATATATATATATATAAACTTTCTCTACACTAGGCCTCTTTGGGCTTACCCAACGCAGTTGGATAAGCGTGGAGAGACATTCCTGTGCTAGATCCTGTATTCTGTAACGCTTTAGAGCAAGATTTGGCTGCTGTCAGCACTAGCTGCAAAGCAAAACGCAAACCAAGGGGGAAATCTTGGGTTTCAGAAAAGCAGAACCGCATCCATGTTCCATAAACGCTTCCCACGCCGCACCTCGGGTTTCTTTTGGAATTTTTATTGCTCTCCCCCCTTTTCCCCCCCCCTTCCGTAGCTAATCCAAAGAATGGCACAATTCCTGTACTGCATGTGTCCCTCCCTGCCCTGGGTTTGTCCCCACCAGCAGCCAGGGGGTGATGGCATGAAGCAGCCGCCGTGTCCTGGGGGATTAATCACTATTTTGCCACTCTCTCGGCTGTGTCAGCAGCTACAACCTCCGTGCAGTGGTTCTCAGTGACCTCCAAAAGGGGCAGCTTTGCCTCATTTCTCAGAGTTTTCTCCAAGCAGCAAAAACTGCTGGATCCAGCTGAGCTGCCAGCAGCCAGCGCTGTGATCAGGTGGAAGGGAATGAGCCACCCGTTGGGGACAAAAAAAAAAAAGGACTGGGAAGTTGTGTGGATTTGCAAAAGGGAAATACAAGAAATGAAACAGATTCAGCAGCCAACACCACGTTCTGTGTGTGCAACACCTCACAGGGGGTTGCTGTGTTGGGAAGGAGTAACACCTGTTCTGTGCTTTTTCTCCAAGGTGTGGAAAACTTGAGAACCTCTGATGTAGGTTGTTAGTTTCTGAAGCTTCTCATTCATCCATGGAGTGGTAAAATTTCTCATGCTTTAACAGCTACATTTCAAAACTAACTTTCTTATTTTCCACGGAAAATATTCCCTAACTGGAAGCTGGGCTTAAGGGATTGGGAGGAAGTTGCTTTGCAGCTTTGGGGAACAGGGCTATAGGACAGGTTTTCCTTGGGAAACTAGGCTGAATCAAAGGGAGGAGCAGCAAAGTTGCTTGACTTCAATCTTCTGTCCCACAAGTATTTTGGTTTTCGCAGTTATTTTTTCCATTTCCTGGTAGGTGGATGAGGAATAAAATCAAAATTAAAAGCCGGTTAACGAGCTCAGTTCGAAGCTGCATGCGCGCAATCGAGACGAGGCACTAAAGCCTCTTCACAGGAAGTAACCATTGCAATTTCCTCAGAGTTTTTTGCCAATTGAACACAAGTGTCGTTATCTGAAACCCCTGCTTGAACCCTTGGTCTGCCCCTAATACTGTTCATCATCCTGTTTTGTGTCACAACACCCTGCTACCTTGATTCACTCTTCGTCGTTGGCTAGGTTTTGGATTTATTACTTTCGAGGACGAACAATCAGTGGACCAGGCTGTCAACATGCATTTTCACGACATCATGGGCAAAAAAGTGTGTAGTTGTAGTTTTATTTTACCTTAAGAAAGAACCAAGTCTTGGGCAACGAGCGATTGCACTGGGGAATCCAGCTTAATTCTTGATGGGAGAGCACAGCAGTCAGTCCAAATTCAAGGCTTTATCCATGGAGGTGGGGAAAGTCTGAGTTTGCTGGAGAAGGGCATTTAGGATGGGGGCAGCCTGGGGAAGGGAGGGCTTGGAAGCCTGAGGATTCAGGCTGTGGGCTCTATTTGGGGTGAGGCCTTGTGTGTACAGACCTGGGGGCTGCTCTGGTGGAGCAGGGATCATCAGAACTGGGATGAACTGGTGCTCACTGCCTCTGCTTTGAGCACTGCTGTAGTGCAAGGAGAGAAATCAGTGATTTCCAGCTGTTGGAAAAGCAGAATCCCAGTGAAATCCGAGTTGTTCAAGGCTTGGTTTAAGATACCACTCCTTCAGATGTGTACTCGATACTCAAATCTCAAGGTGGTGTCAAACAATTTGCTTTGTATAACCTTAAACTTGAAAAGAAAAAGGGAAGGAAAAAAAAAACCCAAAACATCCTGAAGGATTGGTTTTTTAAAAAATTGGGTCACTTACTGTGAAACTTTGATACCAACCCACGTACTCTATATAGTATTTAACCACAATGCAGTTAAGTGACCTCTGGTTGTTTCATCTTCATACTGTGTTGTCAGCAAACGGGGTTTGGATAGGGAGGAATTCTTTAGGCTCCTTTGATGTTACTTAGCAAGGAATATGCTTTTACCTCTAGAAAAAAAAACTCCAAAAACAAGGATGCCCAAGTTTTATATAGAGAGAAAAGAGTAATTTAAAGAAAAACAAGCCACAGGAAATTTTGGTAAATTTAAGTCCTTGCACAGCTTTAAGGTATATCCAGATTTTAAGCTAAATGTTAAAACTGCTAAACTTGGAGTGAGGGGGTTCAGGGAGACACAGAAGATTCTTACATTCCTTAAATTATTGCATTGTATGAGCTTTTAATTGTCTTTAAAGTCTTTTACGTGCTGATATTTCATGAGCCTTTCTTTAGCTAGCAGGGGACACACTCTGCATATCAGTGGAGTTCTGGTTCATTTTACAGTGTAATAATGCCTTTAATTCCTGTGGTCTTGTTTTGGGGTGGAGGGTTGGATGCTTTCCTGATAATGGGAACAAAGGAATGTCCTTGTGGGATCCAGAACATCAGTTCTTGGTTCCTGGTGTCAGCAGGTGCAGTCAATCACACAAGGATCACCTGGGTGCTCCCAGTATTCCCTGATCTGCCCTTGGAATTGCCTTCAGCAAGCCCCTCAAGTGGGAGCTGATCCCTCAAAGCAGCAGAGCCAAATGGGAACAAAAGAGAAACATCCACAAGGTGTTGGGAGAGGATGAAGAGCCCAGTGTGAGCCTCCAGATATCACCTCATTGCTGCTGGCTTTGGCACACAGCACTGGAACTCAGAGTTCTCCCCAAACAAACCCAATTCCAAATTGAAATAATCGATCTTTGCCCTTTTTCCCTCCCTTTCAGTGACCAAAAAACCCAAAACCCCAAACAAACAGGATTTCAGATTCAGATATGCAGATTTTTGAGCTCAGAGTAATAAAGCTGCCTCAGTTCTTGGGGTAACCTGGGCCTTAGGTGTGGAATTTGTGCCTCCCTATTGCACAGGGAATTTTCAGTCCTCACTTTGGCAGTTCCTGGCTTCCAAGTGTGCACTGAAAAATTAATGGGATTCTTCCACAAGGATTAATGAGCTCCATATCCCCTGCTCTCTCCTTCACTGCCTAATCATGCCTGCTTTAAAAATGGTATCTCTGTCTTTTTGGTAATTAAAAAGGTATTGCTGAAATGAATCCATATGTTGTTGAAAGGAGGGGGAAAAAATTAAAATTGCAAGAAGGCCTCTGCTTTTGTAAGCAATAACCCAAATTCCCTCAAGGCAAATGTGTTAAGACTCATTAATTTGAGTCCTTTGAAAAATTCCCTTGGTTCCTCTCTGGAAGGGCCTTGAGCTGACAGAGATTTGGTTACTGTCATGTCTCATGTCCTTGGGGCATTGGCAGGGGGGGTGTGGGGGGCTTTGTCCTTGCCTTGTGCCTGTTTCCTGTTTGTTCTCCGACATGAATGGCTTTTAAGACATGGCAGGAAGAATTCTGAATACTTTATTTTCCATACTACTCAGGCCCATTGATGATTGAGATTTATTTTCTTTGTACTCTGGCACCCATTAAAATTAATCATGAAACGGAAAAAAAAAAAAAAAAGCTTCGAATTCAGCGAGTGCTGAGAGGGTTTCATTAAATCAGAACTGGATTTTTTTTTTTTTTCTTTTTTTAAGAGAGGTTTATGTTGAATGTGCAGCTTATTTTAAGTAGGTCAAACACACTTATTCCATGGCTGGGAACACTAGGACATTTTATCTTGGAATGAAATAAGTTAAGCACTGTGGTTACTAATTTTTAAAACAGGAGGGGTTTTGTCACTGACTTAACACAGTATGAAGATTTGCTTCTTATTGACTCAACTGTCCATTTTTATTACTTGCATGTTTGTTTACTTTTTTGTTAGATGTAATGTAAGATTCTCTTATCACATCCATTCCCTCTGACATTGTTTGAGTTAACTGAGATTCTTTAAGCGTTAGCCTGGGGAAGGTAAGTCTTTATCTTCCATTAGACATTTAAATAAAATCTTAAGTTTTAAAAAAAAAAAAAAAAGAGACAACAATACCAAAAAAAAAAAATCAAAAAATGTGTGTTTCTCAGGTATGAGCAGAGCTGAAATTGCAGTTAGTTGGGGTGGGTTAAACTGTCACTTCCAAATGGACCCCAAACGTGTTTGGTTAAAGCATTAGTACCCTTTTTCAGAGCAGCCTCTTCACTCAAAATTCTGTTTTTTTTAACTGAAAACATCATCTTCATATCTCCTGCCTTGAACATGAAATCAGTCTGTCGTTAATGTCCAAGATTCTGCTGTTTGAAGTGCAGAGCTGCTGTAAGAGGGTACTGCTGTTTTAAGATTAAAGCCAACGAGACTGAAGTGATTTTTGTAGGATGCTTCTCTGGGAATCCCTCGACAGTAGGACTCGTAATGCCTTACCATCACCTACACTGTACCTGAGAAACATTGTAAATTACCGGCCTTAAGTTTTTAATAAATAAGAACTTAGACGTAAGTCATAAGATGCTAAGTGTAGTCTTAAGTGTAACTTTGGGTGTGTGTGAGGGGCCGGGGGGCGCGGGGCTCCCCCCAGCCCTGCTGAACTCTGCCTCTGTTTGTTTAGGTGGAGGTGAAACGAGCCGAGCCTCGGGATAGCAAGAGCCAAACTCCGGGGCCTCCGGGGGCCAGCCAGTGGGGAAGCAGGATCATGCCAAGTGCTGCCAACGGCTGGGCAGGGCAGCCCCCTCCGACCTGGCAGCAGGGATACGGCCCCCAAGGTACTGCCTGCCCTGCCCAGGGCCTCTGCTGTCCCCTCCCCGGCCTCTGCTGTCCCCTGTCCAGCCTTTCCATCTCGTTACACCTTGCTGTTCTGGCCCACGTGGTTTTTCCCAGGTTTATCTCCCTGATAGCAGGATGAAATTTCCACACCCCACCCCA
Organism: Certhia americana; assembly: GCA_018697195.1. Classification (NCBI taxonomy): domain Eukaryota; kingdom Metazoa; phylum Chordata; class Aves; order Passeriformes; family Certhiidae; genus Certhia; species Certhia americana. The sequence continues at coordinate 3,436,665 of CM031865.1, read as the reverse complement.
CCCCTCTCCCCCTTGTCCTTCCTGAGGGTTTTTTTTCACTTCTTTTCCCCAAAGCTCTGTTTCAGAAGGCAGTGCTAGGTCTGGCATGTGGCCCAGGTGTGTTTTACCTGTTCCCTTTGGCTCTCCCCATATGGAATCCTCATGGGTTGGGGGAGCTCAGAGGTGTTGGGAAGGCTCCAGCTGTGACTTCTGCACAACACCCCAGTGACAAATTCGGTTGAAATTTGGATTTTCAAGGATGAGACAGTTTGAAAGGAAGTTATGAGGAAAATGTGAAAGGGATGAGGGGAAAATGGATGGCCTTGCCTTTGGATTTAATTGCTTAATGTAGCTTGGGAAAGCACCAGGCAGCTCTAGTGCAGGGAGCACTGAGTGCACACCAGGAGCCCTGCAGGGCTTGGGAGCAGCCTGGATTTGATGGCTGCAACTCCCCCCCGAGATTCCAGAGGCAGGATAAACACGCTGAGCTCATCCAAAGACAATTTTGATAACTTCTAGAAAAACGCAGAGGGATAATTGAGTTGCTGTGACTTGCTTGCTCTGAGAGATGAGAAACGTTCACCTGGGGGGCTGCAGGGAGCACGGCTGCTCCATCCCTGCTCCGATGGATGGAAGTGCAGGGATTGATGCACAGGGATTGCTCATTTCCCCACGGTGCTGATTAACTTGAAAGCTGCAGCTGAGGGTTGACATTGTGCACAGATGTGCTAATCTGCAAACTGAGAAACTCCCATTATTTTCCATGCAGTGATTAGTAGGGAAAATGATATCTGATCTCCTGGAAAGATTAATGTCAGACACAAGCACATTTATCCTTCAATCTCAGCGCTGCACAAGGGATGGGAAAGGCTTTTTTATGTTTCAAAAACTACAAAAATAACTCGGATAAACCTGGTAGTAAATTAAGAATCCCTTGGATGTATAGTCTGCTGGGGTTCTCCTGGGTTTTGTTCTCGGTAGTTTCTTGCACTTGGTATGTGGCAGCTCTCAAATGCTCTGTCTGATTTGGATTTGGGAACTGCTCTCTTTTCTCAGTATCATTTGCTGAATGATGCAGAATCTTTCCAGAATTGCACGTTCAGAAATAGTCACACAATGTTGCTTGGGCCATAAAAATAGCTCTGTAAGGGACACGAGGAGGATACCCAGTGTATCCCAGAGCCAAATCCTTCTTCTTGCATCATCCCTGCTCTGGAGTGTGCAGCTTCTCTGATATCTAAGGCTCTTTTTCTGTTCTGTTGCAGGGATGTGGGTGCCAGCTGGACAGGCAATTGGTAAGTACATTATATGGGACCAATTCTGAAAGGAAAAAATCCTCCCAAGCACGGGCACAGCTTCTTTGAGCATTCACAGTGATTTGTGGATTTCTGTAGGATTTAACCTACATTTAAAAGCTTGATTGAATTTGCCCTGGAAGAACGAAGGGGAAGACAGTGGATTCTTAGCAGCTCAGTAATGGGAGCTGACACACATCCTGCTGTTCCAGCCACATTAATTTGTTACCAAGGGATTACATGCTAAACTGCAATTATTTACAGTGGGGATACTTGGAGGACAAATATTTCCCAAAGTGAGGATTCGTAGAAAGCTGAAACCTGCGTTTGAAATCCACCCAACAGCCTTACCCCACCTAGAGGAAGCTGACTCCAGCAGCAGCTCCTTGGTATTCATCTGCTTCAATTTTTGGGTTTCTCTTCCTTTTCCAGGTGGATATGGACCCCCTCCTCCAGGCAGAGGAGCTCCTCCCCCCCCACCACCATTTACCTCATACATAGTCTCCACACCTCCCGGGGGATTCCCACCTCCACAAGGATTTCCACAGGGCTATGGCACCCCTCCACCATTTAGTAAGTGACCCCCAGGAGCTGAAGCACTCCCAGCTCCAAATTCACCTTTTTCTTGTTGTTTGCTGGACTTGGATTTCCCCCTATGTTTCACCTACCCTTAATTTTTTTTTTCCCAGGTTATATATTGTGAGCTGTAATTAACTATAGCATTTTATTATTATTATTATTTTATTCTTGGATACAGTTATCATTTCTATTCTCTAGTTTAAATCTGTGTTGCTAAATAGATATGTTGTGCACCTTTGTTAGGAAATCTGAGACTACACTTAGAGCTCACTGCTAGTGACCTGGGCCAAACACTGGCAAGGTTTTTTGGAGGAGCTTAAGGAATTAAGGACATAACTGGGGCTGGAAATACAAATAGGATTTTAGCACCTACTTCTCAGGCCACCTTTTCAAAAATCTGTCACAAACCTGGTTTAAAGAAGAAGGTGGATAATAGCACCCAGTTATCTCGAGATACTTTTTTCCTCCTAAAATCTTGGATAATGCAGCTTCCTCCTCATTTCTCATGTCTGTGAGCACAGAGTTTGGTCCCCAGTTCTCCTCTATCCCTTTCTCTCTGCTGGCTGCTGCAGCCTCTGCCTTTGGGAGGGACATTTCTCCCACCTGTGCAAGGTGAGTTGCTGAGATCTTTGAGCCACGGGGGTGAGCAGCGTGTCCTGAATCTGTGCAGCCACTGATCACAAACACCTGTGCTTTAATAGCCTTAGAAATGTTGGGTTTGAATTGTGTCACCTCTAAAACCAAACAGAACGTTGATCTTCACCTGTTCTGTCCTTCCAGGTTTTAGTTACGGTGCTCCACCTCCTCCACCTGACCAGTTTGCCCCTCCTGGAGTCCCCCCTCCACCTGCCACTCCGGGGGCAGCACCGCTCGCTTTTCCTCCACCACCACCACCATCTCAGGCAACTCAGGACATGAGCAAACCCCCCACTGCTCAGCCAGAATTCCCTTATAGTCAGTTTGGTGAGTAACTGCTGGAATTTATCCCCTTTCCCTTTAGTCCTGGCTACAGAGTGTTGGACACAGTTTGCTGCAGGCACTTCTCTGGGATGGAAATGCTCCCACCAGCTCAAGCCATCCTTAAATCATGCAATATTCTAGCCAGAGGGAATTTTCTTAGCTCTAAAGTGTTGCTTTTGTGCTGTAAAATAACCTTCGGGGGCTTGTGCACTGCCAGGCTGAATTCCTGGTTTCCACTCTCCCTGAATCTCCAGCTAAAACTTTCCACTCCAAGAGCTTCACAGAGCTTGTAGTGAAGTCTTTTTGTGTCTCCAGACCTTGGAGAACAGACTTGAAGAGTAAGAGCAGCATGGAGAGACAGGCAGTGCATGTGTAAGGATCCAAACCTGTGCCTTTTCCTCCCTTTTCCCATCCCTTCCCCATCCCTCTGGAGGTGCAGTTCTGTGCAAAGCTTTGTTGTGCTCTGTAGGTAACTTTGAGGTAAGAGGCACTGAGATAACAAGTTTTAAACCAGGCAGGCAGTGCTACAAAAAAAACAAATTCTTTTTAAAATTGCTAGACAAGTGCCTGTGCTCCAGAGTAAAATTGCTGCTGCTGCTCCCTGAGGGAGCTCAGAGGGAATTCTCATTCTCATCTTGCTCTTCTCAGCCCTGTTTTTTAGCAGTGCTCTCCAAATACCTCTACAGAGATCTCTCCAAAGAGCTCTGTACTAATGTTGTTTTTAAGGGGTTGTAATTGGTCAGTTTTTACTTCTGAAGGGAATTTTTCATGCAGCAGCCCCATGGATTCAGACTGTTCTCTGCTGGAACACATTCTCCATGTGATAGTGCTGCCTCAAGTTCCTGCAGAAACTGCTATGAGATGAAAACTTCACAGCATTTATTTAAATAGATAATATTAAAAGTTCCAGCAATGTAAAACAGCCTCTGAAGGAAGATGAGCCTTTGACATGTATTTGTGAAAGCAGCATGTTCTCATGTTGACGAGTTTGGAATGTTTTTTCCATTTTTTTCTTACAAACACAGTTGATTTCATGGATAGTTTTGCTCTTGTGACACGAGGAAGTTTTTCTTGTTCTGCCAGAACTTGGCTCTTTGCAGACTCTTTTTGAAGTGGGTTGGACCCTTCTAAAGAAAGCACAAATCCCTGCACAGCCAGTGAGGAACCAGAGTTTGGGAGGTGTTGGAAGTTTAGGATCTGATGGAGGACTCTTCATCTGGAGCTGTAGTGACAGGACAAGGGGAATGACTTTGGTCTGAAAAAGAATATGTTTAGATTGGATATCAGGAAAAACTTCTTTGTGAGGGTGTTGAGACCCTGGCACAGATTTCTCAGAGAAGCTGTGGCTGCCTCATCCCTGGAAGTGTCCCTGATTTGCATATATTTACATAAATGTGTAAAGCTTGTGGGCTTTAAAGAGCCACAGAGTTCCCTGATGAGTGTAAAGCACTGTAAGGTTTATCCTGGGCAGTGTCCTAAATCCTCCAGTGTGTGTACCCGGGATGAGTGTCAGCACTAACACTCACCCTGCAAAATCAAATTCATTAATTACATTAATTTAAAATAATTAAAAATTCATTATCTCCCGTACAGGGCGCTCTTGAGGCTCATCCTTGCAGTCCCCTCAGTTCTCACTAGGATGGGTTTGTCTGCTCCAGACCCTTCAGGCCACACCCCAAAGCTTTGTCTGCACTCCCAAGGTCAGGCTGAGCAGGAAGGAGGAGCCTCAGGCAGATCCTGGGAAAATTCCCTGGTGTTCCTTGCCGGGGCTGTTGGAGAGGATGAGAGGCAGGGATGGGGCTCAAATGTTGGGGTTTGTGTCAAGGCACTGCAGCTCCCTCAGTGAAACCCCCAGGGAGCTGTGCCTGCCACTGCTGCCCCCCACAGCCTGGCCAGGCTTTATCCCAGTGATCCACCCGGGCTGGGTTTGGAGCCAGGCACTCCAAAAACACAACTGAGGGGAGCAGGGAAGGCAGCGAGTCCAGCAGGTGTGTGCTGTGTGTTCCCTTCATCATAAACAACCTGAGCCCTGTGCTGAGCTGTGCTTTGTACCACTGTGTGCAGGGAGAGCAACTCCAGGGTTGTGTTTTTCCATTCCCAGCCTCACCCCTTGGCAAACAATCCCGTTGTAATTTTGGGTGCCTGCTTATCTGTGTCTGAACAAATGCCAGGAGGAGCATTTGGAGCTCCCAGAGCCTGAGCTCGCTGTGTTTTAGTGCTCATTAGTGCCAGCAAGTCCTGAGGGACAGGCAGAGCTTGAAATTGAACTGCTGAAGACGTGCTAAGAGACTTTGTTTGGGATTAAGAGAGTTAAACCTGCTCTAAGCCTGCACAGAGAGAGGCAGCACTGCAGAAATGCTCTTGGTAATTAGGAGCCTTAATAGCATCTTTCAGAGCAGGGGCTGGCACTGATGCCAGGATTAAGAGTCATATTTAATTATGGGAATTTGAATTAAATTTCTCAATTTCTCAGTCGTCTTAATTTACATTAAGTTGTAAATTTTATGTTGGTAGCAGCAATTCCAGGCAGTCTTTTCTCTTGGAAAAGAACCCTGTTTTTCTCCCTGTCTCTAAATCCTGTTCACTCTAGAATGGTCTGTGGTGCAGGTCCTGATATTTATGTGTGTTTAGAAAGGGAATTTTAGGATTGTCTGTTCAGTGCAGGAAGGTTTTTCACTGTACAGGTGATGAAGCCAAAATCTGATAACTGCACTCTCAGTCTGGGAGGTTTCAGGGAAGACTTCCTGGCTCCATCTCTTATCTGTGCTGGATCTGACAGCTTTTATCCCCCCAAAAAAACCCTAAAACACCCAACCAAAAATCAAACTGCTCCCAAGCACCCCAAACCTGTGAGCTGTCAGCCCCAAACACAGCTCCCCCTTTGTGCACACCTGTTCCCTTCTGCTTTTTGTGAGGAAGAAAAATCCCTGCAGGACCCCAGAGCTGCTGCTCCTGCCAGGAGGGGAGGGAGCAGCGTCAGGGCTGCGATTCCTGGAAACTCATCTGTGCCTTTCCCTTCTCGCCAGGGTATGGACAAGACTTGAGTGGGTTTGGACAAGGTTTCTCTGACCCCAGCCAGCAGCCCCCTCCCTACGGAGGCCCCTCGGTGCAGCCATCCAGCGGCCCCCCGGCCGGAGGCAGCGGCTTCGGCCGGGGCCAGAACCACAACGTGCAAGGATTCCATCCCTACCGGCGCTAGCCTGGGCTGGCAATCAGGGAATGCTGGCCACAGGGATCTCTGGGCACAGCTGAACCCCAGGATCCCAGACTTCTGAACTTGTGACAATCACATTACTTGATGGAAGCAAAACCTAACAACAATTTTTTTTTTTTTTTCGGGGGGGGGGGGGGGGGGGGGGGGGGGGGCAGATGGCTTCTGAAGGCAGAGCTGTGGGTGTTTGGACTGCAGTTTTTAAAGATTTTCCTTTCTCTAACCCATCAGCACAAATAAAGAAAATGTCACTGGTTCAAATTACAGGGTTTTAAAAATGTCTTCAGCTTTAATTCAAAACTTCAGGTTTCTTTTTTTTGAAATTATTTTTCCTGAGCCTTTGTTTTACCGTATATTGTAAACTTTTATGTTTAAAAGAAAAAAAAAATATATACATTTACAGATTGTGAAATTTTTAAGAGAAATTTTCTACTATGTATGCTGGCTTATTTTTTAATTTAAAACAGGGTTTCCGTGAGCGCTGTGGGAGGCGGGGGAAGAGCTGCAGCCCCTCCCTCCCTCCCTCCCCACGGCAGCGCTGGGGCGGAGGGTTCCGAAACTCTGGGAGTTGACAGAAACCTGCTGAGTGTATTTTGCTGTTTGTTCTGGGGGGTTGAGCTGGGCTGAGGCAGGAGCTGCGGAGGCACAGAGGGCACTCGGGGAGTGCTGGCTCCGGGCTCCCTGCAGGCTTTGGCCAGATGTGCATTTCCCTCAGGCAAAAAGGTTTTGGTGCGTTTGGCACTGAGCAGTGCTGAGCCCTGGTTTGAATAAAGACAAGAACCTTTGGATTAGAAACATCAGCCTGTCTCCATTTTTCTGGGTTGGTTTTGGTTTTTTTTTTGCTTTTGTGAGTGGGGGTTTTCTGGAGAAGTCCCTTGGGAGTCCTTGGGGGCAGCCTGTGTGGTGTCACCAGCTGTGCCCCCTGCCCCACCCCAGAGGGTGGCACTGCCACGAAGCCACTCCTGGATGGGATCTGACCTGGGGAAGGATCCTCCAGCCTGGATCCATCCCAGTGAAGGGCTTTGATCCAGCCTGGGGTGCTGAAGGGCTTGGACTGGGATTGGGTCCAGCCAGGTGAAGGATCCTCCACCCTGGATTGGACCCCTCCTGGTAACGGGGGAATCCCTCCTGAATTAGATCCCTCCCAGTGGAGGGCTTTGATCCAACCTCAAGGGGTGAAAGGCTTGGACTTGCAGTGAATCCAAAGAGGTAAAGGATTCTCCAGCCTGCATTGGATCCATCCTGGCACAGGGCTTTGCTCTGGACTGGGTCCAGTTTCATCTTCTGATCCAGATCAGATCTGAGCTGCTGCAGGGTTCCAACCTCAATCAGATCCTTCCTGCTGAAGGGCTCCTAAAACCCTCGGCCCCGTGTCGGGTCACACATGGTGCTGGCAGTGACACAAATGCTGCTCTTCACCTCAAGGCACTGCAGAAAGTTGAGTAATTTATGGATTTATCAGCATCTTCAGTAGATATCAGTGTCTAACTTTGACTTGTATATTCTGAATTCCCACCCTGGGCTTTGGATCTTAGCTGGGGCTAAGCTGTGGGAAAGGATGTCCCTGAGGTGAAGTGTCCCTTGGCTCAAGGACAGCCCCAAATCCTGAAATCCTGCCCGTGGATCCTTCTCTGGGGGAGGGGGGTTGTGTCTGTGCTCCTTCGCCCTGTCCGGTGTAATTAATCACTGTTAATGAGGTGGAACTGGGGATGTGTCACTGGCTCGCTCCTGGCATCAGGACTTGCATCAGTTCAGAGGGTATTTTGTATTTTGGATGGCTCTGGTTCTGCTCGCCAGGCTCCAACCCTCTGGATGGGCTCTGTTCCTCACTCCGTTACATCCGTAACTCAAAATTCCTGCTGGAACAGGATCTGCTCCGGCGATGTTTGTGCAGGTGTCACCTCTGAGACCCACCGGGCCCCTCAGCAGCAGTGTCACACCCCGTGGAGATGGCACAGCACCGCAGCCGGCATCACCCCGCATCTTTACCCTTTTCTGGGATGAAAGCGTTGGGATTTGTCTCCCGTGTGCTCACCGCCAGCTCTTCAGGCACCTCCTGCGGGGGCCAGAGCCGAGCGAGCCGCTGCTGCTCTGCCACAGCCGCCCTGTGCTCACCACAGCCGCTGGCTCCCCGAGGAACTGCACGGCTGACACACCAAGGTGGCTTCCAGAAGAGATGCGGGATGGCTGCGAGGGCCCGGCTGTCCCGGTGGCACCGCCGTGCAGGTGACCGTCACCTGTCACCGCCGTGCAGGTGACCGTCACCTGTCACCGCCGTGCAGGTGACCGTCACCTGTCACCGCCGTGCAGGTGACCGTCACCTGTCACCGCTGGCTTCCACCTTGGGCCAGCGGGAAGGAACGGCTTCGCTGAGATTTCCCTGGATCACGAGGGGCAGGCTCAGGGGGGCAGAGGAGGCTCTGTCCCTCACCGGTGTCCCTCACCGGTGTCCCCGCCGTGTCCCTCACCGGTGTCCCTCACCGGTGTCCCCGCCGTGTCCCTCACCGGTGTCCCCGCCGTGTCCCTCACCGGTGTCCCAGCCGTGTCCCTCACCGGTGTCCCCACGGTGTCCCCGCCGTGTCCCTCACCGGTGTCCCCCCGGTGTCCCTCACCGGTGTCCCCGCGGTGTCCCCCCGGTGTCCCTCACCGGTGTCCCCGCGGTGTCCCCGCGGTGTCCCTCACCCGTGTCCCCGCCGTGTCCCTCACCGGTGTCCCCGCCGTGTCCCTCACCCGTGTCCCCGCCGTGTCCCTCACCGGTGTCCCTCACCGGTGTCCCCGCCGTGTCCCCGCCGTGTCCCCGCCGTGTCCCCGCCTGCGGGTGCGGCCCCTTTAAGGGCACTGAGGGCAGAGGCGCAGAGTGGGCGTGGCTTCTCCGCCCGTTCCGCCCGCGCCGCTCTCGCGAGATCCGCCGCTTCCGGTGTGGGCCCGGCCTTTCCGAGCAGCCCCGGCCAAGATGGTGGGTGTGGGGGAGGCCCCGCCGGCGCCATCGCGCCCCATCCGCCGCCATCCGGGCCTCATCCGCCGCGCCGCCGCCGCGCGGGGCTCGGAGCTTCCCTGGGGGACGGGGAATTGGCGTCCCCGGGGCTCTGCGGGGGCCGGACGGGGCCCAGCGCGGCGGGAACGGGGCTGAGGGGAGGGAGCGGCCTGGGCGCCCCGCGGAGCCGTGTGCGGGGCGGGGGACGCGGGGCCGGGCGGTCCTGGATCCCCCGCTCCCCCTGACCCCCCTGTCCCGCTGCAGGCGGAGGTGGAGCAGAAGAAGAAGCGAACCTTCCGCAAATTCACCTACCGCGGGGTGGACCTGGACCAGCTGCTCGACATGTCCTAGTAAGGGCCGGGGAGCCCCCGGGCTGGGCCTTGGGGGTCGGGGAGCTGTTTCTGCCCCACACACAGATTGTGTTCCAGTGCCGGCAATAACTGGGGTTTGGGTGTTCAGCAGCTAGCTGCTTTTTGGGCTGTTTAAAGTCCCTCAGTGGGTGACACCGGCAGTGTGGGGTCCCGGGGCCCTGCTCCGGGCTCAGTTCGGGTGATGCTGTGGCTGTGGGGTCCCTACAGCTCCTCGGGAGCTCTCCGGGCTCAGTTGGGGTAACACTGTGATTTTGGGGGGCCGGGGGTTTCCCTGGACTGTACCCCCAGCTCAGTCTGGGTAACACGGTGGCTTTGGGGCCTCCCCGGGGCTCTACCCCAGGCTCAGTTTGGGCTCCCCGAGATCTCCTCAGACTGTACCCCTGGCTCACTCTGAGCCTTGGGGCCCTAGTTTGGCTATGGGATCGCTGGGGGTCTCTCCAGGATGTGCCCCAAACTTCGTTTGGGGTCCCTGGGGGTGTCCCCAGGCTCAGTCAGGATAACTCTCTGGGTGTGGGGCCCTGGGGGTGTCCTGGGGCTGTACCCCAGGGTCTGTCCAGGTAGCTCTGTGGCTGGGGGGGGTCCCTGGGCCTGTTCTGGATAGCACTGTTGTTGAGGGGTCCCTATGGGATCTCTCCAGGCTCAGTTTGGGCTCCCAGAACTCTTCCAGGCCATATCCCAAGCTCAAATCAGCTGAGCCATGCCCCAGGTTCAGTTCAGGTATTACCACTGGCAATGGGGTCCTGGGAGTCTCTTGGGCATGTACCCCAGGTTTTGTCAGGGCAATTCTGTTTGGGGGGGGTCTCTGGGAGTTCCTCAAGCTCTTTGGGGTCCCTGGGAACATCCTCAGGCCATACTCCTGCTCAGTTTGGGGCTGTTCCCCCTGGGCTGTTCCCCAGGCTCAGTTTGGGGTCCCTGGGGCTGTACACTAAGTTTACTTTGGGGTCCCTGGGCTCTTCCCCTGTATCAGTTTGGAGTTCCTTGGGAATGTTCTCAGGCCATACCCCCAGCTCATTTCAAGATTCCCTGGGGGTCTCCTGGGGCTGTACCCTAAGCTCACTATGGGGTCCCTGGGAATTTCTCAGGCCATACCCCCAGCTCAGTTTGGGGTCCCTGGGCTGTTCCCCCGGCTCAGTTT
>CM031865.1:3397299-3422697 GCA_018697195.1 Certhia americana | reverse complement strand
CGCGCCCGCCGCCGCCAGCCTGGACGGGCCGCATCCTGCTGCCAAACCCCGCTCGCTTCCCCCGAGCTCCGCTCACCCCTACGCCTGTCCCGCTGCTGCCGTGGTCAGGCTCCCAGGCCGCTGCTCCCGCTATAAATAGCAATAAGATTGCGCTTGCGCCGATCCTGCAGCTCTCCCTGGCGAGAGCTGTCCCGTCCCTCCCCTTTTCTTCCATCCCGACCCGTCCCACTGCCCCCACCTTCTCCCTCCCACCGCCCGTCCTATGCGGACGCTCCGCTCCCGAGATTGTTGCCAAAACCACCGATTTAGTGGAAAATCGGATCCTGTCCCCGAGGAGGACGTGCCATTGCCACTGCTCCGGAGACTGTCGCAGCTCCTCGAGCACCTTCAGCCGCGGTGGGGCTCCCGTCCCACTCGGCCGAGCGGTGAGTGAGCATCTCTCACCAGGAAACCTTTCGACAGAAAAATGGGGTGATGCCATTCTACTTCTTCACCGTGATGAGAAACAACGGAGGTGGAGCTCTGAGTGAAATCATTTCAGGGCAAAGGGATTTTTAGGATGTTTTTATGACTTGGCCTGGGCATTTCCTTTGGGACATCAGAGGAATCTAATGATTGTGCCCAGCAAGGATCCTTGTCCAAGACATGAGCACAGCCAAGCCTGTACAACCATGTCCTTTACTGGTGCTGGCACAGTGTGCTGAAACTAACAAGAAAACTGCTCTCTGGGTAAGTTGAAATAAGCAGTGTATTTAAAGCCTTGCATTTCAGAAGTCAGGTGATTAAGCTGGTTGATTTAAAAGATGAAAGCAGGGAAATGTTTGTCATCTTTCTGTCTTCCAAGGAGATGAAATTGTTAATTTAGAGGAGCATTGAACGGCAGTTCTGCTTTCTGTATCATACCGTTCTCTAAGTCTGAACTATTTGCAAAGCTTTGCAGTGGACGCCAAGGCAATTCTTGTGGTATGGGGAAAAAAAAAAAAGAAAAGTGCTTGCATGGAAACCCAGATATCTCCTTTACCCGGCACAACTGGATCCTGTTGCTTGGGGGAGCCTGCAGGGCAGGGACAGGTCTGTGCTCCCACCCAGTACAAAGGGAGGTGAGTGTGGTCAGCACTGCTCTGTAGTCACTGAATCACGCTCTAGCAGGCGCCAGAGTGCAATAGAAACTGACACTGAACTGACAGCAAAGATGGTATTGTAAACAGAGTGAAATTCCAGCATAAACTTGACAGTTCATTTGTGCATGAGTAGGTCTCTCTTGCTGATTCATTTTCATTGTGTAATGAGGTTGAAAGGCCTTTTCTATTCANNNACTCTTTCCAAAATAGATGGGGCGCATGTGTATGGACAGCTGGTGTGTTCTTGAATGGACCAGAATAACCTAACTCACCACGGAGACTGAAAAACTTCTCTGGCTAACAGTGCATGTGAATTTATGGATACAAGGGAAAAGAGAAAGGGTAAGTAGATAATAACCAGCATTACAGCAGAAACAACAGCAAGCCTTGTTAAGGAAACCCTCCTGTCTGACCATCCAGGACCCACTCTGTCAGTCACACTTGCTGAATTTGAGCAGGGACTGAGACCCCATTAGAGGCCCTTTGAGGTTCCCCCCTTGACTCCCTGTACACCTCACAGTCACATATTCAGACAAAGTCTTCTTACCTGCTCGTCCCCAGGATTCCCATAGAAGAGTCTCAAACATCTGGATCCTTAAAATAAATTAATCATGGTGCAACAACAAAACAACAGTTTGAGCTGGATGCCTCCAAGGAGGAACCCCAAACAAAATAAACCCTGTGGATTTTGTATCCTCACCATCTGGGGTCCTCAGCTCCTGCTGTATCTCTGAGTGTCTGTTCATGTGCCTGTGTCACAGATCCCTGTGCCCTTTGTTATGTAAAGGGTTGGCACCAGTTCAGTTGGGCTTTGCTACCCAGAGCTCAATCTACGTCTCACACTGCAGCTGCACACTGAGCTACCTGCACTATGTCTTCCCCAACAATCAGAAAGTAACCTACAAAGAACTAGAAAAACACCAGAAAAATTTTTCACAGTGTTTTACGTCTCAAAGCTTCACTCACAGCCCTGCTAATCCATTCTGGGCTTGGAGAAGGCTCAGGCAGCGCTTCAGTCTGAGCTTTGTGAATGGTCTGTCATGGGGTGGGTCTCACACACAGCATGTAACTAGGCCTTTGGTCTCTTGATGTAGGGGAGTCCTTAGTATGGTCTGGGTTGATGCAGAGCACCTCTCACATTCATCAGTGTGGCAGTTTCTGAGTTTGCAAAGACCCCCAAAGAGAGTTCGTGACACAATCTCATTCTTCAGAAAGTTTTTATTAAGTTATGCTCTTGCTTAGCCCCCACAGGTTGTGGACTGATGACAAGCCAGCTTCTTGTCCCCTCCACTCTAAGGGTATAATGGGGGTCATGCTTTTTATTACATCTGTCCTCAGATGAGCTCAGTGTCTTGTTTATTTCTCTCCCTTTTTGGACATGTCTTGTGAGAAGAGGGATAAAGAACTGTGTCCATGTCAGTCAATAATCCCCTCCCCATGGTAGAATTTGGGTAAGATCTTGCCTGGGATGCTATAACTAGTTTGTAGAATCTTATTATTCTTGTTATTCTAGTTTGTAGAATCTTAGAATGGTCTGGGTTTGAAGGAACCTAAAGATCATCCAGTTCCCATCCCGTGCCATAGGCAGAGACACTGTTCATTGAACCAGATTGCTCAAAGCTCCATCCAGCCTGGCCATGAAGACTTTCAGGGACAGGGCATTCACAACTTCTGTGGATAACCCATTCTAGTGCCTTACTGCCCTCATAGTATGGAATTTCTTTCTAAAGTCTAACCTAAACCTGCTTTCTGATATTTAACCTTAACCTGATATCTTTCAGTTTGAATTCTGACCACATCAGTTTCGGGTTTGTATCTCTCTCAGAGGTGTGTGTGTGATGTTGTGCATCACACTTGTGCCATCAAGTTCTGTTTGGAATTTGTGTTTATCAAACATCCTTTGAAAATAACAGTCTGTTCTCTCAGTTAGAACATATTTCAGTTTGGACCTACAATGTGAGATCTGAAAAATATTTTAAATGAATAATTTCAATGCAGTGATAAATTTATTATTATTTCTTCTCAAATTATTAGAAATACAATTAAAATACAAGAGCAAACAGTAAAACAATGAATAGGAATAATGTAAACTATAGGTGTGTATTTGAGGATTCATTTTGATCAAATGCACTGTTCACGATGCAACCATAATCTTGCTCACGTACTCTGGCATGCAGTTGATCCCTGGACCATTTCAAAGAAGAATCCCTTGTTATTGTAACTGTATCCACCTTTCTCTTCCTTCTGTACAATGAAAAAAAAAAAAAAAAAAAAAGAGAACAACCTATTTTAATTTCTATTCTTATTTATAGTGAGAGATCAAACAATGCTGTGAGCATTGCTGGGTTTGGAGAAGCTAGAGTTTTATGATAAGTGATGCATATGCCCTGTGTCAAAGAAATGGCGTATGTTCATTTCTGATTTATAAAAGAGGCAATTTTCCCCTCACATTCCTCAGAAGAGATCTCCAACACTGTGGCTCCTTTCTGGTCTTGCAGGTATGTGACTGATGGGAATTTTGAGGTTTACAGGTGCTAAAAGAGGTGTCTTTGCTGAATGTAGCAAAGCTGGGAAAAGCCTTACCTGAACAGGTATACTGTAGAGGAGATGAGAATGACAATAACAGCTACACCTGCCACAACTCCGATGACAATGGCAATTGTGTGGTCCGAATCCTCTGTTTCAGGGTCTTCAACTGAAGAGCAAACAAGAGTCCTGTCACTGACAGCTAGCCATATTGTGAACAGAAATGTTTTTTCTCCACCATTGCCTGTCTGTTTGGTTTTACTGTGTTCTCTGTGGCTTTCTGGAGTGGTGTCAGAACCAGGTCCTGTGTGCTGTACCATGCCCTGCTGTCCTGCTTTCTGGTACCTCTCCACTGGACTTCTGACCCTTCTCTCTGCTTGGATGACCACAGGTTCTCACCCACTAGGTTACTAACCTACATCATGAAAGTGAGGAGCGAGCCCAACATCCATTTTTGAAAGTGATGTGTTTAATGCAGACAGGGAAATCCAGAATATTTTTATTACCTATTTTTTCAGTCTCACAGTTTGGTCCTGTGTAGAGTTCTGAACATTCACAGAAGTGGAGGGAGGTGCTGTTGGAAGTTTCAGAGCAAATGCCATCATTCTTACAAGGATTTGGAATACATGGGCCACCTGGGAAAAAAGGAGAAACGCTTGACTCTCAGATAATCCAAGCCTGAAGAGAACTGTTCTTGCTTAGATTACACTGACTCCTAGTGCTGCACATCTCCTGTATTTTGGCATGTTTCTTGTATCTGACAACACGAATAAGGGAAAGAAACACTGTTTCTCCAGTGAAACATCGGAACAAGATCACTTGCATGGTTTTCTTCTCTACACTCTCTCTTGCAACTCTCCCTAACCCAGTGATGCTCTTTAAAGTTAGTCAAGACTTCATAGCATCAAAGAAAATGTGATAGTGGTTGACTCACTCCTGTAGCATCCACGACTGTAGTTTGAAATGCCACAGATTTCACCAAACCCACACACTTGGTCAGAGCAGAAAACAGTGGAGCTTTCTGTGCACTGGCATTTCTGAGAGCAGTCATCAGTGGTAAATATTTCTCCAATCTGGAAGAACAGGAGTTAGATGTTAAAAGAAATCAAATAAAATCAGCCAGAAAAAACATGAATGTAGCACTGGAACCCTCACTATGCTCTCTCCAATTCTTTCCTGCTGAATGGCAATAGGGCAGATTGGGGTTTTTTAAAGTAGTTTGCATAAAAAAAAGAAAGCAAGCTTCTTACTAGTGCAACTCTTTGAAATTCGAGGATGGTCCAAGAAAGAAAGAAAGCAAAAACAGAGTTTGGGGCATGAGATCCTAGCCCCAGGCAGGGTGCATGTGCAACCAAAAATGGGCAACTGTTGCTGGAGATGAGTGGCAGATGAATCACATTATACCTCCAAGGCAATGTGGAAATGCTATCTGCCATTTTTCTTAAAAGGGCCACCTGTTAATAGTAAATCTTTACTGGCTTAGGCCTTTTTTGTACCAAATCTCTAGTGGTTAACCAGAAATCTGTGAGAGAATGGAGCAGTCCTATCCTGCAGTGACAATGGAGGATTCTTCTCAGAATCCAGCTTTTCTCATGGCTCTCTTCATGTCCTACCCAACTCTACAGACTCTCAACCCTGCCTATACCACTCTTCACTGAGAGGAGCGAGGCCACAATGATGCACAGAATTTTTCTGTAACTGGTGTGTTGTAAACTTTAGAGCCTATGAGTATAATAAAGGTTAAGAATTAACATGAATTTAATAACATAATTTCTCCAAGTGTCTACCTTGGACTGGCAGGCAGAGTTTCAGAGGGACAACAAGAAATCTTGACCTCTCTTTCCTTTCTCCAGAAACCAGAATTTTATTAAACTATTGCTCTTCGTTTCTAATGTTTCAACTGGAAAACTACATGCTGAAGATTATGAGGAGATGGTTGAAATAACTTACAAGAGAAAACACTGTTTAGTGCTGTGGGAGCTGTCTGACCCACAGAGAGATCGTACCTCATAGTATTTGTTAAGGTATGTGCAGCCACACTGTTTGTAAGGCACACAGTCAAAGCCACTAAGAACATAACCAGGGAGACATTCACAGCCTTCAACACAGGGTGATTCACACTCAGAGGGGCTGGTCAGATCGTTGCAGGATGCTGGGCATGCAGACATGCATGAGCTGTACTTGCTGTTGGCAGGACATGATATACCTGTAAAAATGAATCCAGTTATACCAGGCTGCTGTGTGTTACTTACAGAATTCCCTTTCTGATCCATTTTGTAGGAGGCAATATGATAAATACATACACACAGACGTGCATACTATATATAATAGCACTGAAGGTGTAAGTAAAGCACTCCAAAGTCAGGAAATACATCATCAAAGTTATTTGTATACTGTGCTCTCATTCCTGGTATACACTGATCTCAAAACAACTTCTTGCACCTTCAGGGTTGCCATCCCTGCAAGTGCCAGAGTTGTTCCACAACTTTGGGAACTGTGTTACACTAGAAATGCGAAATCATCTAACCATAGCAGACACAGGGGAAAATATGGTTTGATGCATCTCCAAACTTAAAAAAAAAAAAAAAAAAAAAAAAAAAAAAAAAAGAGGAAAAAATATGTTTGAGATTATTATAAGTCTTATTTCAGCATTTTTTTTAGTCTGAAAATTTTGTTTTCAGTTGAATCTTTTTTATTAATTTTGAAATTTCATGGGTAACAGAAGAGAATTAGTATGTTTTGCAGATCTAAAGAGAGATTTCACTCACAAAACTTCTGATGACAGGGAGCTGATAGCTCTGATTTCCTAAGTATCTTTCTAATCTGGTTTAAATGCAAAAGTCAGCTTAGGACACAGAAAAAAGGCCAGAAAAACAAGTGTGCTTAACTGTGAAGAGTGAGTGAAGTGTGAATCAACATGTTTTTGCTCCCTGAGAAGATCAGATATAGGAAAAGGCTTAAACTTCAGATTTTAAGAGTCCTGTAGGTAGAACCCCTACTTTCTGTTTCTTCCTGTGCTTACCACAGTCTGTCTGTTGCCTCCAGCCATCCATGCTGACTCCTTGCTGCTGACAAGCCAGCACATACTGCTCCAGACTTCGACATAAAGTAGCAACCTCATCTCTTTCCACACACATATCGAACAGGCAACTCCTATGTGCGACATGAGAAAACATTCATTCCCAGTACATTTGTTATTGGTTGCTTACATCTGCTTTTCTGCCTGACTCCAAGTTAGTTTTGTTTTCCAGTATCTGGCTGAGGAATAAAGGACACCCCAAGCATGTGACTGGGACGATCAAGTCATTTGTTGTGCAGCTGTTGCTGCTGTGTGAGGTGTCTGTACAGTATCATAGCATCCTTAAAGCTGGAAAAATCCTCTAAGATCACCAAGCCCAACCTTTTACCTAACTCTGCCAGGTCCACCATT
This sequence comes from Certhia americana, assembly GCA_018697195.1. NCBI lineage: Eukaryota > Metazoa > Chordata > Aves > Passeriformes > Certhiidae > Certhia > Certhia americana. The sequence continues at coordinate 3,415,620 of CM031865.1, read as the reverse complement.
AAACTATGGCCCTAAATTGAAAGTTTTCCTCATAAGCAATCTAAACCTTCTTTGGACTAAGCAATAAAGAGTTATGTGACTTAACACAGTAAGTTCTGCTTTGCTCTCTGCTTCTGTTTCAGGCTACATCTTGCTTATACAGCATTTTTTAATGCTGCTAGATCTTATAGCTGAACTACATGCCTCTTTCAATACATGGGTACCCTCCCCATGTCCATGTGCCTTGAATATTTACATAGAATTCAGTTTTATCTAGTGTTTGTTTGTCAGGGCTACCTTCTGAGTTTTGTTCATCGTTTGAGCATTCACAATCTGATTTTCAGAGGCATTGATGAGTGAAATCTGCAAATATTCAGCACCTCAGAAAAATCAGGGCAAGCACTAAGCAGGTAGAACAGGCTGCCCAACCAAATTTTAGCGTGAGGAGAAAAATAGGCTTATGTTAAGAATCAGGATAGTGGTCCACTTAACTTGGCTTAAGATACAGTAACATTCTTCTCCTACATAAGAAGGACTTTGGGGTGGGCATTATCTGTCTTTAAATATTAGGCACAACTATGTAACTAAAGAAAACTGGCAGCTACTTGGCAAATTTTGACTGATGATGGATGAAGTATGAAAGATGAACGTGGGGATTAATACAGCTCAGAAGCAGGTATGTTGGGATTGTGTATGTAGGAGGCAGAGCAATCTTGAAACATAACAGAGGGAATTTTCTCAAAGATACCAGGTTAGTTACCCTTCACTAATCGGGTTTTTGTACTTCTCAATGAAAAATTCACTGACAGCTTTAGCCTTTCACTATGGCATGATACAGATTTTATGAAGCTAGAACTGCTACCCAATAGACCCAAGTGTTAAATTCTTACTGAATGTGGCTGAGAACTGTAAGCACATTGGAAATTCCAGGCTACAGGGATAATGCTTAACACTGCTGCTTTATCTGTGTGGGAAAAGAGGAAAGCTGCTTTGTAGAGCTAGCAGAGAAATGAAACACTGAATAGGTGAAAGAAAGGTAATCACAACTATTTAAAAGAAAAACAAGGGGATGTAAATTTATCAATACCGAGTCCAGTTCTACAAAGACACTTGTTATGCTCAGCTCCTATAAATACCCTGGGGACTCCATATGACTGAAGATAGTTCTTGTCAAAACTATTACCAAAATGATTTTGCAAACTGGGAGAACAACTGTCTGCAGTAGGCACTTACGTGAAATAGAAATCTGGTGGGACTGCAGAATGACACTTAGCAAAAGGACCATTCAAATCAGTCAGGATTTTACACCTTGAACTTGTGTTTTGTTGCTCCAGCTGGTTTTCATTACAACCTTGGAAAAGTCCTGGATCTGGTTCCTCCTCAGACTCATTTTCTGAGATGACATCTCGTCTGTAAATGAAGTAATTACAAAATCATCAGTATTCTGTGAACCAATATTCATGGTACTACTCTCTGAATAGATGATTGCAAGAATGCTTCTGCCTTGTGGTGTAAATGTAAACTTATTTCCCTTTCATGTTGTATCCTGAACGGGAAGGAGATACAGCAAATCAAAGATGTACAGGAACATTTCCTACCATCTCAGAGATTTATGGATACTTAAAGTAAACAAGATATCTGTAGTTATATGTTTGGATATTCTGCATGGTACATGTTTTATCAACTGCCTCCTCCAACCACTTTATTCAACAAAAGTTGAGTGTTAATCAGAAGGATACACTTGGAATAAAGCCCTGTTTCTTGGACATATGTTCACTTTCACTGAACAACTGGCTGCATGCCTGAAATGCCAGAATTTTTCTATGGGTACTGCCTCCAGAGCCCCTTTATGATCAACACTGTCCCATATACTGTTTCCTGCTGATCTGGAAGGCAAATTTTTGCAGCCAAAATATATACGTGAACAGCTAATATAGTTCCATTTAATCTCTGAAAAAGCAATGTGTTAGTGGCTAAGCAATTTCCAAAGGGCTTTCAAAGTAACAGGAAGAAAGGCAGGAAGGTAGGAAGGAAGGAAACCTCAAGGAAACAAGAAAATTTTTTTTTCAATGTTGTGTAGGACTAATTAGTACAGAATTTTCCTGACCACAAAGATCATGCTCCTGTACAGTCAAAAGAATGTCTTTACTTTTTTTGTGTACCAGCAGAAAAAACATCTATGGCCATGAAAGCAAGAAAATCAGATTTTTCAAGAACATTTTCTGGGAGGAACTGTAAATTTCTGTTGATGGATTACAAAGCTACCTTCATGTTCTAGAGGAAAGACTGACATTGAATCAGGATTTACACTCACTCAGCACATGTATTTATCTTTGCCAGGAGCCATGAGCTTGGCAAAGATATTATTTAACCCTGTGCCCTAATAGTTGTAATGCCTTTGACTCCAAAGAGGAATTCTGGAGTCATGCACTGACAGTTCAGGCCTCTTTTGGCCAGATAGAAGAGCACTGATAATTTACCTTATAGATGAGCAGAAGTCCCTACACACAAACAAAGGGAAGAAGAAAAATAAGACAGAAATGAGACAGTGTAGTTATTCATAGACGTTAACTATGACTTAATTCTCTCACTTCTCGTGGCAGTGCTTGCTGTGGATATGAGATAGAAAATCAGGTACCTGAGACGAGAGCTTCTTTTCAGGGGAACTTTCCAGCTTTCACCAAATACATTCACGTTCCTCACCCAAACACCATCTGGATTTGTGAAGTCATTTCTGTATCTCCCATCAAAGTCACCACACAATCCTTCCACTCTGTTTCTGTAGGTGGTAGCCAGCTTTATATCTAGGCAAATTCAGAAGAAAAAAAAATTGTTACACAGAAATTGTTGCAACTGAATGTATGGAAGAGGTGGAAATCAATGCCAAGTGCCACATGTCATGATTCAGATTGCAGTTAGTAATGTGACATGAGCTTAATGCGTAGCATAAGAGCAAAGTCCTGAACATACCTGCTCATACACGTATTCACAGTTTCTGGGCAAAGTAGATCATGAAAAAGTAATTTTTCACAAGTTTTTTTGTAACGATATCACTGCCTGGGTGCTCTTAGTGCATGCTGCTTACTTGCAACAAATGGAATGCATCACCCACTTTTTGCCCTTCACTTACAATCCACTTGATCACTGCAAACTGGAATTTCTATAGATAGATATTTGCCTTCTGCAGTTTGAATTTCAGGGTTTGGAATGATAGCCATGTAAATAAATAGCCTGGCATTTCCACCATGCACTCAGAAATACTATAGCTATATGCTGTTGTAAATCAGGAGTAACTCTGGTTTGAACAGAGGAGGTATCATGTGTCCAGCTTACATGAGTGACTTGTGTATATGCCATGTGAAAGTCCTGACAAACACCAAAGAATGGGATTATCTGGAGTAAGCTTGAGAGGAAGCATGCAAAATGATACACTCACAGTGTATAGCTTGAGGATCTTAGTCGTACGACTCCTGTGACTGGGTTCAGCTCGCAAAGGGGCAGATCCAGATTTTGCCCCATCATCCCAAATAACAATTTAAAGTGATTTGCTTTTATTTTTATCATTCAGACCTTACTTGACATAAAAAAAAGTATGACTCTACATCTCATTTCTCCTAAATTCGGTGGGCTCTAGATAGAGAAATGCCAGTTTTATGTTTTTTTCTGGTTCCTGGGAAACATTTTGTTCTGGTATTTTCTGGTATTTTATATCACAAAGGATCATAAGCGCAAAGGGTAAAGATTTAAAATTTTGCCTTGGGTTCAGACCTCCTCTGGAATCAGAATATTTTTGGGGTCAGTGCATAAATATTTCTGTACAGTCTTTTAGTATCATTTACCTGCATTTTGATTGCCATCGAAGCTCAGGTATAAGCCAAAATCTGTCTCTAGGTAAATTCTTGTTGTCCTCTGATATATACGAATACCTTCATGAGGTCGAACAGGGGGCCTCACCCTCACACCATCCAACTAACAAGGAAGGAAAAAATTAAAATTAGTTATATATAGGGCAAATCAAAACCTGGTTTCAGTACAGGCCAAGGCTACAATCCAACACTTCACTGGTTTTATAACAAATATATAAGATAATTTAACAGCATTTTTTTTAAAGTTAACAAAATCGTGTATTGAGGAAAGTGATCTCAACACAGTACTTTGGTATCTTCCAAAGAAATTTCTATTATTGAGCTAAAACTGTAATATAGCAGCTATGTATGCTCTTACACACCAATAAAGAGTAAGGAAATTAAATTATCCTAGCATAAAAGAGACCTTTCTTTCCACAGATAAAAATTGGTGTGGCTTTATTGTAAGCCTTAGGATATTTGGGGTTTCATTGCTAAAACCATATTTATTAATTTATTTGTTTGGTGTAGAATTGTATCTTTCATAGCTATGGGGGAAAAAGACTCCACACAACAGAAAATCTCATTTGAGGTTGCCTCAGAGCACTGCTGTAATAATGCAGTTCACTTCAATACTTTCAATTCTTAAAAAAAAATGTCCATTACTTAAAGGTGTTTTACCCCAAGGGAGGGCCTTTGTGCTCTGCAGTCAGGGAGGCACTTACCAGAACCTGTTTGTTCTGCCTGAATCTCACTGTGTGGTTGTAAACATTGATGAGCATCTCTTTCAGGTAAGTAATGTGTCGACTTCCACGTAAAGGATAGTTCATGCCTTCAATGCTGAACTGTGTCAAAGTGTCAGGCAGGTCAGGGATGGTCTGAGCCAGAATATATGTGTATTTCCCTTGGAAATGGTGCACCAGCCCATCAAAGGTGATGTAGTGTGGGTCGCCCATGACCTGGCATCTCCCAAAACCTGCAAGGGAAGAGCTTCATTACTCTCCAGTCTAAATGTGCATGTGCCAGATGCCATGCCTGGATTGGTCCAAACTGTTAGATAGCAATGATTGCTGCTAGCATTCAGGTCTGAAAGTAAAGATGGATGCTCAGGCTTCACTGTAGTGAATGGACACTCAAATGGAGAGATGGACAAAGAAACTCATTCTTCTGCTGAGAACCACTGTGAGCCAGCTGAACTGAAGCAGAAAATTAGGGTTTATAGAATTTATTGAGACTAATTGTGCACATGGGCTCTCTGCAGAAGAATGACTCTGACACAAGCATGGCTTGAAGTGGCCTCCTAAGAGATGTTTTTTTTCATAGCCTCTGCCATGTGTTGTTATAAAAAGTTGAAAAACAATGGTTAATTTTTGCTGACTCAGTGATGTCACTGATTTCTGCTGAGGTTACTAAACTGATCATTTGGTTTACCAGACTTAACAATCAGATACAGTGACTATCATTTATGTATTCTCCTCAACCACTGAGCACAGAGTAAACCATTATGCCAGGAGCAAGGTATGGGAAGGCTATCCTTATGAACTGCTGGGGTGCCTCTGCTGAGATATTCTGCCAAAATGTAGCTGGGGGACACTAGATTTGCCTTATTCTTTTGTATTGATCCTCAATGCAGTAGGACTGGTGCCATGTTATTCTTCAAAATTGAAGTGTAAGGACACTATGCAACAAGCTCTCTCCTAATGAACCCAATCTACCAAGAGAATAAGGGATTAACTTTGCCTAGCCAATGAAAATGTTGAATGAAAACTCCAAAGTTCTCTGAGTCGCCTATCATATAGCTGTCCAGATCTGCTCTGTCCTGGTTTTGCTTATTGTTTTTTGGTTTTTTTTTTTCTGTTCTCAAATCAACATGCAATAGAAAAAACAGGATCATTGTGATAAGATTCACAAACTGAGTTTTGGGTTCAGTAGATGCAGTGGGAATTTTTTAAAAGAAATTCTATTCAGACTAGTCAGACTAAACTGTCAAATTTCTAGATATAAGTAAATTATATCCAGGTATCCATTCCCCTCTCCAAATTCTCTGCATGGAATAGAAACCTTTATTATGAGAACTGAATCCTGTTTGTATTCAATAACATATTGTCAACAAAACAGTCAGTTACCTTCTTTCCACATGAAAGAATGGAATTGCCACGAAAGAAAGTATGTACACCCACAGCCTCCCTTCTTCTGCAGCCCTCAAGTGAACCCCTAGTGAAGAACTGCTTGCACATACCTGTTGGATTGCACTTGTGTTTTCCATTTTTGATCACACAGGTTTCTCTAGAATCACAGCTATAGCTCTTGCAACTGATGACACCGTTCTTCTGGCACTGGCATCTTTTGGTGCAGTGTGGAGTTATCCATGTCTCCCCAGCCTGGACACAAATTGTATTAATAATACATTATCAAGGTGCTCGATTTTGCAGTACAATGAAAGTTCAATAGCTACGGGTGTGTACATTAGCTAGATGCAACCTTGTCCAGTTGGCAATTCCACAACTGCCTGATGAAGTGTAGTCTCACCAAGAGCCTGTGAGAGGGGATCTCAGTCCATTTATCTTACTGTCTTCAACATGAGAATTTGAGCACAAAACCGGACTAGGACAGACTGTCTGAATAATTCTGATCAATTGACTGTTTTAAAATAGGCCTCAGTTTTGGCCTCAGGTGCCAAGTACCAAGCAAGCTTCTGTACGTCCTAATACCCCAGGAGAGAGCTTTTATTAATCAGATGAAAGGTATTTAAGAGGTAAACCCTGAAGTCTTTGATCTCTCTCTCTCTCTTTCATATTAAGATGGATGGGAGACCAATTTTCTACAAGTTTTGAAGTCAGAGGTTTGCTCCATAAACTACTTACACTGTAGTAATTGTTGTCATCATCCCTGCAGCCACAGCTGCTGAGAGGCACACAGTTGCCATTGCTGAGCACGTAATTATCATCACATTCACAGCCCTCTGTGCACTCTTCTGTCTTTTCACAAAGGGAAGAGGCAAAAATGTCACTGCATGTTGATGGGCAGGCAGAGACACAGTCTTTGTAGTGGCTCCGGGATGGGCAGGGCAATGCTGTATGGGAGAACAGAGCCAGAGTTTTAAATACATTTACAAAGTGTACTGCAAACACTTGAAAGCTACTACCTTGGCCTGTGGAATGGTAGTACAGAACTGCCTTTTAATAGCTGGTTTTGATCATCAGCTGGTTTTTATTTTTATATTTTTTTTTAAAACCCCAACAAAAACCAGAACAAAGAATGCTCTCTGGAACTGCTTATTCATATTTATTACAGGTATGACTGAACCACCTGGCACTAGATACCCAGATTCAGTATTCCTGTTCAGCTGCAAAGGCTTATTCCTAAAAATAGTCGATCTTCCATTGATGCAAAACAGGTGTAAATTTAGCTTAACTACAAACACGCAAGAGCAGCAGATATGCATTCTCAGACTGCAGGTTCATCTAGCTCTAAACCCTATTTATGCCAATGGCTAGACAGGCATAACAGGACAGTTCAAGAAACAGTGTAACATCAGAAAAGGTTTTTTAGTCCAATATTTTCCTCCACTCAGGGCAAGGAGGCAGCTAGGGATTTCTGATGGATCTATTAAACATTTATCTGACTTGTTTTTTAACCAGTTAAATGTTTTGTCCTCCACAACATTATGTGATAATTCCACAGTATAATACTAAATTGTGAAAACCCCACACAAATAAAACCTCAATACATTATCTTTACTAATTTTTACATAATTTGTTTGTAGCTTTGTTGAAAGGGTGGAGTAAGGCACATACCCTGGAGATTAACCTGAGAACAGGGTACATAATAAACAACTGGGCAAACTGACAGTTTTTGTTCAAATCGAGTGGCATTGAGTCCTGTGTCCTAACAGTGTATCTTTCTTTCTTTTAGTCTTCTGGTTATATTATTTCTACATTTTAGGCTCACTGCAACATCTCATTTGGCTACCGATGCCATTCTAACTCCACATTGATATCCATAACTTGTCTAGTTCTGAGTTATCTCTGGGCTTTTTTGAATGTGAACACAGTTCAGTGCAGCAATGGAATCATGATAGTAGAATTGCATTTTTAAAGAATTTATGTTTAATTTTCTTAAATAATGTGTTCACCTAATTCTGCTAATTTTTGCATTCTGTCAGTCATTCAGGTTTCATTTTTTTCATTTGCTTGTGTACTTACGACAGAATGTGCTATTCCTCCATTTAATGGTGATTCCATGATTCTTGCAGGTGTCCACATAGACCTGAACTATGTCGCAGAGAGCAGACTTCATGCCATCATACTGGCACATATCATAGATGCAAATCTCTATGAAGTCATCAGGGTTGACTAGACTATGACATACTTTGAATTTGTCTGATTTTAGAACATTGCACTGTCTTTCAATGACTTGTTTATTCTCAGCAGTGCAAGGAGGATCATTATCTTCTCTTAAGTCTGGCAAGCAACTGCAAGAAAGCACAGACACAGGCTGCTGTAAGACAGAGACTGAAAAGTTTTTCCACTGAAAAGTAGAAAAGGCTGGAGACTATGACTTCCTTCTGTCAATGGATGAAAGACTGGGCAGAAGTAGACCTGCCTGGCAACCACCACGCTGTGTCTGAAACCTGTTACTTTCATTGAACTTGACCCTGACTAGAGGATTGACTTCACAGCTTGACCTTGGATCTGTGTCCTCACTGCAAATTTCTCTGTGGTGACTTGAAATGAGCCTGGCTGACCTTAGCTTCCCTCTGTGGAGCTTCCATGCTTGCCTCATTCTGGTGGAGTGGGATGGACCCTGGCTGGGTCACATATGGCTCCTTCTCTTCCAGGGAGCAGCTGGCCCTCACCATTTCCCAGCACCATCATCTTGCTCTGAGTGTTGCTAGTGTGAAATAAAGAGTCCACACTATGCACTGCCCCAAAGACTCATTCTCCAAGTGTGTATATAGAATGATAGAATAGCTGTGGTTTTCCTCTGGCCTGTGCAATGGTTTCCAGTGGGGATGGCTGTTTTTGAGCTAAAAATTCAAGAAAAGTCTGGTATACACTGGCTATATGTTACAAAGTAGCAAATAGTCAAAACAATTGAAAACAATTCACTGTTTCCTGAAGTAAAATGGAAGGTATGAAAAATATTTAACATTTACCCCTTATCACTGTCTTTCTCCACTTCCCAGCTGTTTCCAAATTGTGGAGCAGTGACAAGTGTACCATTGGTCAAGGACAAATCATCTTCATGATTACCATTGAAATTGCCACACATGCCATGCACCTGAAAATGAAAAAGAACCATATTCTAAGCATGACCTCTTTGCATCAACTTCCCCAATAACTTCTTATTCATTGCTTATGAAATAATGTGACCAAATCACCATCAACAACCAATCCTCTCTAAGACATTTCAGACATTCTGACTGCACCCATGGAGAAACAAAACAGAAATTACAGTAAATGTGTGATTCCCTAAGGCTTCAAGCTGTTTATTTCTCTATGTTAGAAGTATTCCACTAGACAGGTAATTTTCTTTAACTACCCCTTGGAACACAAAGAAACTGTTGTGAAGAGAAAAAAAATGAAAGGAAAAAGGTTACATGTCGTACAATACAGCTATAAAGAAAGATGCAACAGCAAAACACAGGAATAAAAGGAACTACAAGTAAATGCCCAAAGCAGCAATTTTGAAACAGCTCCAGATGTTTGTATACTAAATCTTACCTGTGAGAAATAAGAGCGTGGGAGGGTGATTTCCAGATGGTGATTGCCATCATATTTCACTATCACACCAAAGTCAGTTTCCACTACTATGAATCTGCCAACATTTCCAATGGACACGCCTTGCAGTCGGTTCTGCACTGGAGTGTAGACTCTCTCATTGTTCAGCTGGAGAGACGTATCATTTGTCAGTATGGACATTCTTCCATGAAAGCTCATAATCTATATTCCTAGCATTGCTAAAGATTTCTCTGTGACAGTTTTAGCTCTTTACATTTCCACCTTGCATATTCCAACTATGGATGGCAGGAATCAGCCTTTTAGCTGAGGAGGGCGGGGCAGAACTCATATGCCTTTAACAAGGAGCTGAAAAGATCCCTGGTAGTGAGCAAGCTCTTTCTAACCCATGGAGCAGATTCCCTGCCTCCAGTACTAGTGTGGCTCCCCATGTTATTCTAGGCTGATACATTATGCCTTGCTTGCTATAGGTGACTGGGTTGATGAAAGCTGTTGAAGTGGGAAGTCTCATATTTTAATTCAGGCAACAATTCCCCAGTCTGGAGGCCCTGGCTTTAATCTCTAAGATATGAACAATAAAACAGTAAACCCAAAGCAGAGGCCTTGGGAACTAGTAAGAAATTATATTTCCTCATGACATCCACTGAATGGGGGTTCCCACAAGTGTTAAGCATATGCATATATGTTCCATAGGAAATATGAAGATCCTTTTTCTTACAGCTATTCTAAGTGAGCTAATTTTAAGATACTTCTAGCCAGAAAAAAGTGCACCACTACCTACCAGGATTCCTTGGTTTTTCTCAAGAGTGATTCGTACACCATGCACATCTATATAGACTTCTTTCAGGTATGTGGCCCCTCTTAGTCCTCTGTCTTCATTCTTGCCAAGTATGGTTATAGGAATGACATTGGTGGCAGTGTTGACAACCTCAACCAAAGTGTAGGTGCAGGTTCCCACAAAAGTGTACTTCATTCCATCAAAAGTGAAATAATGGGGATCTCCTACCACTTGACATGTTGCTTGACCTGAAGGCAAAAAAATGATCTAAGAATTTTGTACTGGGTTGCACCATGGACTCAGCTGACCAAAGAAGTTTGCATCAGTGGAGCAGCGTCATCCTGACCATTATTATGTGGGCAAACTTTCAGAGAGGCATCTCAGGTTCATGCCAATGACATTTACTTGTAAATAACAAGTTTCCAGAAAGCATCTCCTAAATTTAATTTGCAAATTACATGCAAAATAAACTTCTGTATACATTTCTGTATGTTGTTGTAGCTATGGTTTAAAGTATAGTCAAGGATAATACAGAGCTTTTCTACTTACCTATATAAAATATATATAATTAATGTATAAATGTAGATGTAAATATAAAAGTAAATAAAATTGCAACTATACACATCAATACATAATGCACTTGTCATTATGCAGGCCCACAGAAATACAATTCTCACAGAAATGCAGACAAATTTAAAGCTTGCAGCATTGGTGATGTGGGACTTGAATTTTTATTATCAGGACAAATAGAATCCAAGCAACCTTGCAAACTTTTGGGCAGCATCAGTTTTTGCTGCTATCCACTACAACAGGAGGGCATCTGTGCTTGCAAGACAGAACATCATGCATTTTTATCTCTTAGCACTAGCAGCAATCAGCTGGGACTTCTTTTCTATCTCATATGAAAAGATATTTATCGTAGAGCTAGAAGACGAAGAAGAGGATCTAACTAAGGAATTGGCATTGGGGTGATTTTCAGGCAGGACTCACCATTGGAATGACAACCCAACACACCGTCCTGAATACTGCACTCCTCTTGGACTCCACACTCCCAGGATTTGCACTCGATGATGTTATTCGCCTTGCAGGTGCAGCGCTCAGTGCAGGGATAATGGGTGAACCAGCTTTCATTTAGCTACATGGGAAAAAAACAGTGTAGAAGTATATATTGTAAGATAAATAGGAAGGTAAAATCATAAGGGAAAATCAAAAAAGAATTTGAATGTGCATGATATATAATCATTTGGGCAGTTGTAGCCACACAATTCATAAATCAAGAAAGATGGCAACAAAAATGTATTTTGAAATTACTGATGGTGTAAATATGAATTGTGCAGTGTTATTAACATATTTTTTCCCTCACAGTGATAAAGAATGAGATCCCCTGTTTTTTTTTTCTTGTTTTCTTTAAATGTCTCATATAACTTGCCTGGTGATACTGGTTTTTTTCATCAACACAACCACAGTTGCTTTCTGGCACACATTTGTCTCCACTCAAAACATAGCCTTCCTTACAGAAGCAACCTTCCACTGGCAAAGAACTGCAGGAATCAACTGCTGAGATGTTCAAACAGGTAGAGGGACACCTAGTTCCACAGCTCTTGTAGATGCTGCCTCCAGGACAGGACATTGCTAAATAAAGAGAAAAAAAAATCACTCAAAAGGGAAAAATTGTAATAACGGTTTTCCTGATGCTTTCACTGTTTGCTCCTGAAAATATACAAAATGGCTGTTAGAAAGTCTGACAGGAGAGTGCTGAGTACAAACATTTTTGTGCTGATTTAAAGGCATAAAGTGACCGAGTTTAGGGAATAGAAGCATCTTTTGCCATACCAGCTGGTATATCCCCATTACTGTGGTTGCTATTTGAGCATCTGCTATATATTCCAAAATAGTACAAAAAATCACACTCTCTCTTTCACTGAGACTCCTTGAGAACAATATACTTTCACACCCCTCCTGCTTATGGCAGAATAGGGCTTCTATTGCTCAAAACATGGTCCCCAGGAATAACACTACATTATACAGAAATCCTGAAGCATTTGTCCATTTCTATCATCTTAAAAAAACACAGAAAAACATGGGCTTGGCTGGATTCTGTAAAAAATCACTACATAAGATTCTCATTTATTTCTGTCCCTACAACAGGATATCTTAATCCTGTCAATTACAGCTAACATCTCCATTCATCTAGCCAGACTTCCTTCCCTTGGTCAGGACCTTGAGTTTTTATTTGAATCACTGATGAAGAGAACACTTGAGAGTCAATCTTTCTAATGTTACTGACTTTTCTCTATTACTATAATGAAGTCTAATAGACTATTAGGTTCTGGTCTATGGCCTCAGACTATGGAGTCTGGACGTCCTTAGCTTTAATCTGATTTCAAGGGTTAGATACTCATTTCTTGTTCTTCTATCTTCTTTTTATACAAGAATTCTCTGTCCTCTCAGGGCTGACTTACTGGGTGGTTTATAACAGTAATTCTTTTTCCAAACTGACCAGCTCCTAGAACCTGTCCAATTTTTTTTTATGGTTTAGTTTAAATGTAGAATTAATTGCTGGTCACATTGAAAAAAAAAAAAAAAAAAAAAAAAAAGAAAGGTGCAAATTTGCAGAAAGTAATCCAGTGGTAAGTGGTATAATAAAAATTAGTATAAGACTAAAAAGCATAGAGAACGATTATGGTTTATTTAAGTATGGTTGATCCTTAGAGGACTTTTTTTCCTCTCCAAGTGTGTAGTTTGTGGACTTAAATGTCCTTTAGAAAATGTTGCCCAGAGAAGTTGTGAATGCCCCCTTCCTGGAATTACTCAAGACCAGGTTGGATGGGGTTTTGAGAAATCTGTTTTAGTGTAGGACATCCATGGGAAGGAGGGTTGGAGCTAGATGATATTTAAGGTCCTTTCCAACACAAACCATTTTATGATTCTATGATTGTATGTCTGACAAGCAGAAAGCTCTATGGTGTTGCTCAAAATCAGCACCAGTGAAACCCCTGGAAAGCTTTATTCTAAGAAAAATTAGTTCATTATATTAAATTTGCCATAAGGTCATTCTGAAGAGAATTAATTGAGACATAGGTGACGGTACTTAATTTCTGTGCTTTAGAGAGAAATAGAGCATTTCCTAGAAAAAGCTGCTTTTCAAGGTCTCTTACTTTTTTGACCAAAGGCCATTGATAAGCATGTTTTATGGAGGACTACCAGCTCCACTTACATTGAGGATGGTAGATTTTCACTGAAGTAAAGAAACTTACTTCTCCAAATCAGATGCCCACATAAGACACAGCTGAAAGTAATCAGACTTTTCCAAGAAACTAATAGCAAATTATAAATATTATAAAACTTTGAGGATTTAACCTGCATGTGTCCTAATGTTCTTGGAATTAGTGGTTGATACAAATCCTGGAATGGTTCTGAATCTGAAGCAGGCTCAAGACATTATAAAAGACAGACTACACTCAGAATATTACATAAAATGAAACATGCATGGAAAAGGTAGAGGAAAATGAATTTAAAATTCAGAATAGATATTTATATCAAAACACTCACGGCAAAGAGTAGCATTCCTCCACTCTATGCATATCCCAGCATTGACACACAACTCAGCATAGGCCTGCAGTCCATAGCATAAGGATGTTGCCTGTCCCCCAGTGAAACACATGTCATAAACACAGTTTTCAAAGAAGTTCTGTGGAGGCACCTTGGTGTGACAGTCCTTGAAGATTCCTGTGTAAATCAAGGAAGATATTTAGAAACAGAAAAAACCCACTGGAATGTTAAGACTGTCCACCCTGTATTTTCTGTTACAGCAAATGAATTGTGGCTGTTCCAGGCTGTGTTAAGTCAATCCAGAACTTGAAATGGATACACAATGAACAATATGAGAATGGGCTCCCTGGATTACGTGTTCTTCTTTCTGCAGGACTGATACAACATAGTTTACATAAAATAAGTATTGCTGCCTAGGCAAACCACTAATTCTAGGCAACTATAGGGAACATGTACAGAATTTCAGATAAAGTATCTGTAACACACACACCGACAGTCTGTCTGCACTATTTCTTTAGCAAGCAAAGTACAAATCACTATAACACAAAGAACAACTAGGATTCCCTACATATGTTTTCAGATAAAATTCATGGACACATTGGTATTGTCTGAGCAGATGACATATCCTGGCCAGGAACCTATGGGGTTTTGTTGGCCATTCATGCTGGAGGTTTTATATTCTTCCATTATGAGCTCAGAAAAAGAGACTATGGAGAAGGGACAAAACAAGCTAGATCATGCTTCATCACTTGGCTTACAGAGATCTACCAACACACTACCTGTTGGGTCTGTGATCATGCCACATGCTGTGTTTTTCTTTGCTTCACTCTCCAACACAGGATCACATTGCTCTTCTGCCCCACCACTGGAGCATCTGGGGAAAGCAAGCAAATCAAACACACATTTCACATCTCTTACTATCAGATTTTCAGTGGAAAATTAATACATGACAACCCTGCACAAAAGAGTGCATTTTATTTCTGTCACAAGACTTTATCCAGCTTCTTTAAAAAGCTGATGTCAGCCCTCTCACTGAATGGACTCATTTTTTGATCCCTTCTGGGTGATTCAAAGCCTTATTCTTAGCTTAAAAAAGAGCTATGGGATCCAAACAGTTATGGTTACCAATCAGGGAACTGGACTGATATACCATCCCCCCCAACAGTCAACAGACAGTTCCTGCTTTGGAAAATGAGACTAAAAGGACACAAGTCCTCTTATCATACTCTGGTTTATGTGAAAGTCCAGCTCCCTACTTCTAATGGGCAGCTGAAGTAGAATGGTAGTGGATGAAAAAGACAGCTAGTAGATGGATATTTGATCTTAAGGGTTTGCTTAGAAAATACCACATGATGAAATAATGTTACATACATGGTGTCATTCTCAGGCACCAGCCAGCTTTCTCCAAGATCAGTGGAACCACTTGCAATGTCACCATTGGACTTGATATTATCATCATTTGGATCACCATTATAATTACCTGTGAGGGTAAAAAGAAATTTATGGGACACATGAAGTTCAAACCTGTAGAAAAACCCTAGGTTTCAGGCAGTAAAATAAATTAAAATGAGATTGAGAGAATATATATGTAACATCAATCTGTACTGGGCAAAATAAGAGCAGAATTGTGTTTTGATTACAAGAGTTGCTGCTCAGACATTTCAAGCAGGAAGTCTGTAAGTTCCTATGTGACTACATTACATGGCATCCAAGAAAAAACTTATCTAAAAAAACCCTACTAATTTTCCTGCATCCTAAATGTAGAATGTTGGACTAAAAATTAAACAGTGTTATTTGCACCATTATGTTCTTAGGCAGATTCCTGCATTGAAAGTGTTAAAAACCCCTGAAGAAATAATTGAACTAGAAATCTTTGGATGATCCAAACCAAAGAATAATCAGAAACTCAAAAGACAGACTACTCTTGTAATTTCTATGTGTTAAGAAAAAAAATCTTAAGTAATCACCAGCTACCACTTACCACAGAGACCACAGAGCAGACCACTGTAGTTAGAGGGCACAGAGACTTCTGCATAATGATTTCCATCATATCTCACCCACAGTCCAAAGTCAGTTTCCAAGAGAACATATCCACCACTGCTTTGAATACTGATCTTCTTTTCAATAAATACAGGCAAGTTCCTTCTGCGACCATTCACCTGTACAGCAAGTTGTGAAAGTAAGTGTATGGCTGTTGGGACTCCTACAACTACTAACAGCTAGTACAGATTGCTGAAAGATAGGATCTTGGACATAGGGGAACTGGAACTGATTAGTTCCAGTTAGAAAGAACATTAAAGAATGTCTGAGCAAGTTTGTTGGAGATCTCATTAGAAGAAGTAGATATCATTAATAAAAAGATAAAGTTTTGTTATAAATTCTAAAGAGATAATAATTATCTGCATGTAAGTTGAAAATTATATATGCCTTTTAAATAAATATTTTCTTACATTCACTTTCTTGTTTTTCAGCAGAGAAATCTGATTGTCATAGACTTCCACATGCACTGACTTCACATAAGAGACTCTGGTGTTGGCTCCTCTGTGCTCATTTGTTGTGGACACATCAAAGTATGGAACATTCTCAGAGGCATTGCACACTTTGGAGAGGGTGTAAGTGCAATTTCCCATGAAATTATGGACTTTGTGGTCAAAAGTGTTGTAATGTGGGTCCCCAGAGGCGCTGCAGGAAGCACGACCTGTCAAGAAAGAAAAGGTCCCTGAGTCTTCCTCAGACTTTTGCAGCTGTTTGGTTCCCAGTTTGTTTGCTTAATGTTGTATTTGTTGCTCAGATGTAACAGTGATGACATAAGTCAACAGCACTCCAAAGGTCAACCCAGCCTTCTATCTTTGGACCCACAAGGAATCTACTCGTGCATCAGAAATCTATGCTAGAGGTTGATGAAGAAAGTTGGGCAAAAGGCATTATTAAGACATTGTTATATAAAGTGAAGCAGTGAGTTTTAAGTGTCCAGATCTGAAAGGCTCTTTCTGACTAAATAGGAAGAATTTACTCAAAAGCTTTACAGAGCTGGTTAGCCAGAATAAACCGCTGCATTATTGGCTGTCTGGGGTTTGGTACTCATATCGTTTACGGAACCTAAATTGAGTATTGCTTTCCCAAAATATCCTTTACACACTTAGAAAAATATTAAATTTAAATAGCCAGTGATAGTATGCAAAACTGGAGGTACATTGTGTATGTATTTATGTGTGAGACCTGCATAAGAGTCTGAATGCTGATACGAACATCTGATTTTAAAGGAAAAAACTTCACATCACCTTTTATCAGAGTTGAGCCTGAAGGTGCTTCATGGTGTTTACCACCAACAATAAAAAAATAAGGAAGAGAGGTTCTTACATTTTTACTTTTCAATGCCACGATATAGTTACAATTAGGATTGCATCTACATGTCAACTCCTTACAAAGAAAGACATACTTAACAATTACCAAGAAAAGCAGAACAAATCCAACCTGAGTAGGTGAGCCAGGACTCTCTTGTACTTAACAAGCAGATACATATAGACATTAGTGATTAAAATTGAAGGAAACCGGCAATTAAAATTTATCTAAACTGATATTTTAGCACATATCCCATAAAATATACTAGTCTTTTCCAAGGAAATAAACTTGTATTATATATGAAACAAAAGCAGAATTTGGAAATTAAAGTAAATTTTAAAATATATGGACAATAACATCTATATAATACGTGAGACTTTGCCATACAAATAAGTAATTTATTTATATATATGGACATGGCAATAAAGAATATGTGAGATAACACATCTGGTATCATCTTACAAAAACATCAATATTGTTGCAAATTACATCTATAGGAAGATGCATTGAGTTGGAGGTCAGAAAGACTCCCAGAAGGACAGATATGTTCCAAAAGTGTGATTCACAAGGAAAAACCCAGACCCTCCAGTATAAAATACCTGTCAGTGGGATATGGGACTAGGATTAAAATGTAGGGAATTACTACAAGGCACTAGAGAAGGAGATTGGAAAAAGAGTACCTGAGCTGGGTGTGGGTCTGGTTGTTGAGGTGGTGATTACAGGCTGCGTTGTGGTGCCTGGCACAGGGCTCGTGGGTGTTGGAGTCGATGGACCTAGCACAAGAGAGAGATAGAGGAAATGTGCAACAGCAGGGCATTTTGTTGCAGGCACTTCATCCACTCAATACAAACAGCCAAAAAGAATAACCATGAAGGCTCAGCATGCCCAGGACTGGGACTGGACACTGACTTCTCATCAAAAATTTATACATCACCATAGATGAAATGGAGAAAAAATACATATGCCCCATTGGCATAGGCAAGGAAGAAGAAAAATGAACAATTTTAAAAAGCAGTAGGAGATGGAGATGAAATATGGCAGTACCTGAGCTGGGTGTGGGTCTGGTTGTTGAGGTGGTGATTAC
>CM031865.1:3152097-3394128 GCA_018697195.1 Certhia americana | reverse complement strand
GGTACCCACTGTCACACACACAGCCCTCCACGCATGGCAGGCTGCAGTTGTAGGGAGCCATTGGGTCAACACAGGTGGCAGGGCAGGCTGCAGCACAGGGCTCATAGTGACTGTTGGCTGCACAGGCCAATGCTGTGTAAAAAAATATAAAGATTTGTATTAAAACATTTTAATTATTAAAATTTTTGATTTTGTTTAACATCATATTCTGATTTCTTTTTAAATGTTTTCAATGTTTGTGAATATCTTGGAATTGGCAGCATTTTTATGCATGCCTTTGTTGTCTTACCACACTTGAATTTCTTTTGAGGTTTGGCTCTCTGAACTTTCACTCAGAGAGGGCATTTCCTAGGACACAAAGATGATTTCTTGAATTCTTGTACTGGATAAAGGACATCAATGTGTGTTAGCTATTTGTCCTAGACATGCTGTATTTAGTCTATAGTTCTGATATTTAATTCCAGATATGTTGCAATGTCTTAATTCTTATTTTCTCACTTGATGGAGGTCTTTAAATTTTGTTAAATAATCAGGATGTAGATGAATTCTATTCTATTTTTTAATTTTGTTACATATATGACATATAAGTACCCTTTGTAATCAGATGTTTTAAATGCTGTCATATTCTGATGAGAAGGTCTGAGAACTGAAGCTTCCTGAGCAGTCTTTTTTCAGCTTCTGGATGTTTATGTGATGTGAGACAATTTCTAATGACATGTTTTCTTACTCTGCATTTAGCCTACTTTTCTAAGGAGACAGAGATTACACAATGACCTTGTATATTTCTTTGCCCATCCTCCCACTTAATTTGATCCAGATGATCTACAGGAAATAAATTGGTGAGTTTGGCAGAGGATTGAATATGTTCAGGTTCATTAAAGGAAATAGGCATGAGGCAAGGAGGAGGGATCCTGCAAGCTCTTTCAGCTGAAAGAAGAGATACAGTAACAGCTCATTTCTGCTTAGAAACCATAGAACCTCTAGGAGAGGAAGCCTCAGAAAAGTCCCCAGCTGAGAAAATGCTCCAAATGGAGAAGGAAGTCAAATGGGAAACAAAAGTCAGAAAAGAAATGAGGCTTCAGTAATTCCAATGTCTTCAGACAAGCTTTTCAGTCGCCCCATCTCGTTCAGCCCAGAAGGCACATGAGTCACTGGATTACTATTTCCTGTTCCTTTTATTGTTTCTAGTGGGAACAGATCTGTTCAGGCATTTCAGACCTTAAATTTGTATTTAAATTCTGTTCTAAAAATAATATGGATTTTTTTCCCTATAATATATGCCTGAATGTTTGAGAAATGTTCTTTATTTACTCTTTACCAATATTCAGACAAGAAAAATCATTACTCCTACTTACCCCCTTGCACAGACGTCTATTACTTCCATACTTGACACCTTTTATCTTGTGCCTCTGTGAGTTTCTGTCTCTTCCATCTCTTCCCTACTCTCCCTGTGTTCTCCACACTCAATGCATTGATACAATCTATATTACACAGACTTTTTACTTCAGTCCTAGCCTTTAATTCCAGGCTGCCTATCCATGTTGGCTCCTCTCCCATCTGAACCCATGAATGGCTATGCTTGTTTGGGACACTCCACTTTCATCTACATCCTATAGAAAAGAATGGTCAATTCTCCCTACTCTTTAATACTTATGGGAGTTTAGTGCCACTGAAAATGTCTACAACACTCTCCTTCTTTTATCCCAGATCTCCTGCTCAGCTTGTCAGAAAAGCTTCTCCTTCATCTTGCTCTTTTTGCAGAGAGGAATTCAAAGGAAAGGCCTCCAATTCTATTTTAAGATGGATTAGACGGAATTTTTTTCCTTTTATTCAAAGCAGCTGAACTATTTTCACTAGCATCTTCCCATAGGAATCAAACTGAGGAACTACATATAACCTTGAAATCTTTAGCCTGATCAGTCAAGATTCTCAGTGTTACATGAATTCAAAACAGGGTTGTAAGGCTCTGTCTTCAAGAAATCCTCATTAAACCTTCCTGACAAGTGGTAATTTCTGGCAATCTTTGATACATACGGCAAAAGGTTGAATTTCTCCATGGTGCCAGCTGGACTCCTGCAGTTTGGCACACATCTGCATAAGCCTGTAGGCTTTCACAGAGGGCTGCATTGTTCAAGTGAAGTTCACAGAGATCATACTGGCAATCTTCAAAATAATTCCGTGGATCGACTACTGAGTGGCAGTTCTGAAATGGACCATTTGGATCTGTGATCAGACCACAGTATGCACTACTTTGGATCATGTGTTTTTCATCATCAGTGCAGTTTGGAGTATGGCCATCATCTGGTGAGCACCTAATGTGGAAAAAAAGAAAAAACATGTGGAAAAATTAATGGATTAACTTTGCATTCACTAGCACCTGAGATGCTTTTGAAACCACATTTACCAAAACTACAGATGTCTTTCCAGACTAAACATGGCATATTTCCAATCCCTCTATTTCAAACTCTTATGATAGAAATTCAGATTTTAATAGGATCTCAACCTGATAATCTTTGAAAGGCCTGGATGAAACCCAGGTATTTATTTTTTGCTTTCTGGTAAATCAGGCTGTTTACACGGAAGGGAAATTAGAATGTAAAAACATTCAAACTTCAACTCCTGCTCTCATTAAATAACATACTGTGACATAATTAATAACAAGAGAAGTATCTTAGAAGAGATGAAACAATGTCTTCAAGTATTAGCATTCATAAACTAAAACAATAACTGAAATTTTTGTGGACACCTTTAGTGTTTAATTCAAATACTAAAATGTACAAAAGGAATTTAGCCAAGTCAGTGCTAAAACTCACAGATCATTCTTCCTGTCTGGCCTGTGCTTCTATTTAACATACTCTGTGTTTTCTTGAACAGCACAACGGGACAAAAGAAGCCCCCATGGCCTTTCTCTCCCATCAGCAAGGCAAAGCAAATGAGAAAGGCAGTGTCTCTTTTATAGGAGCAGTTTGCTTGCAGCTGCATGCCTGGGTTGCATCAGGGTGCCTAAAGAGATGATTTATGGGGTGGGGACATTTCGAAATACACGCTTTTCTGATTTAATTGGCTGCTGTTCCTGAAAACACCAATGTGTAAGTAACCCTAAAATTCAGGCCCAGGGGTCTGACCAGGTATGTGATGTGAAGATATGGGCGCTGTGTCTGCAGAGCCCAGCACCTGGCAGGATCCAGCCCTGAACAATAAGGACAAAGCTCCTCCCCATGGTGAGGCCACAGGGATGATACTGGCTGTCTGAGTCCAGAAGAAGCCTGAACTATTCCTGAGGAATCATCATGATGTGAGGGAACAAAAACACTCACACCCTCCCCTCCCCAGATGGACTCTCTTTGGACAAAAAGCTTTTATGGAGTAAGATTTGAAAGGGGAAGAAGGAAAGGAGCACTCCCCTCTCCTTGGCACTGTTGAGGCCACACCTCTATTCCTGCATTCCTTTTTGGGCCTTTCACTACCACAAAGACATTGAGGTGCTAGGCTGTATCCAGATAAGGGCAATGGAGCTGGTGAAGGGTCTGGAGCACAAATCTTATAAGGAGTGGCTGAGGGAATTGAGGTTGCTGGGCCTTGGGAGGGGAAAGGCTCAGGGGACACCTCCTCACTCTCTGCAGCTCCCTGAAAGGAGGTTGCAGTGTGATGGGGGACAGTCTCTTTTCCAGGTGACAGGGTAAAAGGAAGTGGTCTCAAGTTGCACCAGGGGAGATTGAGATTAGATATTAGGAAAAACTTCTTCTCCAAAAGGGTTGCTCAGCATTGGAACAGACTGTCCAGGGAAGTGGTGGAGTCACCATCCCTGGAGTAATTGAGAAGATGCCTAAGTGTGTCATTTGCAGACAGTGCTGGTTTAACTGTTGGACATGATGACACTGAAGAACTTTTCCTGCCTACACAGTTATAAGATTCTAAGAAATTTTCTCCTTTTAAGCACAGATAAATTTTCTGTGAAACTTTACCCAGATACATAAAGTAAGTACACTGACAAGGATAGATTTTATCCCACATATCAGATGCTTTTGGCCTCCAAAAAAAGAGTTGAATAAAACAAGGGTAATTTCATAGCCAACAGGTAAGACCCGACATCCTTGCAGGAGTCCTACCTGGAGTCATTGTAGACCTGCCAACTGTTGCCAAGGCTGGTTGAGTTTGCTTCCATCTCTCCATTTGGGTTGAGAAAGTCATCTGCTTTTTGCCCGTTGTAATTTCCACATATTCCACAGACTTTAGACATATAGGTACTGGGAAGAGTGATTTCTGCTCTGTGGTTTCCATCAAACTTGACTTGCAGCCCAAAGTCAGTAGTAACCACAACATACTGTCCACTGAGGGAAATACTGACACCTGGGACCAAGGTCACAGGGACTACCTGGCTGACTCCATTGACCTGCAGGTACAGAGAAGGACAAGTGTTGTAAGCACTTGACAAGAAACATTTTTAATGGTGACCCTCTTAGATCCCTATATTGACACAGTGAGCAGTAAGAACTCACTCTCTGGTAGAATATATATGTATATATGTATATGGCCACATAATCTAGGGCTTGAGGCCATAACAGCGTGGCTACAACATAGCTTACAAGTGTCATTGTGGTGAGTCAGACACAGCTGGCAAAAGTCCAAGACTTAGCATGGTCTGTCTGCAGCAACTGTCTACAGACCTATTCTTTATAATACAACCAGTAAACAGAGGGGAAAAGTATTAGAGAGAGGCTATTGGACAAATGAGGACATATCAGTTTTCTATGTCTCTAAGATCAGATATGAATGGTTTCAGTGTAACTTCAATCCTTTGCCTCTTTTAAATCACTGTTGTGTTTTCATATAAGAAGGGTAATAATGAAGAAAGGTGACCTGTTCATATGCTGGGGATTTGGCTCAACCATTTCTACCACCTTGGCCTTTTATGGAAAGGATCCATAAAGAAGTTCCAGGATGCAATAGCTGGCCAAGTGTACAATTAGTGTAAGGAGAGTCATTAGACTGTCACTCCAGGACTGCCACCTAACCCTGCTTTATGGCAAAGGACAAGTGCTAAGTGAAGTTAACAGTGAAGTGGAATAAGTAGAAATCAGGAAGAAATGTTCAGTGTTGCATGCTACCACACAGGATTGGGAAATTACTCAGTTAATAACTCAGTGTGAACTCAGTTACTTCAGAGCCTCTTTGCTCCCTGTTACATGCTAAACTGGAGCATGGGGAGCAGGTTAGAAAGGTTGTTTAGCCCACCAACTTCATGTGGAGTGTCAGCTCTAAGCCCACATTTCAATAACACAGCACAGAATTTTAGCCTGTGCTTTCAGTTTTGAAATTCCCATGTTTAAGAAGTCCACATTACACTCCTTCTCCTAAATATTTGAATGGCCCCTAGAAATTATTGTATGGACACTGGAAATTTGTAGTCACTGTACAACAATATCTTCATTCCTGCCATGAGTTATGAATGATAGACAGTGGGCTCCAACCTTACCTTAACAGCTCTTTTTTGACCAAAGTTGATCCTGTAGCCATAGACATCAATATCCACGTATCGGACATAGGACACACGGGTGTTCCCTCCCCTGTGCTCATTGGCTGCTTCCACGTTGAAGTAGGGCAGGGAGCTGTTGCTCTCACACAGCTTGGAGAGGGTGTAAGTGCAGGTGCCCATGAAGTCATGACGCTGCTTGTCAAAGGTGTTGTAGTGGGGATCCCCCTGTACACTGCATATAGCTTCTGGAGACAGGAAAAAAAAATATGTTCTCATTACAGACACATTATAAAAGCCCATCTTATGTGTTCTCCCACTGCACTATCACCCTCATTTTGTAAATTTCACCTGGAAGAACTGAAACAGAAAAGGCTGATTTGTATGGCATAAAGCAACATTGTAGACAAATACCCATAGAAATTAACTGAAGTAAAGAAGCGGTACTGCTAGTAAAAAATTTAAGTGTCCTACAACCTGCTGAATAGAATATGTGATTAGCTAAAATTACCTGTCACTGGAAGTGGTGTAGGTTCTGTAGGTGTAGGTGTTGGTGGCACAGGTGTAGGGATAGATTCTGTTAGTGGAAAAGACAAAGCAATACAATGATCTTTAACGTTACAGGGTGAACAATATTTACACACCAACGTACAGGAATTTTCACTTACACTTCACCAGATAGAGTTAGAAGTTTTTCAGTGAAGCAAGTAGAACTGCCTGTGTTTAAAATCAGGGATGTGTGGGTCTTTCTCGCTCTTAGGAAAGCTCATCTGATTGTTTGTTAGATCACAGTGACTGAGCTCAGGCTTCTCCCAGGAGCTGGAAGTGTAGCTACAGATGGGTGTGTGACTCCCTCTGGCATGTGTTAAGACACATATAGGTCCTACTGTCAGCAAGTGTTGGCAGGTATGAGAGGTGATCAGAGAAGCTCTTGTCTCTCGGAGTTACCTTTGTGCACCATCCAGTGGCTGAATTGTATGCTAATACAACCGGAAAAATGAAGAACTGGCTCTCCCTAGCCTTCAAACAAAATAAGGTCCCAAGTCATTAAATAAAATTATGTGATCAGAGGATGTGGACATGAAAGGAAGTCTTTGTCACAGGTAGTGTAAATTTGAAACATGTTATGTCATTATCTTAGCAGTATTTCACAGAGAACATTCACAGCACCTATTAAGACCTGATGAAACTTTCTATAATATTTTCAGCAAATTGCTTGGTCAATTCACATAGTGTGGGAATTTCATGCTTGTCCCTAAAAATGGATCCCAGCCATGCACAGCTTGTGCTAGTCTTGGCTGATCTGTTACAGGGTCAGAGATCAAGCTCAAATTGCTGATTCGTAGTCAAAGCTGGTACTGCAACTCAGGGTTATTGACTTGTTACTTCTTTTTGTGACATGTGGTTGTACTGTGTATTTAATGAGCTTGCATAACCTGATATTTGCTGTAAAATTCCAATTAGACCATTTACTCTGGAATCTAAGTTCAATGTGCTAAGCCTTGTCAAGGTTTAGAGATGCACTTCAGACTTAAAAGTTAAGGTAAATTTTGCTGGACCTGGTGGAAAAGGTCATATTTGCAGAGAAAGGGATAGCTTGTCTTGGGTGTTTGAGGTGATGAGGAAAGATTTAGGAGGAAATTACTGCAAAACACATAACATTGAAATGAAGTGAGCTGTAAAATTTTTACCATTTCTCTTTTGTGGCTAGAAGTTCAGAGGGGTTGCTATATTTTTTTTGTACGTGGAGTAGAGTAATGGAAATTTGTATTCAGCTTAAACAGAGAGGAGGAAGTAGCACAGATTTGGGTACAAACACAGACTTACCACAGGGTCCATCCCTTACTCTCACATTGTCCAGTGCTGTATCTCCATACTCTGTCAGTCCTCGGACAGCCTCAAAAATTACCTAGGCAGGACACAAAGTGATCCCTGCATCAGAGATGTTTAGGCAAACGCAAGACCATTTTACTCAGCATGTTTTCAAACTAATCTCTCTGCTTTTTTGGTAAAAATAGCAATTGACAAGATGAGGTTATGGCAGCTGAAGGAATATATATTCTGTAATAAGGTGAGAACTGCAAGAAACATTGTCCTCTATTTTTCTGACTTATAAATGATTTATGAGAATTAGTTGTCTGGATTCTACAGAGGAATCCTACGCAGGTGGCATCCCAAAGTTCAGATCTTGAAACTCACAGCAGACAAACCTGCATTTACTTAAGAGGCCTAAAGTCCTTGACTTCATGATAAAATTAAGCAGGAAAGGAAGGAAAAAGAGAGAAATCCAAACTGAATTTTATCCCTTAACTAACAGCACTGGTGAAACTAGGAGGTTGGCAGTTTCTTCTCTTAGTTCATTGACAGAAATCATGAGGCTATTCTATTTACAAAATACAAACCAAGAAAATCTTGGTCATATTTTCTAGCTTACATGCACAACACTTTGCAGCCTGCAAGAGGAGAACAAATGCTGATACTGCACAAAGAAATGTATTCTGCAAACATGTTACCTTTATTTTTCTCTGTGTTGGAAAAGTGTGAGTGATGGCACCATATTTCCACAAGGAACTCTGGTTTCCCTTTCGATGCCACACCACAGACTCCCCTGTGCCATCTTGGACAAGAACTCTCAGCTCATTCATCTCTTCTGATCCAAACATGTAGTACCAGAAGTCTATGCATATTTTTCCAGAAACTACAATATCTGGGCTCTCCAGCCTGTTAGTGTCAAACGGGATCAGATTACTTGCTTCTTGGTAGATGAAATAGCCTTCTGCGGAGTGAAACAAAAATTGAAATATAGTTGAATCTTCTGATAACTTATTAGGTGTCATTTAAAACTGAAGTGCAATCCAAATCTGAAAGAAATTAAGGCATCTTTATCAGTGTAAAGAAGCAAAGCAAAGAGTGTTTGGACTTCATATTGCAATGGTTAACCCATGTAGTTATACAAAGTAGAATGTGAGCCTGAGAGCAAAGCAAATATATTTCATCTCAGAAGAACAGTTTTTTGGGGATCACAATTAAAGACGAAGGACTCTTTCAAGAGACAGCAACTCCAGACACTGCCACACTGATCAATGTTCAGTTTCCACTTTCCTCAAAGGAAAATAGGGCGATGTTCTACATGTTTTCCTTTGTGGGATATATTTTTTCATAAATGTCTTGGTCTCAAGACAAGTAAATCCTTGCCAGAGGGAAAATTCTAAACTGTCAGCATTTTATTTTGTATCAAAATAAAAGAAATAGAAAAAAATGCTGATATTTCCTTCAAAATATTTAAATTTGACATTATGAAAAGGAAGGAAATTTTTAAAAATTCAGGAACTTGCAGTGTTTCTTTAGGATTTGAAATGCTTTAGTCTGATTGGTTCAATATGAAATAAGATTTTGCTTTACTAAGGCTGAAGTATTTTGCTTCACATGGGCTAAGATCAAAGTTACTTTTACCCACTGCAGCTAAAGTCGTGTCTCCCATCTGACTATGAAAAAGAATCAAGAAAAAAATGAATGACCATTTCCATCTGGTAAAGTATGCCTCCACAGCATCTAACATTCAGTCATAGATTTAAGTTGGCAAGAAAATCTAAGTCACATTTAAAGTGATATGGTCAATTCAAAAAGCAAAACATTATTATTATTTAAGTTAATCCAAATAAAAAATGCTTCATTTTTTCTTCCAACAGGCAATTTTAATTGTAATTATCAAAATAGTAAAAACACAGAAAATTATGTAGCAACAATCCCAACTAATACTGAACTAATCTGCTGACTGACTCTGACAGTAGCTGACCTTTCAGTCTTGGGATAATTACAGGAAGCCAGAATGCAGACTGATCCCCCTAAATGGATCTGCTGGGGCACGGATAGCAGCTCAAACACACAGAGATGGAACTGCGGAGTTGTTTGTTTGGTACTGTGACCACATTAGTCTCCATTATTTAAATCACAGGTATCAGAGGACATGGCTTTTTAAAGTATTCTTCAATTTCAAACTTGATTTTCTACCCAGCTGGTGTGAACTTTATCTTGGGCTAGTGCAGTAATCATTACATTTGTTGCCACAAACTGGTATCAGCAGAATTTAGACAGAAGCCCTCTCTTGAAAAATGATCTGTCCATGTCACTATATTCTCTGTGAGGCCTTAAGCGTGATACAATTTGCTTTCTTTTACTTCCATGCACTGATTAAGACATCCAATCTCTGATGGGCAAGCCAGTTTAATTCACTCCTGTCTGATATGATGGAAAGTTGAAGACAGGTGTCAGCATGAAACAAACCAGACCTATTTCAAAAGTCTTCATAAGTCTCTTTTCTCTTTCAAAGAAAGAAGAATAAAGGTAGTCAAGCTGTCTTCAGAAAAGGAGACTCAACAAGGCCATAACCAAGCACTTACTTCCATCAGGATAGTCTCCATCAGGACCTGTTCCATCAGTTGGAGTGTCATGCTTGGTTCGTATCCACACTCCTTGGTTGACATTGCAAGGCTGGGTCCAGTCACAGAATGGCCTTGAGTTATTGTTAAAATCACATCTGGTGATGTAAGCTGAAATACAACACATGAAAGTGAAGAAGAGGAGCCAACATGTCCAAAGTCTAACTTGGATGGTTATCAGCACTAATACCATGCAGTTACCTGTTTCAGGATCCCATGTCCTCAAGCCACCTCTTGGTCTTTGCTTGATCCTGTCAAGAAAAAAATGGAGTGAAGCACTTGTGGAATTAGTGACTCAAAAACTATTTAAGAAATTTAACTATTTAAGAATTTAAGAAACTATTTAAGAAATTGGGTGTTTCACCGAATAACTGAACAGACCCAGGGTTTCACCCATGTCTGAATTTCTCTTCCTATGTGGAAGTTACTCATTCATGGCAAAGCTCTGAGAGTGAGTCAAAGGTGAGAAGGATCTTCTGCTCTGTATCTCACTCAACTGGAATGAAAGGAGTTCTCCTGGGCATAGAGAGCTTCAGGAGGATGGTTGGATGGATCTCAGCTCAGACGACATTAGGATAGTAGCAAAGACTTCCTAGGAACTTGCTCATGGCCTCATTATCCCCACTGTTGTTAAGCAAAGTGTGTCAATTGCAGTAAGCCAGTGTTTTGTGTAATTCAGTTAATCGTTGGAAGGCTACATATTTCCTTTAACCCCTGCAAATCTCTCATAACACAAAGGTTTCATTTCATTCAGCTCTTCTAATTTGTCCTGAAAATGCTGCAAAACAAAAGCAGTTACAAATGCACAGTCCTTGTGTGCTGCAAAGTTCTGCAGAGATGAGTTGACACAAAATCCCACCCCAGATCACAACGTAAATGGCTCTGCTCTTTGGGTGCTTTGCACAAGTCCCCAGTTTCTGGAGGCAGGATTCTGTTCCAAACTCTGTGGTGCTCCCTCCTTAATTATCCTTATTGTACCTGACACAGTATATAGAGAATCTGTCATCAAGTGAACGCAGCACAAGGAATGTCTGCCCTGCTCAAAATCCAAGCAATGACATTCAGAAAACTAAGGAGATTAGGAGCAAATATCACAATTAATTTATTGTGAAATGATGCAATGAAATGCAGCAAGCAACTGGAAAACAGACTGAGCTCAGGCTAAGGAGGAAAAAGGATACGTAAAGACAGATAAAGTAAGAAAGTTTTCTTCATTGTTCTTCTTGGTTTTCTTCTTCCATGGAAAAGGGAAAACCATGAAAAGTTGCTGCTTAGTCTCTATTCAGTATTATCTTTAAAGAGTTATACATCAGGCAAATCCTAAGGCAAAGGTTACTGTAGGTATATTCAGTGTCAAGAGAGTTTTAAAATTACTGTGGCTATTTGTCCAGATCTCTACTTTTCAGATGAGCCATTAGAAATCCATGTTACAAGTTTCTCTCCCAGATGGAAGCCATAGCAGAATTAGGTAACCACAAAATTAAATGATTTCTTTTAAAAATTGATATGGTTCTATTGTACAACATTCATTCCACATTTAAAAAGGGAAGAAACATTGCACATTTTAAAAGTGAAGAATGGATATGTATCATTAACAGCTAAGCTTTCTGAATTAAGCTATATTCAGCACTGTGCTACTTACCCTGTGGTATTCAGCACTGAAATACAGATTAAAATTAAAGTGTATTGTAAGTGCCAGGGGGTTCCCATGCTAGAAGACAGAGTTAAATCTTCTGTGTAGTGCAGTTTGCATAGTAATCCACCAGCTGTACTGAGCAAGGAGAAAAAGGGGATGACCTATGCTGAAGCAGGTGAATATATTGACAAGAGGGTGGAGGCGATTATAAAAATCTGTCCAACCATGTATCATGTTTCCTGGTCTACCTTGAGAAAAGCACCTATGAACTGAATACTCATACTCTGTGTCACTTTCACACCCTTTGCTGTTTGCTAGAGAAATTGATGTGATTTTGAAAATTTTTCTTGCTGCTCTTGTGTATTAAGTCTGGAAATTTAAAGGGATGTGGTTTTTTTTGGCATAGATAGCAAGACAACTTTTTCTATTTTAAAACTCCTGCTCAGATTTTACTGTTCGTTTAAGTGAGATTTCTCATTCTGACTGAATTTTCTCCCTTTCTGAAACTGGAAGTCAGCAGAGCAGATAACATTTCAATTTACTCCCAATAGTTAAGTTGTCATAGGCATAATTCAGGAACTTGCTGAAATATTACTGATACTATATCAGTGTTGCTTAAAAATAAAGGAACTGTTTCTGGGCTTCCATGAAGTCTCTGGCAGTCCAGAAAAAGCAAGTGGATCATTTTCACTGAACCTTGGGCCTTTACTATTCTGTTCTTTTGCAGCATTTCTTGCACTGGGGTCCACAACAAATAGCTCAAAGGCAGAAAAATTCCTACTCCACTTGGATTATTTCATGAGTGATGAGAGTCAAAGGAATATCACAAAGTGTACAGTGTTTCCTTGCACTGCCAGGAAATCCCAGTCCATGGCTTTTTTTTTTTTTTTTTTTTTTTTTTAATCTAAAAGAAGGATGTGTCTCAGAGTGGGCCTTGTTCTGTAAAAGTGACCTCTTAAGTTGCAACCAATTTTTCTTTTTCTATTATATTCAGATGATTAAGATAATTAAGCCCTCATAAATTAAGTCTGGAATTTCTTCAACTCCTTTTCGCCTTACTCATTAACATGTAACTAAGGAGGCAACTTACAGAAACAAGAGAAATAGGGGCAGATCAAGAGAGGCTAAGGAGAAACTAAAAAGTATTTGAAGTTAGATGTTAATGGATATGTTGACAATGGACCTGGACCTGTGTTCTGTCACAATGTCATGCCCTGCACAAGCCCTCCCAAGCAAGAGGGTAGATGCTCATTTGACTGGCAATAGTCCCTCTCTAGGGCAAATATTTTCTGAGGAAAATGTACATACTTTTACCAGCCAGTAAAGAAGAAAGAGGATTTCTGTGATTTAGAGACAAAAGACTCATTTCCTGCACAAAACCCTTGCCCACTCTTTCCAGTTCATTTGACGAGAGCGCAGTGGGATGTTGAGAATACAAGTGACCACCAGATACAGATGCACTGTGCACACTGAGTATTCAGCAGGGCTGAATGAATCCCTTTACCACCTGATATGCTGGTCCAGCAGGTGGATTGTAGGCAATAGATGTGCTTAGCACTGCAGTGGGGAGTAGGGGACCCTCCATGTACTCATATGCTTTCCTTCTGCAGGCCAGGGGTTTGCACTGAGTCTGGTGCTGCTCTGTACAATTCTGAGAAGATGTGAGTCCATCTTGAAAATAAAGCAGCCCTCTGATAAACCTGTCCATTCATTCACACATTCTTTGAGCCCCCTTCACCCACAGCAAGTGTGAGGCCCTGCAGCACCATGAAAATTCCCCCAGCCTTTCTGTGTGACATTTCCTGTGACTTTTCTGTCACTCCAACTTACTTCCATCTCAAGTACTCACTCTATAAAAGGTGAACTAAAGTACGGATTAAGGCTTTTCAGTGAGGGACACATATTAATAACCTCTTTTCCATATGGAAAGGATGACAAGGAAATGACTTTTCATTTTATTCCAGTGGGATGTGACTGTATTCCTCATTCCTGACTGTCAAACTGATCACTTTGCAGGCCTACTACTCCTTTCCTCTACTTGCATACTTTGTATCTCTGAAACGTGCCAGGGTGACATTGCCATTTGTATAAAAATACTGAGCTGGACTGCCCAGTAACCTGAGGGAGAAAAGCAACATCAGTTCCTAATTGCTAATACAGTGAAGCTAAAATTCTTTGTAAGGAAGGGCATTTGCAGACAATCTCACCAAGAGTTTATGTTTTACTTCTGCCTTAAATCCAGGATACAAGTGATGTACACTTGACTGCTAATGCCTATGACTGGCTTGCTAGTGCTCTGTACTGCTATGTTTCATTCTGACAGCAGATTTCACTCCATTTGCAGCCAGCATTTGATACCTCACCTGCTGCCTGTTGACAAGGCACACTGGAGCTGCTTATGATGACTATTTGCCTTTAGGTGGTACAAGACATTTCACACATAAAATCTGCAGCAGAAAATACCAATTATAGGGCTTTGTAATGATCAGTGTGACAGGCAACACCTTCAAAAGGACAGATAATACTGCATACAACTTTATTTCTTGCTGGTGGTCAGAAAGGGGCGCTTCAAGAAACTCTCTTAATTCTTGCAGTAGGAATTTATGTTTCTCAGGAGACAGAATCAGTTTCATATAGATGCAGGGGGACATCACAATGAAGATAATAACAAAAAACCAAAACAAAACCCAAACCAAACCAAAAAAATCCCAGCAAGATAAATAAAATAATAAAAGAAGCAAACTCAGCAGTTCACCCATTCTAGCGAGCACTGTCTAGTGCAGCTTTTGCTGCACAGTTACTCCAATACCTGTAATTGTCCTCAAGTACCTAAATCTGGTTCCTCCCATTTTCTTGAATCCAAGTGTTCTCTGATGAATAGCAATTGCTATTCACTGTATAGCTCAGTCTGTGGTGTTGCAATCAGTTGAAAGCTAGGGAGCTTGAAAAGCTTAAAGAATGGGGGAAATGACACAAACCCAGTTTCTCCTAAGGCATCAGTCTGAGGCCAGTGGAGTCTCACAGTGACACTACGGGAGGCTGCTACACTGCTATGTAGCACAAAGCAGAGAGGTGACATGAAATCATCAAATATGCCTGATATGAAATGCTGCTGTCTTGTTGGGATGCACTTGCAGCATGTGTATCTCAAGACTTATTCTGTCTTGAGGCTACATCTAGAAAAAATTTTAAATTAATTAACTAAATGGAAGAATTCTGTGTAGGTTCCCTTAATTCAGAATATGTTAGGTTCTGTAAATTTGCACATAGAAACTAAAGATCTTTATCTGGTTTTCAGACAGTGTAACTTTATCTCATTGGGCTTTGCACAGATTTAACTGCTCTGGCTTTTTTGCATCAATTTCAGTTTAATTGATACAATTTGTGTAGGTAAAAGGATCTTCCTGTTGTTCTATTCAGCTAATAATTTATTCCTCAGTCACAAATGACTGAATCAGTTTTTGGAGCCTGTATTATCTCTGTCACTGTTTCTGGAATTCTCACTGACCTCTGGCTCCATTCTGCCTTTACTGACATTGTGGGTGAGAAGGCACTGATAGATGTCCCATTCCTTCAGAGATCTCTATGTTGGACTCCTCTTGGAGCTAAGCTCAAGTCACTGTCCTGAAAAAAAATCACCAAGGAGTTATAAAACAAGCAATCAGCACCCATATATCTATAAACAGTTATATTCAGATTATACAGGAGTGGAACTAATCTTGTTTTTGTACTGTTGAGTAATATATGGTGATAGGCTGATAGGACACAAAAAAATGTGTGTTACAACTGGATGTTTGCCTGATGAGTAAATGCGTGTGTTCTGTTGAGCACAAGCTGAGGCTGTTTCTTTTACTGCTGACTCTCCAAACTGAAGCTTCATTTTGAAATTCAAACTGTCTCCTTCCTGGTATGAAACCTGTAAAAATTTTGGAAATTAAATGTAACATTTGTACACAGTACAGGTGCCAGATTCAAATTTCATTCTCTTTCTTATGGTTTCAAAAATGCAGAGATAACAGAAATAAAAAGATGGCAGCTTTTTGGCCAGTTTCTTCTGTTGTCAACTGCCTAGGGCCAAAATTCCTGAGGGCTAATAGTGCTCTTATACTGTGATCTAAAAGAAATGCATTTACAAGGTAACATTCATGAGTTTATTTAGTGCTTACAAATTTGCATTATTTGGATAATGTATAATTAAATCTGTAGCTACTATGGCCTTTCTTATTCTTCATCTGAAATACATCTTAATACATTTTATTTCCAGCATACTGAGGTAGAGACCATAACATCTCTCCCAGTGAACACAATAAAGAGGGTTTGCTGGTATTCCAGTGGATATCAGAAGAAAGAAAATACTTTAATAGATAAAACTCTTCTTAATTTTGGAGAGCTACACTTATAATCATAAGATTACTAGATCATTTCATAAAAGCCCAGACATTTTCCAAGTTTGTCTATTAATGATAGATAAGATATAAAAGACAATTTTGAATGTGTGTTTTGGGAGTAGATCTCTGGCAGGAGGAAATAGATGATATTTATCTTTCTAACTTCCTTCTTTTTATAGGCTTGGGGGTTTGTTTGGTTCAATAAGCAACTGTCTCTGGTTCACTGGAGTTGAGTAATTTCATGTCCGCACCTTTATACATTTTGCATTTATTATTGCATCTACGGAACACAGCAAAACTGTGGTAAGCAGAGACCATACCCTAATAGCACTTCCTTTCAGAGGCAGAGTGCTGCTCTTTATTTCTGTCCATGGGTTTGTAAATCCAAGTTACATACAGAGACAGAGGTCTGATTCCACTAT
This sequence comes from Certhia americana, assembly GCA_018697195.1. Classification (NCBI taxonomy): domain Eukaryota; kingdom Metazoa; phylum Chordata; class Aves; order Passeriformes; family Certhiidae; genus Certhia; species Certhia americana. The sequence continues at coordinate 3,377,770 of CM031865.1, read as the reverse complement.
TGCATTGTTTCAGTTTCAATATTCTACTGTTAAAGCTGATGGTGATGGTCCTGGTTCATTGTGATCTAAATAAATGGTGCTCCTGGCTCATTCTTTAAATATAACTTGTATTACAGTAGCAGCTGTGTCTAAAAGTAGCAATCTCAGGCTTGGCTTAATGAATGCTGAAGTCTGAGTTTTCAGCTCACCACTGCATACTCCTTTGGTATTGATGAAGCCTACATTGTCTCTCCTGTTGTCGGTACTCTGGCTTCAGCAAGCCTTTCACTTGAACACAAAGAATGTGTGAATGATTCTAAACAGCTGTCTGTGTCTATTTGATTATTTTTGCTACAGATCCCAGATGAATTGGGATCTTTGCCTTCCAACACAGCTCCTCATGAGCTGAGTAATCCTGCAATCTTCTTAACTCTTCTTGGTCATTTCACAAAAGATGACTTCTTCCATCCCTTGTGTTCTGCATAAATCTCCTTCCTCTCAAGTTGCAGTTCTAACGTATGGTCACTTTTACAGCCCCTTCTGTAAGACAGCTCTCTGAATATCAAATGGTTCCTGCAATTAATCTATTATAATTTGTTACTATGTTTGCTTCACAAAACATTCTAATACAATTTCAGTTTTATGTAAATGTTTAGAGATCTAAAATTATAAACTACTTAAAAATCAAGAAACTTGTCAAAATCTATTCATATGGCCTTTTCTGGACTAAATCCTACACTTCCCATGACTATTGGAGCTATGCAGTACTCTCCATTGCCTAGATCACAGAAAACTCCCTGCCTGCTCTGCAGAAAACCACTGAGAGATGACTGAGTTCAGCTAAGAAAGGTCTCAGTCCAGCAGCTCCTGTCACTTTTACAAGCAGAGAAACAGGAAAGTTAACCTGTCTCTCAGTCTGTCCACAGATCATGAACCAAACCCACTCTGCACCCTAACAAAGTATAAAGGCTGTGAAATGCCTTGCTACTTGTATTTTGTTTTGCAAGTTCTACACCTGAAATGAGCAAAACTGAAATGGAACTCACTTGTGTCATTGGTGGGTGCAGAGCAGAGTGATTCTGTTATTTGCTTTGGAGTGAACTGTATTTACACAAGAGTACCTGAGTTTTGAGCTATGCAGGAAAACAAGGCTTGTGTCTCTTGAGGTACACAGGGTTCCTTATCAGCAAGGCATTTAGCGCTCCAGGTGACACCTGGGTGTGTTTGCATGCCTATATACACATAAAAACTTATGTGAACAAAGTTTAAGACATATCGCCGACCTCAGGAAATGATTTTTTTTTAAGTAAATGACTGTGATTTCCGTTTTCAGATACCAAAAACACTTGGATAGCATTTTCTAACATATTGAGTCCACTCAAAGTGTGTCATTCTAGATAACGTAACTGTATTTCGATCAAGAGAAAATGTTTCATTTTGGGTTCTGCTGGTCAAAATTTAATCTTTACACATTTTCTCTAAGCTTCTCTGTTTGCCACTGAATCTTAAAATCAAACACACATAGATAAAAGATGAAGAATATAAACTACTAGGATGCTGTAAATTGAAAAGTTAATTATTAAAAAGAAGAAATGCATATAAATTGTATTTAAAATCTAGATTAAGAAATTATCTTTCAACCTTTAAATACAATATAATCTGTGGAGAAAAAGCGCATACAGCAGTGGATATGGATCCAAGAGAAAAGCCACTGGATATGTTACTTCAGCACTTAGTAGACAGAAGGAGTTGGTAAAGTAGCATCTCAATGCTGAAAGAGCCTGAATGAAGGATGTGGGTTGGGAAATAAACGTCAAACCAAGGAAACAAATAGTTCTTGGGAGCAAGGTTGCCAAAGCCAAGACAATCAAGTCAGTGATTTATTACACACCTATTCTTGATAAGTTTGACTGTGTTATAAGAGTGAGGACATAAGTAGTTATTAACATGATTCAGAAAGATAAGATATATTGTCCTTACAGTGAAATCATATATGATCTCTGAAATCTAGAAGCTTCTAGGGAAATAAGCAAATTCCACATGCTTTAAAATGCAGAGCTGGAAAAGTCTTTCACTAGACACTTGCAGTGAAGCCTCATTGAGAGCAGATATATCTACCATGTACAGTCTTCCTTCTTTTGTTGTACATAAGACAATTGAACAATAATACTACAGTTTGCAAAGCAGATCAATAGTATCAGAATATTCTACCCTTATTTCAGGACCGTATGCCTATGTGTGTAATTGTATGAGTAAAATCATGGCAATGTCTTGATTCATCTGGAATTATATCAGTCAAGATTTCCCACTTGGGCAGGCCCATGGCAATGAATACAAATTGCAGAATTATCAAAACAAGAAGGAAGCTCTGAAAGTTACCTGGTTCACACCCTACTTAAAGTCTAAATAACTCCAAAATTATATTAGGTTGGTCTAGCCCTTGTCCAATCAAGAAGGAAACATTACAACATATTTGGGTCCTCCTCTGATTCCTGTCTTTGACCATTCCAATTATGAATATTTAAAAAAATAATTAGCAGTAGATACCTGTCTTGGAACGAGCTTCTCTTCACACCTACATTCAGCAATTCTGCATGCAGAAGTGTCTATAAATGTGTTCTAGTCAGGAATAACAAATTACAGAGCAGACCGACCTTTATCTGATAGCTGAACCAGACAAGAGAGGACGTGAGATCTACCTGGATAGTACATAGTGCTAGAACTGCAAGTGTCCAGATTTTGTGTTGGACTTCAGAAGTAATCATGTGATGACCAAATAATCACAAAGCTCACCACTTTGCTTTTTCTTCAGTGCCCTAAGCTCTGAGCTTCCAGGTAACCACTGGGTTATGTTATCAGATTTTCAAAGGAGTAGAATTATTCTCTCCCTTTTTTTATTCTTTTGTTTTTGCTTTTAAGCATAACACCACCCATAGATCAAAAATACTCACTGCATCCCACGATTTTCACCTTATGAAAATAATTTCTTAATACTAGGATCAAAATGGGAGAACTAGCAAGGTTAGAGAAACATCCAAGTAAAGCTGGGAAACAGAAGCAGAGGCAATTCTCTTCTCACTGATAATGTTGGTTGTACACAGCTTTGAAGAAAAGCAAACCCATAGATCTTCCTTGTAGTTTTTTAATAAGCCTTTTAGAGACGTAGTGCATGACACCCTCAAGTCCTGGCAAGTTCTCTTTATTTCAGGCTTTCTATAGAAGCATAGCAGAGGATAATCTGTGAGAAAAGCTTTATGGAAAACAAAACCTAAATAAAACATTAATCATACAAATCAGTTAAGATTTTACTATGGAAAATGGCTTTAATTTTATCCTGCAGTTCTTCTGTTGCTTTATGTTAACATGTAAATCCAGGAGAGAAATAAAATGAAGAAAATAATACGATAATATACTTAGAAAAATCTTTTAAGCAATCATGGGCTGTAAGATGTTGCTCTGGGTTATCTTTGCATACTGACGTATAGAAAAAGGTCTCTAAGCCACTGTGCTCAAGGGACTAGGTGTAATAAATCACTGCAGTTGGTTTCACTCAGTGAAACCACATGGTGTTTCCTCTTATTTCTGATTTTTTTTTTTTTCTTTCCTCAAGCTGAGGTTTCAGAGCTGCTGCTTTGTTCCTGTTTTTCAGGGTGGAACAGTATGAAATGATAGGGATTGCCAGACGTCACAGACTAGAAAGGAATCCTAACCTTTCCTTTATCTCAAATGTCTGCTCTGCACAGTGAGTTCTTGTACCTTGGTCTCCTGCATCCCATGTGAGTCAGCCTAGATTTATGGATTAGGAGTATTTAATTCTTCACAGGAAATGAGAAAGTCTATAGGGGAAAAATGTGAGTAATATAACCTGGTTAGTTCAGGGATTGGAGCACTCACACGATTTGTAAAACATCTAGGTTTTACCAAAGTGAAACAGCAGCAGCGATGGGGGCTGTGGGCACACGAGCAGATTACCGTTCTTAAGGCATGAAGGCAACCAAATTGCATTGTGATAGCCATCGAGGAACCTGTGCTTTAGAAAGAGTGAAGGGTGAGGCTTCTCTCCTTAGGGCAAGAGGGTGAGGCACAGCCAGGCTTCTCTTGTTCTGGTAGGAGATGATGTGCTTTGGGAGACAGGATGGCCAATCATGCCGACAGCCACCATTGTACGCCCCTGGGACAGTTGGCCTTGCTGAGGACATTCCCTCTGCCTGCCAGCCGGCTGAGGCATGTGCCAGAGATGCGGTGACAGAAGCCGGTGTTTACAGGTGGTAACAGAAACAAGGAGTTGATTTTGGTGCTCAAAACATGAACTAAAAAGCAGCCCAGCATGGGGCCACTGTCCAGCCTTGCAGCAGCCCAGCCCTGTCTGGCTGGGCCCTGGCTGCCCACAGGGCCTCTGCTGCTTCCAGCCCACTCCCCTCCCTGGGCCTGGGGCTCAGAGCTGGTGCTGAGGGGCCTGTGCCACAGCCAGCTGAGGGCTGTGCTGTGGTGTCCCCCCCGGAAAGGGAAAAGGAAAATCTGGTACACGGATGGAAGCCATGGTGGGCAGGTCCCCAGCATGTCACACCACCCGTCTCCTCGCAGGGAGAGGTTCTCCAGGCTGAGATGGTTTTACCTTTTACACAGTCCCCTATGGGGCTTACACTTCCAGGGCATCCTGCAGTAATGCCACAGCAATTTTCTGTTCGTGCCAGAGTCGCTCCTTAGTTTGGTTTCTCATGTCTGGTCTGATTTTGATAAGTGGGAAATTCAGTTGCTGAAGAAGTTGATGGCATTGATTTCTTCCTTGAGTCCAAACTTCAGTTTCACAATACCAGGTGTTAAAAGAATGAGCTCTGATATGCACTTTGACAGCACAGCCTGGCATGTAACTGGCTGGCGTCCAGCATCTGTTCCTGTTTGTGGACCCATGGAATTGCTTCTTCATTGCAAACCACTTCATCTTGATGGCTGTACAAAGCTGTCAACTGATTTCATATCTGCAGACAAAATGAGGAAAATTAGAAAAGAATTGTTTCACTTATCCCTCTAGATTTTAATGTTGGCATTAGATTTGCACAGACCTGAAAATCTTGGGCTTTTTTGTTAAGTCAAATATCCAGCTACCATGGCCTTTGGCTATTGATTAATTTCCTGAGATTGGGTAAGATCATATTTATCTTTTAGACCAGTTCAATAAGAGTTCTAAGAACATCTTCTGGCAGGCCTATGTTTGCCCTATTGATCTCGGTAAGCCAAGATGTTTTTGAGCTTTCTTGGACATTTTGCAGACTCTAGGCTTGAAATTCTAAGAAACTGAGGCTAAACCTTCCCAATGTTTGGCAAACATTTTTTTTTTTTTCTCTCTGCTTGCATGTATCTTTAGGCACAGTCATTTCCTTCTATTCCCCCAAACTTTTGGGCTGAATTTCACAAATAATTCTCTCTCTGAACTAGACTGGAGAAAAACTCATGGAGTTAAACACCCTGGCAACAAAATTGTGGGCAATAACAGAAGAAAGACAGTAATTTCTCTAATCCTGTTTGATGCTATTCCTTCTAATTTTTGTCATCTCTACTGTCTCCAGAGACCACCAGACACTGAGAAGGCTCCCTAAAATGAAGCAAGTGTAAAAGTGTGAGAAGGGAAAGACCATTAGTGCCAGTCTGCACTAATGCTTAAATAATCCCAGTGCTGCATGTGATGACTGTGGTCGAACTATGCTGTGGTACTTGCTGATGCCTTAGGCTGTAGAGATGTCCGAGAATGTTTTCAAAGAGGTGTCCCGCTTCTGTAGAACTGACATCTAAGATCCTGTGTTTGGCCATTCATATGCTGTGAATACCTGAGTAAGCCTTGCAAGTAAAAATATTTTTACATGGTCTCTACCTGACAGTCAGTACAGTTGAAAGTCAATGCAATTCTCTAGAAAAGTCACATCCTACACACTGTGCTAAATGCTTTTGTGAGAAGGTTTTAATTCTTGAGGAGTTCCTTTCACAGCAGAATAATATGCTAAACTCCATTGCGTAACTATAAACAAGGGATAATCACAGCCTGGGTGTGGAGCTTAGACTTGTTTCTTGGTTGTATGCTGTTCCATAGTCTAAGAATGATGTGGAAGAAACCATAAAATCATGACTAATGGGGGGTTCAGATGAGACATTTACGGATACATTAGATACATAAAGCAACCTATAGAATGGTGGTACAGAGATCTGTAGTGCTTGTAATTTATATGGATGTTCACTTAAGGGAAATACACAGCTCTACTCCTGTTACCAAAATACAGGCTATAATCCACGGAAGGTGACAGAGCTAAAAATGTTTTCCAATGGACTGGGTGTTCACAGTGTAAAATCAGCAGAACTCAATATCGTAAACAGAAGGGCTGATCTGATTTGGGGCTGGGATTACTGAGTCAGCTATGGCAGCTATAATTAACTAAATGTTTTTGCTCATTTGAAGCATGCTGTTTTAGTCTGGAGTCAAAGGTTCAATAAACCTACTGAAAATATTGAAATAATTTGGAAGAGAGCAGGTAGAAGAAGCTAAGAATACTGAAAATCATTGTATTGTTGGATAAGTAATGTTCAAAAATGTTCTTAAATGGCATAATGCCTACAGAGAATGAGAGTACAATGAAGGAAGCAGCCTGGATAATTTTAAATTCTGTCATTATGAATTTACTTAATCTTGGATTCTATAGGTTTTATAAAGGCATGAAGTTTCCTTGGTTTGGTTTTGATTTTTTTTTAGCACTGTTTTGCATGTGGTGAAATAGTTTTCTTGTGTGTCATAATTTCCTCTCTTGTTAAAACACGCTAAAAAGAGAAGTATTTCCTCAGCTTTGTAATGATACATTAAAGTCACCAGCGACATGAGACTCATTAGCTCTGCTGCCTCATGGCATTACTAGTGGCTTTTATTAGTTCCTCACAGTTCAGCTGTTTCAGTACTTGTAGATGATCTATTTGATTTGTCTCTGCTTTGGCTGCTACTTTCTAGGAGCAGAGCTCAGCACTTTGTTCCCCCATCCATATGGCTGAGCTGCTCTGCTGTTCCTCTGTCACTCTGACCAGGCTGCTGGCATTCTCCTTCGTGTCTGTGTCCAGTGCTATTGAGGCAGCAGCTTGATAATGAAGAGGAAGCGCGATATCAGATCTGGTTCCTAATAGTTTACCTATTTAATCCTTAGCAGCCTTTTGGTGCTGGGCAAATGAGGCTTTGCTCACATACAGTTGGTATGGAACTTGCAAAATGCACTTAATGCAGCCAGAAGAGGAAATTCAGTTGCAGGAATCTGACTAAACTGTAGTGAAGTTGAACAGATGTGGTGTTAAAAAGCACAGTTCTGTTAAATGCACTTCTCTACAAGCAAATTAGTATTACTTTTTAAAGAGAGGACTTAATAGCCTCTGACAAGGAAAAGGTCACTAGAATTTTAAAGCACAAGCCAAATAGAATTTTTTACTGATTCTGGGGGAGGCACTTATAGATGACAGGTGTTCTGCTTGGAGTACCCCAGAAAAGCCAGACCTGAGGCTTAGGTTCTCCCAAATGTTCAGTTTGGCTACATCATTCATAAATAAAGACAGCAGAAGAATTTTACTTCTAATTGCTCAAATTCTCAAAAGTAAGTGTTTATTCTGACTGCCTCCATTTCAAGACTTTCAGCTGCTGAGTTGCTGATCGTCTCTAAAAACCAAGCTTCTTCAGGGTACTATTAAGATAGGCACGAGAAGTGAAGCATACTAAAGACTAGATGAAGTAAAACGGAAACTTGTCAATTTCTATCACTTACCTGTTGGTCATTTAGGCTGCCTTTTACTAGGAACTACGAATGTGTGTCTTTTAATATTTGTCCACACATTAAAATATTTTAACTCTTAACAGCTAACTAACATAATCTCTGTGACTTTGAAGATGCTGAAAGATATGAACTCTTGTAACAGAAGTTTCACCTCTGGAAGCTGTAAATAATCTTTTTTTTAATGTCTTCTGTGAGTCAGAGAACTTCCATTATGGGATGAATCAGCGGTAGCTGAAAATCTCTGCATTGCACTGCATTGTGTAGACATGTCTTGAGTCATGTTCTTTAATTGCCTCAGACTGCAGCTGTAGAAAGTACGAAGATGAGTGGAATACTCTAACTGGTGCCCTTTGACATTGCAGGACTGAGAATGTCCTGTAAACGAAATTTTAGGAGTTGCCTAGTTCTCAGGTTAATGGTGCAGAGTAGAGGCTGAACGAGGGCCCTGTAGTCATTACCATCTGAAAGTGATGGATGGTGCAGCTTAGACAGCTTAATACTTTTCAACATTTCTAGGTACAACAAGGTAGGGTCCTTAGATAGGAGCACAACAAATCACAAATGCTTCCTGAAACCTGTGAGTAAAAAATAGTCTCAATAGAGAAGAAACATTCTCTGAGGTACATATAGATGAAACAAGGTACCTAAAGTACTTTTTAGGAATATAAAATGAATCTACAAAAGGCCAATTAGGAAATTCCCTCAAATTTCTGAAAATTAACACAGAAAATTAACTTTTTCTTCAAAGCTGTTTCATCAGCTTTCTGTATCAAGATTCTTTGAGTGACTTATAGGGTGGTGAATAACACTGAACAATGAAATCTATTTATCTATTTTTACTGCAGTGATTCCTAAAGAAATACCACAGTTTTATTGCCCAATCATTGCCATCAGGAGCCCTGAATCTTCCTCAGATTGAAGCAAGAAGGTGGTGAAATATGTGCCAACTCTTCAGCTTTGAAATACATTCCCTTTACTGAAGGCCAACTTGAAATTTTCTTTTCAGTTAGGTACTGCAGTTAGGTACTGGACAGAAGAACCATGGTGAAATCCTGATCCTTACAGCCTGTTCACATAGCGAAGGGGGGATGTTCCAGTGTATATTCAGATGTTGGCTTGGCCCTGCTAAATCTGATACCAAGAAATTAACGAAAGCTGGAGGCTGGAGAGCCAGACTGGCTGTGCAATCACCAATCTAGTCTGGAAACAATCTAACTGTGCTCACAGTGTACAGATCTGTTAAGTCTGCTCCATGTGGAAAAGAGAAGGCTTAGAGGTTACCCAATTGTGCCATTCCAGTACGTGAAAGGAGTCTACAACAAAGATGGAGAGAGACTTTTTACAAAAGCATGTAGTGATAGGACAAGGGGGAATGGATTCAAACTGACAGAGAGTAGATTGAGGTTAGATATTAGGAAGAAATTCTTTTCTGTGAGGGTGGAACAACAAGTGTTATCAGCTGGTTCAGTGCCCTGAGCAGCAGTGTGCACTTTGGAGATCCTCCATTGCCTGCCTATAACATAGAGACAAAAATCTTTCTTTCTCTCATCTTCATCTGTCAAGACTCAAGGTTTTTCAGGCCCTGCCTGTATATCAGTGCACTTTTGTACTATCCCTTTTCTGATGTGAACCCTGATCTGAGCAGGGACACACCAACTGTGGGTGGCAGTAAACCTTGTCTAATTAATGTAATTTTCCTATATACTGTCATGACTCAGTAAAATGCGCCAGCAGTTTACCCACTGACTTTGATCTCAGAAACATTTAGATCTAGACCCATTCTGCCTCACAGAGCACAAAACTGCCAGTGTGTCATCATAACAGAGATCAAGCAGTTTCTCCCCTAGACACACCCATTTAGGAGCCAAAAGAATTTTGCTGAGAGCCCTGCCTTTGAGTGTCAAATTCTCCCTTGACTGAACAAGACTCTCTACATTGACAGGACAATAAACATGAATTATGTTTTGGGTGAGACTTCTGTCTGTGGATGGGATAGAGCACAGGTCCAGGTCATTGGGTGTGGGGAGCTTATTTTTGCAGCCAAATAAATGTTAATATTTAATTAAGGTTTAGCTTGTTTCATGAAAGGGAAAATGTCCTACCCACAAGATGACTGAACTATTCACTGTCTATCAAGAAATGATGCCAACAGAAAAGAGATGACAAAATTCATTGCCGAAAAATGAGGAAGGTACTCAGTGATTGCAGCTGAAGATGCTGCCAACTTCCACAAATTCCTCTTTCCCCTGAAGCTAAGCCAAACCATGGAGCTGGAATGTACAGCAGAAAGAGCAGTTCCTTCCTAAAGAAAGTGATGCCAGATGAGGCAGACAGGAATTGATTGCTACTCTGGGGCAGAGAGGGGAGTTCTGTTATGGTTGTATTTCCATTCTGACAGCAACATGTGTGGTGGGACAGCTCATGGCCACCTGTCTCTTTGCTGTAAGGATTCCTCAGGGATTTCCTGTGTGGAAACTTCTGAAAGAATTCTGCTGCCTATTCAGAAACAAAAAAAAAAAAAAATTGCCATATGGCTGCTTTACAATAAATCAAGACATATATCAATGTTATTTCTGTTGTCTGATGTTCACCACCCCACAGTTCTTCCTTTGTCTACAATATAATGAAAAGATCTAAAAGCCTTACATCTTTGGGCTTCATTAAGTTGGTCTTGTTTCAGATGGACTGGACAGAAGATGCATGTTAAAGAAATCAGAAGTAACGTCTGAGTGCACACAACTGAAACAGATTTGTTTTCTGAGCATAAGAGGTTTTTTTATCAATGCTGGCACATATATTTCCAAAGTGTTATACTGCAGGAACTCTTATTCTAAGGCTTCTTTGTAGCAGTAGTTGAAGGATTAAGAACTGCTTCTTAGAATATATTTTTCTCTAAAAGAAATTGCAACCATAAGAAGGTTCTGGCTGTATAAGCCTTTGACAGAGGCAGACATTTTTGTAGTACGGAAATCTCTCTCTTGGGTCCCTGGTGGGAGATGTCATCTCTCTCAAATAACCTCTGTTCCACAGCCTTCCAGTTAAGGACTGTTATGTAATAACAAGGCAACCAAAGCACACCACTGTATAAACAAGGCATATGACTATCCCAGCCACAGCTGTGCCTGCTGATGCTGCAGTAGTTGTATGATGTTGGATAGCACTCTCTAGAGGATAGGCCAGTGGTATTCATTCACTTACAGAGAAGTGGGGATGCACTGAACCAGCAATCTCCTCTGCATGAGTAGAGATGAATAATCTTAGAGGAGAAGAAGAAAGTAAGATGAAGTCTCATAATAAAAATAATGTGAAAGGGATTCAGCTTGCTTCCAACTAGGCTCTAACCTTCCCATGTCCTGAACTGGCCCAGTGAGAACCTCCTGAAAATGCTGATGGAGGCATGGTGAAAAAAGGGACTCCAAACTGTTGTCAGACTGTAGCAGGCCAGCAGGTTTTCATGCAAGAATTCTTAGAGACCAGTTATGGGAGACCCATCACCAGGTAGACTGTTCACAAGTTTCACAGTGAGGTCGGGGAGTCTCACTCTCTGGAGATATTAAAAACTGTCTGGACATAGGACCAAGTAGCAAACTTCAGGAGACACCACTTGAGCAGGGAGGTTGGACAAGATGACCTCTTGTGGTCCCTTCCAACCTCAACCATTCTGTGATTCTAATTGTGGCAGATGTAATCATCATTTTCATTTATCTCAGGCTGCAACAAAGCACGTTCATTATCCTAGAAAACCTGTTGCTATATCTCCTTCTAATATTAATTTTAGACAAATAAAAGATGTTTCCTTTCCACCGAAGGACATTTAGCTAAGATGATTTGAATGTTCTGCTGCATACTTGTTTGCTTCTACTCTATGATTTTAATTTAAGATGGTCTGAAGTCTTTCCCCCAGACTCCCGAGAGCAAGCAAATCACCAGCCCTGCTCAGCTGCACTGGGAAGAGACACTGCGTAATCCATGCTTACTGGGTTTGGACTGGCAACCAAGGACCATGGGGCTACTGTGAGAAATAGCAGCCTTGCAGTTCATATCGTCTGAAAGGCCAGTCCCACAACAACAGACCCACAAACAATCCTTTGTTAAAAGAACTGTCAAGCTTTACAAACTTGTAAATCACATTTATCTAGATGATAACATTATTACTAAGCTACTATATAGCTTCACCTTTGCACCTGCAATAAGGGAGAGTGACATTTTCACCAGCTATAAAGTAAGTCTATTCAGCCACAGCTAAATTAAATTTTAAATAATAATAAAAAAGAAAATGCTCAAAAAAAATTCAGACCTTTTCATAGAGCAAAACGATTCTGAGCTCAACACAGTGAAAAAAGAAGTATTTTGCTGTCTTTTTCTAAGTTACAGGCTCCAAGATACAGCTTCCAGTACACCACCCTGGGACACACACTGACTACTCTGATGCATTCATAAGAAACAAAGAGAACACAAAGGATCTGAATGCAAATGAGACCTAGCAGAGCAGAGTGAATGGTGTCTCAGTCAAGACTTGTGATTCACACAAGATACAGTATTTGCAGAATGTTGCCAAGAATGCAGGAGTAGGTTTTGGACACCCACTGCTACAGTTACGGAAGTTTAGGTTCAGTTTTCCAAGTCTCTTTTTTTCTCAGTAACAGAAAAAGAAATACTGGTGTGAAGGGAGCCCCGAAATGACCAAACCCAGTCTCTGCAATCACAGCAACTAAGCAACCATTGAGATACCAGTGTCTGTATCCACCTATGCTAGGAAATAGAGAAGAAAAGGAATCACTTTTTCATCAAAGAGGAATCTCATTCAACAAAGTCAGCCTCCTCTGACTTGAGCACCAGTCAGGCTGTTAAGAGAATGCCGTGGTAGTTTGTTATTAAATTTTGTGATTGGAACTAACTGAGACAAGGGAGGGAGAAGCAACAGGGGAGGACTTTTTCCTTGGACAGAGGAACATAAAATCTCCCACAAATATTTTTGGTGTGGGGAAGTTTTTATCTTCTCATGAAAAATATCCCTTTTATTTTAATTGAAATCCACAAGTGGAGTCCATCATTTAGTACTTTGGCAATGGCCACTTCCTTTTCTTAAGAATAAGGAGAGAGCTGGTCATAATTTGTCAAAGGAAAGGAAGAACCTTATTCATGGGAAAATCTGAAGAGAATTTCTGTGTGAAAGTGTGTGAAGGGAAGTGCTCTTATTCTTCAGCTCCTACAAATCACAGTGAGCTGATTTCTTCCAGCATTTTAAAAGAAATAGAGTAGTTCATATTAGGCCTACAGTAGACTTGTGCCTATCTGTTCCAAACACTTTCTACATAAAATTTCCTGTCACAGAGCATAATACAGTGTACATTTATTTCTTCACAACAATATCCTACTGGAATTTGAGGTGTAAATGGCTAATGATTATATTCCTTCTAACATTGTAATCCCATACTCTAAGAAATAAGCATGCTCATCCCAAAGAGCTTAGGTTTATTTTTTCTTCCTCATGCTGCTATTTTTTGATGAAGTAATTGACTTTGCATATCTTACTCAGTATCTCCTTGGCAACCTGGAACAGAGACCTCTTGTCCTCCTATTACTAAGGCAGGCACTGCCACACTCAGTAGCAGGAGCAGCGAAGAGTGGAGAGGAGAGCAAGTGTGTCTGCAGAGGAGAGTGCCTCCCAAAGCCAGAAGTGCAAACTGCACCAGGAGAGGAGCCAGCACAGACTCCTTCATAGGAGTGCTGGTGCTGCTTGTGACCACAGCAAACACTGCAGGATGCTGAGCTCCATGGATGGTGCTCTGGCTACTTAATCAGAAGCCACCGTGATCTTTGAACACCGGTGAGGTAGCCACAGAGAGTACAAAATGTAGGGTTGGAGCACGTCTCCTATGAAAAAAAGCTAAGAGACCTGGGGTAGTTCTGCTTGGAGAAGAAAAGGCTCCAGGGACATCTTACTGTTGCCTTCCAGTACCTAAGAGGGCTTTTGTAAAGAGGAGGAGTGTCATTTTACACAGGCAGATAATGATAGTGAGAGGACATGGTTTTAAAATAAAAGAGGAGAAATATAGATTAGATGTTAGAACTGAGTTCTTTAGTTCTTTAGTCATAGGGCAGTGAGGTGCTGGCACAGGCTGCCTACAGAAGCTGTGGATGCCCCATCCCTAGCAGTGCTCAAGGCCAGGTTTGATGGGTCCCTGAACAGCCTGGTCTAGAGGCTGACTTCCCTGCCCATAGCAGGGAAGCAGGGGCTTGGAAAAGTCCCTTCCAACCCAAGTCTTTCTACTTTTATGCTAAAATATGTTTGTAAGCATAAGTATAGCTAAGAAATAGGGAAGAACATGGCTCTGTAGGTGATTTTGGCACACTGCCTCTCTCCTTGCTCCAAATCCCTGGCAGCAGGCTGCCTGGGTTACTTGAAGTGGAATTTGATTATGGCCTGCCAGCCAGAGCCTCTGCTACTTTGTTAGACTGCACAATGTGAGTGTGTCAGAATAAGTTCACTGCAAGGGAAACTCCACTGAAGTCAAAAGAGTTGTACTAAGAACAAATCTAGCCCATAACTAGGCTTTTTTCCTGGGTGAATCAAGTGCTGATGTAAGCAGGCACTGGCCCCATTGCAGTTGGCAGCAGTCTTTTGAGAGACTCAGGCCTGTCTATTCAGTGCTGCCCTGCTCTAGGACCAGGAAAATCCTTTAGAGTTTCTTGCCACATGACATTCCTCTGCAGGGAGAGAAACTGTTAAGTACAGGTAGCACAAGTGCTTATAGCCATGGGGAAAATTTCAGAAGTATGTCACTGATAAAATATGACTTTCCTGATATGACAAACAGTGTGGGAAACGTTTTGAGACATCCACATGCATTTATCACAACCAAGTTACTACTACCACAGCAGCCCATTTTACCACTGATCACATTACAGAACCATCCAGCCTATTTACTTATCCCAAATTGCCAAATTCTGTGGCAGCCTGGCTAGTACTCATAGTCTTTCCCTTCCCATTGTTCCCACTGTCTCCAAATGGAACAGCTTCTGCAGTCCCCATGCTGATCTATCTGCATGGAGATCAGAGCAAATGGAGCTGAATATATGGTATAGAGTCCAGTGAAATTTGATTTTTAATAAATAATTAAATATTCTTAAGTGAAGAAATTCTTCTGGATGTTCAGCCGGAGCCTGAAACTCTCAGTATGATGCAAGGCCATTTCCTCTTGCCCTGTCAAAGGACTTTTCCAAACATCCTGTGTGGTGACACATTGTAGAGGAGAAATCTCCAGTTTCCAGAAATATCTGCTGCTATGTTTTCAGGCTGGCACATTGACAAAATGTAGAAATCAGAGGGACTGGGAAAAATAGATGCTCAAAGTACTCTATGAACTTCTCAGCAGCATCCCATGTTTTTTTGAAAATTGTCTTCCAAGATTATTCTTTTCAGTTTTTTCCCTGTTTTTCTTCTCTTTTGCAAAATACTGGCTGAGGCCAGTTCTGCAGAACCAGCCTCAGTGCAGGATCTCTGTTTTCTAATGTACACCAGCACAACTGCACTGCCTCTTCTGGGGCACCAGGAACCAGTTTCAGGTACATGTCTGGACATGCAAGGTAGAAATGGGCATACCACCAGAATGGCATTTTTCCAGATTACAGAGATATATCTGGCTTTAGTATCTTCAGCGGTGATGGCCATGACATTTTCCTGAAGATTAGTAATGGAAGGAGAATTTTCTGTCCTTTGGTAATTATAAACCTGAAATATGTCTCATAAAACATGGAAAAAAGTCCTTCCATTACCTGCTTTACAAAACCTATGGGATTTCTCATGCAAATACAAGCTAGAAAATATACACAAGGGTTGCACAAGCCTCTTGTTTACAGGCAAGTTCATCCCTTGGCAGCAGTATCTCTAGGATAGGATCTCTGCAGTTATGTGGGGTTGCCACTGCAGTCACATTACTACAGTTTCTCAAAGGGAAGAAGTATATAAGTATTACTTTTAAACAGCATTGATATATCAGAGACAGAAAAAAATCACTGATGTGTGCATGTGAATGGCTGAGATTGTATAGGCTGATGTGCAGTCTTTGTCATTTGGGATTTCAGAGAGAATGTAGTTAAAAAGGGAACCTATTATTCAAACTAACTGTTCCTTCAGAGAACAGGACAGAAGGGGTAGGAGTCTTCTCTTAATGCAGGGAAATTCTGATGTGGAGAGACTGAAGGGGAACCCAGCCAGGTTTTGATTATTCTAGTTCAGATGAACACAAAAGAATCAGTGACCTGCTGGATTTAAATGGTCAGTTTCAGTGGCCTGATTCTACCTTTTATGTTAAATCCCATCAATGCTTCTTTTACGCCACTTTACAAGCCCTTCGCCTGATTGAGGCCATAGAGAGCAAGCCAAGCACGCACTGTGACTCAGGAGACACAACACTGATGATGCAAGGGAAACCCTGTCCACTCCCCCCAGTGCTGGTTTTGGCCACAGATGTTCAGATCAGTCCTGGGAAGCGGCAGCTTTCAAATATGTGCTAATTCATGTGTAAGCATCTCTCTTACCTATTTGCAGCCCTGATCAGCTATTATACTAAGGGGCATGTGGAGGTGGGAAGCACAGCAAATAGCCAACAGAAATACATTTTTTCTTATACATCTAAGTATAGAGTACCCAGCATAGGAGGAGTCCACGCAGCTCCAGCTGCAGAGACTGATAGGACAGGCTTGTGGGACACTGAGACCTGTTCTGCATGGTGACAGACATGTTGTATGGCCACAGGCAGGTTGCTTCACTTTGCTTTTTCATATTTTTGCCCACCTGCAAAATGGGGTGTCTGTGCTCCAGTTGTGGGAAATTAGAGCTAAGAGCATGCCCTGAGTCACTGGGTACAGCTCCCATAGAGCAGGCAGAATTAGCTTCATACCAGCTTTTGTAAGGACTTCAACTTCTGGGAATTCCATTGTTCCATGCACTTCCCTTGTCTTTGGCTCTGCATGGATAGGGAGTTTGGAGTTCACATTATACTCTAGGTTCTCTTTTATTTTATTAAATTACATGAAACTCTGTTCCATGTTTGTGCATGTCATGATGTAAGTAACGAACAAGAAATCTAGTAGCATAAAATAGTAATCTCAAAAGAATAATAGTTTAAATAAAGACAAGACAGCTGGTCTCAGAGACAGAGAAACAAGATTGTGACTCAAGAGGCTCAGGCTGAGTTCCTAATTCTGATGAGCTCTATACAGAGGCTGTGTTTTTAACTATTTTTCTCTTACTGTCTGGCCTTGAACAATCCAGCATTTCCAAGGCTGCTTTTATAAAATCTATTTATAAATTTATTAGTTCACCTACTTTACTAAGTCTATGGTGATTAATTTCCAATGAGATAGAGGAAATGAATTAGGTGTAAGTTGTTTTGCTGCTGAGAGGCTTAGAGAAGCATGACTTTACTTGCAGATTCCTACATATGCATAAATACACATATATACAACTTCTGCTCATGGTACAGGAAGGAAAGATGTGGCATACATGTATTTTCATGAAAAAGGATGAAGTCTTTTGCTTAAGCTTTCCATAAATAAACTACACCTGAAAGCAAAGGAAAAAAAATCAGAATTTTATTATTAAAAAGATTAATTTTCTAAATCTCTGAGAAAAATAAAAGGAATTGTTCTAGACATAGAAATTATGTTTTTTTACTATTATACTTGTTATTTAGTAATTAAGCAATTAAGTGTAATTGGATAAATATGATAGGCTGGTTTGCAAATATAAGCAGTTCTTGACTGTGCTTTTTTACATTTAGTTATTTTGTGCTTTGTCATGTTTTGAATGCAAATATATGGCCAGATATGCAGCTAATGGTGTTCATTTGTTGGTTTAAAAAGCAAGAGAAAGTATCTTCCTTGTATTTGAGTTATGGCTGAGTGGGTTAGACGTATCCCCAGCTTATGAATGTCCCCTAAGTCTAGGGGATCTCCTGGCAGCCTTTCTGTTCATGAAATCCATCTTTGTCACAAATAGCAAATCTTGGGCTATGGAATATCGCAATCTCGTTATGGGATGTCATCCCACAACACAAATACATTACTCTCAGTGGATTTACAGCATAGCCAACATACATAGCCAACAGCATAGCCAACATTGCCACCTGGATGTGACAGATGTACTGGGTATATTTACACTGAGACGTGATTTACACTTGTCAGGACAGTGGCAAGAATAGGCTGCAGAGAAGACAAGAAATACTGTTGAGAGGGTTTCTCCTTCATGGTTCCTTAGGCACCATAATCCCTCTCCTGAAGCATGGGGTGGAGGAGGGAGTCGCTCTCCTTTTCTCTTTAAGTGACAGCTGGATGTGGGGAACAATATTCAGCTCAGTATTTCTGCCTGCAGGGCCTGAGCTGTGCCTTCCAGCTGTGGGAGCAGTGTTAGCCCTTACCAGTAAAAGGAACTTGTAGTATCCTTGTCAGCCCAGCCCATGGATACTCCTGATCTGTCTCAGGGGGTGAGAGATAGTGTCTGTGTCTGACCAAGTAGCAGGAGAGCTGAAATTATACTATGCAGAGTGTGCCTTAGTACCACCCTTTACTCCCAGGGAAACTGACCTCAATGACTCTCCAGAACTCCTTCTGTGCCAAGGCAAACAGCCCTTGGCCACGCTGTCTGCTCCCTACTTGAAGGCTGAACTGTTGACTTTGTGGGTGCTTGAAACCCATCCTCCAGCTTTAGCTTTGTTGGACCCTACAATCCAGACCTGAGCTGCACATGGAACTGCCCTCACAGCACAGCTGTCTGCATGGTTTGGCTACTTATGCCAGCCACTTGTAGGTTACTGATGGAGACAGGGTATCCAGCTTCCTCGTGAGTAAGGAGCAAAATGGTGATAACAAAGGTACTACCAGTAAGAACATGTTGGTTTAATACTGGCCTCTCTAAGAAGGAGAAATATAAATGTCTGTGAATGAAGGTAAATCAAACTGAAACAGGCAAATCTGTTCCACCAGAGCCAAAAATAAATGTGAGCAAACCTCCAGGGTTCTATGAGATGTCACAAATGAGAGAGGAAATGATCCACTTAGAGCTGGAGAAGTCCAGATAAGATATTAGCATGGGGAGGACAGCCTGAGGGAATGTCTGCAGAGCTCTGTCACCCACAGAATCTGCAGGACTGAGGACACTCAGCATTCTGGCAGTCTGTAAAACCTGCAGGAACTCACTGTTTCAAGAGCACAGAGACGAGACTTCCACTCCTTCCTTCTGAAGGAGGCAGGCAGAACATCTTTGAACATGCATATGGGGCAGGAGTGTGGGATGTTGCTGCAAAGAGGACATCCTCTGCTTTCTGGAGATGAGAGAAGCAGCAAGTGCTGCTCTGGGGAAGTAGGGAACAAAACAGCTTGGTTGGGACATAAGCAGAAAGTGGAGCAGGGTGTGAGTTGTGGAACTCCCCCTGCCATCTCAAATGAGATCTGGTCCCTTGATGTGGGCTGTGGATTACTACACATCCCTAAAGCATGGTGCCCTTCCACATGAACAGCAGGACACAGTGTAGTGCTGAAGAGAGTTTTCAATCCAAGTTCAAGGCC
Organism: Certhia americana; assembly: GCA_018697195.1. Classification (NCBI taxonomy): domain Eukaryota; kingdom Metazoa; phylum Chordata; class Aves; order Passeriformes; family Certhiidae; genus Certhia; species Certhia americana. The sequence continues at coordinate 3,358,427 of CM031865.1, read as the reverse complement.
ACACTGGGTCAGTGATCCTCTAACTGATCAAAAGGGAAGCAAAGCAGAACAAAGCTGGCATACCTCCAATGAGCAACTTACAACCTAATTTCCATTTCTCAACTATGGGCATTTTAAGCCCAAAACCTTTCTTGAGTAAAGCGTCTGTGAAAATTAGGGCCTTTACAATCCAGAGGGTTTGTTTATGACTCAGGTCTGCATGAGTCCAGTACTTGAGTTTCCCATCTGTGAAATTTTAATGGGGAGCTGTAGAAAGAAGAGAGTTCTGCATGGTTTTAAAGTAAAATAACAGACTTATGTTTTAAATATGAGATATCCACAGTGTAAAATTACAGGCAAGTACAAAGTGAGTAAATGAAGAAGTGAAAAGAAAATGAAATGAAAAAAAAAATCCAGCATGAAAGTGAAAATCCATTAAGAGATTACAGTTGTGGTCACCAGTGCAACTAGTCTGACTCCTTGGACAGAAGTTAGGAAGATAGATAGTCACCCATCTATTCATTTCTACTGGGGATGACTTAATTTTATTTTCAAAGTTTGTGCTAGCACTGATTAATTCTGGACTTTAAGTATAAACAAAAGTGACTCTTGACATGGTGAAATAAAAATTCACACAGAAGAGAAATTGATACTGTTTTCTGTGCAATGGCAATGTGACATCCATTCAAAAATTATGCATATCAGACCCTGCTTCCCTCTAAACCAGAGTGGATTTGAATTCAGATTATAATTATGTTATTTTTCTAACCCAGGGAAATGGGAAATCACATGCCTGCCTAGAAAATTACCATCTCTAATGACAAGGCATCTACTGAAGCCACACATAGGCACTTCTACATCTCATTAGGTCAGACTTGTAGGGGAAATTCTCAAAATTAACCTTCTGCAGCCAGTGTTGCAGCATGATTGTTATAGATCTTGATGCAGAAAAAAAGTGGAGCTCCCATCCAGCCAGTCCCCAGTCCACAACTCCCCCACCCCATTTGCTGTCTGCTTGCACTAGCACAATGCTGCTGTGATGGGGCCTTGTTGCAGTGAGCTTCATGGCTGCATCCTCATACACAACTTGGAAATTTATCTTGACCTGTTTCTCTTGACAGATGAATAAAATTGCTTCTGAATGCAAAGATACACAAGCTACAGCTGTGAATAACAGCTACCCTTGATACCAGCATTTCACCTCATTGCCGAATCAGTCAGAAAGAGCAGCAGGGGCTGCTGTCTTGATAGTTAAAGGACTGAAATATTGATTCAATGCTGAATTCACACTACTCCATAGCTTGTGTCTGATTCGAGGCAATTCTGCTCACTCAAAATGTACTGATATTTACCTTCTCAAATCCATTAATCTTTGACTGTCCATAGGAAGTCCACCTCTCAAAATTCAGGTGATTTAAGTAGATATTCAAGTATAAACATATTTTGATTTGGTTTCATGATAAGGTTCAGGGTTTCTCAGAAGGAAACATTCTGCTTTTAGGTTACTAGCACTTCCTCGTAGAGTGAATTAAGAATGGCTTTTCCATTTTCACTCTGCAACTTACTGTGTTGCAGGCTGCCTTGCAAAATTTCACTGACCAGCAAGCCCTGAGGTTTCACAATACATCACTGCCATAATAAGAGCAAAGACCCGGAGCAGGGAAAGAGTTCTGTGAAACTGTTTGCCACAAAGCTGAAGGAAATGGCTGCTCCATTGCTCAAGCTTATCCCACCTGCAGTGATTTCCAGGAGTTGAATGTATCCCCTTCTGTTAATCATAACACTCTGTTACTTCTTATCATGAGTGTCCATCCATGGCAGAGTGCAGTCAAGAAATGAATTTACCTTGAGCTCTTCAGTGGATGTTGGATCAACTCCAAAATATACTGGTGGCTCTTTCTAAATAACATGTGTCTTCACTTTGACAGGCAACTTTTCCAAGTGTCTCTGGTTAGAATTAATCTTCTAAACCCTCCTCTTGGTATGTGGCTGAAGCACCAGAGCTTTCTGAGAGCTTTAGCTGGTTGACATTAGTGATGCTGTAGCCATGTTTCCAAGATGTCAAAGAACACATTTTGTTTGGAGCAGGAAATTTTTAGTCCGATTTTTTTTTGCAGCAGGAACAGAAGTTTGGCTATGAGGTTTGTTGTCTGTAATACAAGGAAATGTTGTATTTATTAATGGGTTATAGACCTGTGAATAAATACATCATTAAAGTGCACAATCTCAACAGTTATTTCTGCTCTACAATATAAGTGAAGCATTTAATGACAGAAATATGGCAAAATGAATATTTGCCTTTTGTGACTCTGGAAAACTTCCTAGGGCTTTCACTCTGTGTGTATGTGTATATTTTCACTGTCTGTGGACAAAGCCTGGCACTGTTTCTGTACTTTTCAATACTTGTCACTGAGAGGAGATGAGAAAAATGTCTGCAAAATTGCCCAGCTTGGTCAAGGGTAATCAGACCCAAATATGGTGGGGCTGTGAGGTTGCATGACAATTGCTAGCATGTCCTGATTCCTTGAGTTTCACAACAAAATGTATGGAAATATTGAAGGTCACCGAAACCATGGCAGTGAGCCTGGATGGATAATACAAACATCACATTTCTATAGACCTTCTACATCAATGGATAAAAATAAGCCTGTGATTTTCATTTTCTGAAAGTCTCCTTTCCTGCAACACCAGGAATGTGATGCTGGGTGAATGTGAAACTCTCCATCTGTCATGCTGGCCAGTACTGTCTTGTTTCTGTGCTTCTTCAGACTCAAGCCTGTGTGAGAGAGCTCTCCGAGGCAGAGATATTTTATTTATATATTTATTTCCCCCCCCCCCCCCCCCCCCCTTCTTTATTGGCGCTGCATCTGACATGGTAAAGTTTGAACTCAAAACCAGCTCTTGAGAACTAGCACTAAACATCTCTGACATGAGCAATATTTAAGAACAAATCAGACTTTTAAACTGTACGTTGCTCTTGTGCTAGGCTTGTGTGTCCAGGTGAATTTCACCCTTTGAGACCCCATTATGGGGCAGGGGTTTATGTTCTGAAGGTACGGCCAAGTCAGCGATCTAGGGAATACTTGTGGCCCACATCTCACTCCACCTACCCCCTTAATTATCAGTGCAACTGTTTCTGAAGCCCATGCTAAGAACAAGAATAGGGAACTGATCTGGCCCTTGGAAGAAGAAAATGAATACAACTATATATTACCTACTGGCCCAGTAAGCAAAGTCTCAGACCCTTGTACAGCCAAGGGAGTTCATTGCAGCAAGTGAATGGGAGCAAGCAGTAGTACTGTTGAAATATGAGAACCAGTATGGCTGTTAAACACTTACTAGACTGAAACACGGTCTGGAAGTGATGCTCTGGACTCTTCCAGTTTCTCTTTGACTCCATCAAAGTAATAAAATCTCCTTCCTACTTATTCAGAACAAGCTGTCTCTGCTGTTAGGGAAGATGCTGGTTAGGAGAGAGTAGAAGCTCTGAACTGATGCTCATTACCTGAATTGGCAGAGGTGTATATCTGGGTCAAGATGGATTGGTCAGGCCAGGCCAAGTCAGGCCAGGGGTGTTGCAAGGCTATTTCAGTGCTCCCTTAACTGCTCTGCTTCACAAGCACTGATCTACTCGCTTTTTCTTTCATCTCATTCAGAGCACAGAGTGCAAGGGGACAGGTGCTCTGATTCCTGTGATGTGCTGAAGTTGATGACTCCTAGTTTGCTCATCTGTGCAGCAATGAAATGAGTCAGTTGAGGTAACACACTAACATGCATTTGCACAGCCCAAAGCCTCTCCAGCTAGAGCTTTGAGAATGGCTTTTGTTCTGCCACAATGGAGAGGAGAATTCTCATGTATATTTTAAACAGCATGCTGAAAGTAAAGTCTAATCTTCCTTGCAAAACCCGGGGAAATTTTACTGAACTCAATGAAAATTGCCTCTGAAATCCCTCAGTGATAACAGGATCTGGTCTTACAAGCTCTCTGTTATGCCTATAGAGTTAATTCTCATTAGCAAATTAATTTTCTTTTGCTTTTGTCTAAATGAGCCATGAGAATCCAGCCACCATTACCAATAAGCATACTAACACTGGTAGCATTGTCCTTTTCTGTCTACTGCTTCTCTCTTGTCCTGAGTTGATTTGGACACAAGTGACATCAGTCACATCTGAAGAGATTGCAGCCAGGATAAGTGGATGTGGCAGAGGAAGGAAATTGCAGAGGTACTGACCTGGCAGTGAAGCAGGGAGATACTGCCATGAACCAGTCCAGGAGAGAACTGTGCCCATCTATAAATCTAGTGGAAGAAGGGGTGTGATTTTATGGTTTCGTTTGTAACGCAAGAGGCTTTAAATTCACCTGTAATCCAAATGGACTAAAAATTTCAGCAGACTGTTAATGGAGGATATGTCCACTTATCCCATGCTCACACATCACATATAACTACAGAATATCTGATGGCTGCTGGTTATGAATAAGGACTGGCAGATGCTCTTGTGTTGTCATTGTCTACTCCACCATTATAGCTACATTTCATCCTATCCCTAATTTCAGTAACTAGGCAGGTAAAAATTCTTGCATCTGTGAGGGTTTGCACACACAAAATTGTATTTTAAATTTGGAGGCCTCTTTTCACTCTCTGCTTTCGCTGGAGAATGCATAGTTGTTGACTGTTCCCTTCTGGGATAGAGGACCCTCAAGTAGACAGATAAATACCTTTAAAACTTCTTTGTTCTTGCAGGCTCACACAGATCTGCTTGAGGAGGCCACCACACTGCATGGAATGCTCCAACACATTGTAGGCTGGTTAAAAAAAGCAAACTGATATAGTTAGGGATATCTGCCAGAAAGAAAATGAAATTTAACTTACCCATAACATTTTTATTGTAGGGGTCTATATGGGGAGAACTGGCGACAGCTTTCCAAATTTTCCAGTAAAATGTGCTGGTATTACAGAGATAGACGCTGACAGAAGCTGACTGACTGGCTGACCAATCTTTTGACTTTAATACATAGTCTACAGTGTCAGGTTCCTGGCATGCTGCAGGCACAGCTTCTGTTACACCTTTCCTGCTGGAAGTTGAACAAATATTCTTAAACCAAAGCAAACTAAAAAGTCACAGTTCATTGACAGTAACTGAACAAAACTGAGAAAGGATAGCTTGAGGAATAAGGAGCTAAGTTACCAGCAGAGAGCATGGATAGGTAGAGACACCAGCCACTGTGCATTGCAGCCAAAACCTGGTCAGCCAGCTGACTCTCCAGTGCCATAACATCCCTGCATTATGGATCTGCCCACCTCTGATATTTTCTAATAAACGATGCAGTGGGTGGCAGCTCAGTACATAGGCTGGATTGGCTGAAAAGATGATTTGTTGGAGTTTTACCCATAATATTTTGCTGGGTTTTTGTGTCATTCCTGAGCTTTCCTTCTTCCTACTTACTTTTTATTTTCTTCTCCTCTAGCTGTTTACATGCCCTAATCAGAGTAAAGGAAGTAGTGAGATGCCCGATTCACGCAGTTTGACTTTCTGCCTAAAAGTAAGCTTTCTCTTCAAGCTTTGCAGTAATATTATACAGGCTTCCTCAAATCTCCTTTTTTCTATAAAATGAAGAAGGCAGTTTTACCTAGCTCAAAATGCTGTTTGAAGTCAGATCGCATCTGTACATCAGAGGGAAACACAAACCTCTGCACTGAATTGATCACACTGGGCTCACAGCCAGTGTCTGGTGCCATCCACCTGCTTCACCTACTTCAGTTCAGAGCTCTGGGGATAAGAAATGAGTTCTTAGAAAAACCTTCTGCATGGGCTCTTCCACCCTTCCCCATCTGCAACATAAACACCTACCTGGACTTCTCAGCTCTAGAGTTGAGCACAAAGGGGTACTATTTACTATCTATCTACTACAAAGAGCACACAGAGGTACTATTAGACACCTCATTTCCCCCCACACTCCTGCCTTGAATATTGGCTAAAGCAACAGAGAACCAGGTTACGAAAGCCACAAAATCACACCAGAGAGGAGCTGTTGACAATGTATTGGCCTTGCATGAATGGGATAGGAAATTTCCTTCTTAGCTTGCAACTTCTCTCCTGCCCTTACTGGTAGTCTTGCCTGCTGCTTTACAGTTGCTTCAGAGGTGGACAAGGCAATGCTTTCCTCTCCAAACTGCATCATATGACTTGAGACATCACTTAAGGACAGACATGAACCAACCCACTACAAACCTACATGGGGTCTGTGTCAGACACTGGAAGGCTTTTGTGTTCTAATACCCCATGTCTTCAGCTCAGGACTTAGTCCAATAAGGAATTCTCATGTTCTAATACTAGGAAATAGAATGTAAGAACAAAATTATGAGTAGTACTTCTCTGAGATATGTTGTGCAAGCCAACATGGAGAGGAAAACACTGTAATCTTTTTGGTGTTACTGTAACCCAGTGCCCATAAGGAAAAGCAAATATCAACTTCAAATTAACTGAGATACACACAGTGAAAGCTAAGTGGAAAGAATGAGGAGAGAGAGCCCAGAGATAAAACAGGGTGCTCTCCAGATATTCTTCTGAAAATTAAAGTGAGTGGATGGAAGATATACATCATGAAAATATTCTATTATGCTCAGTGTACTAGAGCAGAACTTTCACCCCTTTAAACTCTCATTAAAACGCAGCCGTTTTTGTTTCAAAGGATTAACATGTTGGCTCTAAAGAGAGAAGAAAAATGTGATTCATGGTGTGCTTGGAATTAGATATTGTTAATTGAAAATAACCCTAGGCACTTACACAGTGCTTTTCAGCTCAGAATCTTGAAACTTTTGTTTGTATAAAATTCATTCATGTAAAGGGGCTGCTAAAAGACATGCACAGCAAAAATATCATCAAAAAGTACTGAGGGAGCTCTTGTATGCTTCCACTGTACACTAAAGCAAATATCACTTATGGGTAGAAGGCTTTTGAAAATGTGAGGACTCACTGTCACATAGGAACAAATTACCTGTCTGCAAAAATAGCAGGAAATTATTTATGGTGGTTTGGCTACAGTTGAATAGGTACCTGTACAGCTAGATAAAACAAGTCCTCTGAAAACTCTGGGAAAAAGACACTAGTGGAGTTTGACTTCTGTCACCCTGAACATGGAAAAATATTCATTGTAAATAAGGACATTGTAGACTTATGCAAACTCCTAATCAAAATCAATGTAGAAATTACTAGTGATGGGTTTTGGCTGTAATCGAAATTTCTGATGGTCTGAATCCTCCAGTTTAGCAGGGAGGTTCAGAGCACCCTGAAGTCCACTGTGGTCAAAAGCCACATCAAGATTCCCCAGAGGACTTCCACAGGAACTCAAAAGGTAGGAAGACTGTTACGAGGCTTTATGAATGAGGGTCAGTGACTCTTAGCTTCATTGCACATGTTCCTGCTTGGCAAGTGGGGGATCAGGCCTCCACAGTGTAGGGGCTTGCTTAAGGTCAGAGACCCACATAGTCTGGAGGAAATGAAAACCCCTTCAGTCATGTCCTTTTCCCCAGTCTCACAGTACCAAACAAAGAAGCACCATTCATGAATTACAGTGATTTTATAAAATATCAAATAAAAGCCATTAAATTTATCAAAATCTGAATCAGCTGATTCAGAGAATGGTTTCTTTCCTTTTGTCTCTGGAATGTTCCCCTCAGAAGGGAGTCACCCACTACAACTACCATCCTTTTCTTTTTAATGTTAAAGGTGGTGATCTGTCCCACAGATGAAGCATAACTGGGAAGTTCACTGAGCAGATCATTTTCTTCTACGTCATCTGGCTGACCCTCTAGATCCAGGGCCTCATACCTATTCTGAAATGGCATCTGGGTAGGTGATGGGGGTTGGGAGGAATTTTTACTACCTCCCCAAGTATAGACCCGTTTCCACTCCCCTGCATCAACCAGGTGTCCTCTTATTACCTGACAGTGGGAGGCATGGAAGTCCTCTGACTCTTGGTGAGCCTCCCTCAAGGGTGGAAGAGTAGAACTCCACCAATCTCTTTACCTTTCACTTTTCCTAATACTCTTTAGTCTTTCAACATCCTCCCTAAGCTCTGCCACCAGCGAAAATAGATCATTCACCTGTTCACACCGTGGGCAGGCTCCTTCTGCAATGCCCCCTGGTACCACTGATAAGCTCAAACACTCCACACAGGAAAAGGTCTGTGTTGGGGTGAAGATTTATTGTTGTAAGTCATTTGTTTTGGAACCCATTGTGACCTACTTTAAGTTTACTGGTAAGTAAAGCTAGGATTTAGAGTGGTTGGGACGGTGACATAATCAAAGTCACACTTTGGTACGTAGAGGCAAAATAAATATCAAGGCCAGGAAATTTTTCTAAGTGACACCAGATGAATAAATAACTCATGAGTAAAGATGAAGAGAGCACCTCACATGGAAAGATCTGTTTGAAGTGGAGAGAGCAGAATGACAATTTTCATGTGGTTAATTGAAACAGCAATTTCAGCAGGAAGTATTGTAACTGATGGGTGTATCCAGCACCACCAAATGCCCACTGGGAAGCAAAGGTGATGAACATCTTTGATAAGCCATTCTGCAGGCTTCCATTCTTTGCTAAGGTAAGAGATGATTTCTCACAGCCCTTACTCGTCCCTAATGACCTTTTAGTATTATCAGTTGGGACGTGCCATTGCTCCTGGAAACAGGAATAACTTCCTTTCACACTGTGTCTGGGAGGCAGGTAATGAGACAGGGAAAGATACAGGTACAAGACTCAGTGAAGATGACTAAATCCAAAGTGCTATATTCTGTACCCAGCTTTGGCTCTGGTTTCTCCAAGGAAGAACTAGCTATAAGCTGCATGTACCAGGCCAGTGATACTAAAGCACTTGGCCCTGAAAGGATCTGGGAATGAGAAATGCCACACAGTAGAAGCTATTACTGTTGTCATTTTACTGTGGGCAGTTCACTGTTGGCCTCAAAGAGTGGTGGAGGAGAAGGGTGGAGTGGAGGAGGCTGGAGAAAAAGCCATTAGGATGGGCAGAGAGGACACTTCCTGGAGCAGACTTACGATAGAGCTATGGACAAATTTCTCACACCAGAAACCCAGAAAAGTCAGTGAAAAGGCTCTTACTGTTGTCATCAAGGTCAGGATTTCATAGAGATCTGACCTCAGCTTTATGTAGTTCAAAGTATAGGTCACAGTCTCACAAAGAATGCTCCAACAAAGCATGGCACTGGAGTGATATTTGCCTTTAAGCTCTTCAATATGTCACCATGGGTTTTATGTCTCATTCTCTCCTATGTATGACCTCTTCCTAAGGCTGAGCATTGAGCTCCCTGCAGAGGTCATTAGTGCCTCTCCTGGGGCAGTAAATGTGGAGACAAGGGTTAATAAAATGCACAGGTTTCACAGGAACTCAGTACTGCATTCTAGAAACGCTGTCTGTCCTCAGATAACTTTCCAAGTCCACAATGAGGAAAACAAGAGCGGTGTTTCAGTGCAGCTCCCCAGATGTGCCAGGGTTCTCAGAGCCTGAAGTTCACTGCCACACTGAGCCTCCTGGTGTTAATGGAATGGCACCTGCTGCCATGTGCAATGTCTCCACAGAGCACACCTTCCCTGCCAGCCCAAAGGGAAGATGTGGCAAAATCACTGAAACTCTTTGACTCTAGCGAAAGGTGGAGTTTGTTGTTCTGTTATAAAATCACATACAGGAAGCCTAATCCTTGGCCCTCATTGTCTCCTGAAATTAAGTGAATTTCCCATGGAAATGCAAGCAAATTTTATCTTAATAAACCTTCAGTATTTACTGGCTTTACTTTGCTGAAGTAACTAGGGGGAATTTGAACTGATTATTTGTTTTCCTGTGGAAAAATCCCATGCACTGTAATAGAGGAGACCCTGAAAGGCTTTTATCTTAATTACTGCAGAAAATTACAGAGAATTACGTCCTTTGTAATGGTTTTCTGAATCATCTTTTGGGATTTGATAGTAGGAATATAATTCACTATTGAATTGTATAGACTACTGGAATAACAATGCATCTATAAAAGTGTTCACTATCTATTAATGTCTATAGGGCTTCCCTACAAAAGGTTTCTAAAAGCCTTTTATTTAGAAATATTTCCAGGGAGTTCTACTATGCTCTTCACCTTTGTTTATAATGCACACTCATTGCAAGAATAAGTAAGAGAGTAAGAAAAGCAAAGAGTAAGAGTAAGAAAAGAGTAAGGAAAGAAAAAATAGACAGCAGAAACCAGTGACCTGGTTTCTGGGGAAAAGGAAAGCAAGAAATCACAGGAGACCATCTTCATAACCCTGTGAAAATGCATCACATAGCCAAGGGAGGCAGAAAAAAGCTAAGGTTAAATCCTGCATGGAGTTACTGATGGCAGACCCTTGTTCCCACCTATACTTTGCAGCTTTAGGAAGCTGCAAAGATCTTTACTTTGGATTACAGCTCCATACTAACACAGTAAATTGATAGTGGAATTTGATCATACCTTGGAAGCTTGCATGCAAGGATCCATGATTGCATGTGTAATATTGCAAAAATTGATCAATTCCTTATTTACTTCCTTCAGCTGAGCAGCAGCTGGGTCTTTCAGCTGCCATCACAGCTCCCTCCTGAGCAGACTGGGCTGTACATAGCCTGCTTCTTCCTCCCCTAATCCTTGTTGCACTCACAGAAAAGGACTCCCGGAACCCTGCTCTGCACCCTCACTTCCACCTCACAGACATCAATATTGTAACCTAGTTATTGTAACCTAATTAACTGGGTCTCAATTGTGCAGAGGTTTGCTTCAAGTTCTGGTCTCACTGTTAACATGCTTAAGCATCCGAGGAATGCGTGCAATGGCAGTGTGGTGGGGCACTGTCTGGTGCTTTGTGTATCTAGGAGTGATACCAAGCTCCTCTTCCATGCAAGCTACACAATATCTGCTTTGACAGTTTTCCATTTCTGATGGTCATTTCTCTTCCTTTTTTGGTTTATGCTAACTGCTTTTTCTCTCTTCTCATATGGCCTTGAAGGAAAAGATCTTGCTGAGTGTAGTTGTGTGCTTTTCAACCAATTTATTATTTCACCACCTGATGGGGTACACACTGAACAGTGCCTGACTCCAGCATGGCTTAACCCTGGGTTTAAGCAGCACAGCTAAGGCTGCCACATGCAAGTGTTTGCAGATTTGGGAACAAGAGAAGTCACAGAAAATGTCTAAACATCTATCCTCAATCACCCCTTAAAAGTGCCCTGCAGGGAAAATGGAAGAAGGGTGTCAACAGCAGCTTCAGAATTTGTGTCTTTCTACAAAAGAGGTGAGGATAGAAGAGGAAACACAGTGACTTTTTGTGACTTTCCAGGTGACAACATGCCAAGCTTTCACAGAGGAGTCACAGAGGGATTCTAACACTGAAGGTTACTTGGGGGGGGGGGGGGGGGGGGGGGGGCAGTTGTTGAGAAAAATTAAATTAGGAAAACGCTACAAAGATATCCCAACACTGCATACCCATGTATTGAAAGTCCACGTGACAAAAGGTGTTTGATAATCTCAGACTAAAAGGTCCTTTTCATTTTCCAGGGACCCATTTATATTGCAGTTATTCATATGGCAGCTGCTAACACAAAACACTTAAGAGAAAATGCAGACTGTTCCAGAAAGCAGAAAACAGCATGCTTAGTACTGGAAGTAGAAAACAGATTATGTTAGTTATTAGATTTATAAGTTGAACTAAAGCTAGAAAAACCATTCATGTGTGTTGCAGTTCTGACCAAGCCCTGGCTCACTAATACCTTTCATGAAAAGCACAATTACCTTGATTTTACATATCTTTCCTTCCTTCCCTCCCCTCCCATTCTTTCATTATTTTTCATTTGCAATTGTCTGTCTTGGCAGACAGACAAGTCCTGTGTTCAGGACACAAACTCCTACTCATTATTATAGATCTCTAAAATGTTTTATCTAACACATTTTCAGGCTGTCACAAAAATTGCAGGAGAATTTTTAATGTTATTATAGATTGTTCCTGCTTTTTGTTTATCCATCTCAGATTTTCCCTTTCTCAGATATGAACCCATGCACCAGCCAAAGCTGTGCTGAAAGCTTCTTCCCAGCAATACAAAAACCAAGCTCTTAAAAATCTGTCAACAGTGGCCAAATGCAGAGAGGTTTTTTAGTGAAGCAGGGCAGTTACAGTACAGAGCACAGGCATCCTGGATTTCATTTTATGTTACTGTATTTTTATAGAAAGACATGAGGAAATCTCTTAGATCTTCATGATAATGAAAAGGAAATTGATACACAAGTCAGTGTGGTTTGACAATCATTTACAGATTGGGGTATTCTGACAGGAAGCATAATGTTAGGGAAGGCACAAGAAAGGGACTATTGGCTTTAAACATGTGGCGAAGGGATGTCTCCTCTTTGTGTAGATGCTGCCACAAAAAATGGTAGCATTTCCTGAAAACCTCCATTTTCTCACACCTTTAAGACAACTAGTAAGAAGTGTGCTCTTCATAGGAAAGAGTCTGGGTGTCGGAGTGCTTCTTGTTTTCAAACTCAGAAAAATATCTGCCTTTAACAGCTACAGCCATTTTACAGCTGTGCAGCAACACAATGGCCTGGAGAACTGAGCCACCTGTGAACTCAGTGTAGGATTTGAAGTATGAAATGATGCTGAGACTGGTACATAGGAGGCTCCAAAGAGGTAGCAGGTATGTCTAATTTACAGTTGCTGTTTTACTGAGTTTGTATGTAAAGTGCTGTGCTGAAATCTGCTCAAGAGCTGCAGAATGTGATGTGAAAGTTAAATTCCTGCTACCTTGTGAGCAGTGGGTTGGCTCGAAAAATGGTATAATTGGGTCTTCTGGGTCTGTACACCACTGCAGGCACAGACCCACTGGTACATTTCTAAGCTCCTGGATGGGAAGAGAATCACTGAATGAGGTCTCTGAGCATACAAGGAAATGAAACAGAATGGCTAATGACCACTTCTTCATTGTGTTTATATCTGGTTTCCAGTACAATATGGGCCTGATTATAATTTGTGGCTTTTGATATTATTGTAATACAAGCAATTAGCTACAAATGAACAACAGCAATGAGTAGAGAAGCTATACATAATGCATATAGATGTGTAAGGGAGCATGTCATACTGTTTGTGTTCCCCAAACTGCCCCACCAAAATTTATTTATTATCCATATACTATATGGAACCAAACCCAAACACCAGATCTATATCCTATCCATGTAGGAGAAATTTGCACATGGATGAGGGATTTAATGTTCTGGTCGTATCCCTGTACCAAAGCATTAGCTCCAGTGCAGCACTGCAATGCTCAGCGCTGCTCAGATACAAATCCAAATTTTACTGCTTGAGCAAATCCCAATTTCAAAATAAATCTAACAACAGTAAATTAACACAAATCCAGGAAATGAGCAGCAGAAATCTATACAAACATTGCTTACAGAGGCCCTGAGCCAGCCCACTTAGAGACTATGAAGTTTATCAGATTGACTTCAAAGATGCCTGGCTACAATCTAATGACACTTTACAATAATGAGATAAACACATCACCAGTACATTTTCACAAAAAAAAAAAAAAAAAAAAAAAAAAAAGACAACACAACAAAAAGGACACTGAGGCAAGAATAGTAAATGATCCACCTGGGGAGTTTCAATAGTTGTTGTCTGAAGCTGGTTGAGAATCAGGAGTTTGCTTCTTAGAACCTTACTTAAAAGCATCTGCTCTTCTTTTAGAGAATATTTTAAGCACCCTGAGTATGGGTATTTTGAGGCTGACTATGACAGATGCAACGTTATTGTTTCAAAAAATTTTAATGAGCACAGCTCTGCTGCCATGTGGATGGCTCAGTGCTATGTTCTACTGACAGGATGCAGATCACAACTCTTCACAAGGGAAGGCTTTTTTTTTTTTTTTTTTTAATCTGGACAAGTTTCAGTCTGTCAAGGAAGTAACACACACCTTTTTAAAACTGTCTGAAGATTGTGGTGTGTGGTGGACACTGTTGGTCTGACATAATCCTTGGCATATTTGCCTGTAAATCATCCAGATTTTTAGCTACAGACACAAAATCTGTAGTTTCTGGAGGGGGAATAAGAAGATCACTGTCTCCGGGAGACATCTGGAGGACACTAGGTGTTTGGAGAGGGACACAGCTGAGTATAATCAATGCTGGTTTGGCTGACAAATTTAATAGTTGTGACCACACATGTCTCATGTGGAGACAGTTCCCGATGGTGAAACTAATGGAGTTCATGGGTCAGAATCAAGCTGATTTTACCCTAAGAATGGGGGAAATCAAGAGGGAATGATGAATACAAAACAGGAGCCCAGTTCCTTGCCAGTTCCAGATCTCCAGAGTCTGGAGGTGCTGTGATGGGGCTCTGTGACTGCAGTTCCTCTGAATCTTGCCCCTTTGAAGCATGTGACTTGACTAGCAGAGACAGGAAAATATCATGAGTCCAAACTTCATCTGAAAGTCTGTGTGCCCTGAGTCTGCACTAAACCCAGCCTTTGCAGATCCCAGCCTTATGGAGCCTGAAGACTGCTACCTGCTGTTTGGAAGATATTTTTTGGGTGTATAAAACACAGGCAAAGTTTCTGGCATCAGAAGGAGAGAAGACCTGACACAAAGAAGCACAAGGAGTGTTTTGGTGACACCATGGCACTCTGGGACATTCTAGTTCTGTCCAGGAGTCCCAAAATGCCTTGCTTCAGAACCAGACTAGGGACTGCTAGTGGAGGGAAAGATTGGAAGAGCAGTGAAGCAGCTGAAGTACACTAGGATATCACCAGTCCTGTGAAAGTGAGGTCCTGATTAATGTGAAACTAGGTTTGGTGTTTCTCTGGGCTCTTTCCTACTGGGACTGGTGCAGACCTGGGAGTTGATGTTCCACAGAGAAAGTGCACAGGCAGAAGAAAAGGAAGTCTTGGCCAGGATTCAGCTATCAATGGGAAGAGCACAGTTGAGTGCAAAGCCAGTGAAGGAGCAAGAGGAGGATGGCACAGTAGGATCCTCGGTCTGCCACTGAGCAAATCTCTCCATGTGAGCAGCTCATTTCCCTGCTCTGTCTCTTCTTATCTACACAGACAGTCTGTTCTATTGGCCAGGACCAGGTTTCTACAGCACAAGGCACAAAGGACTCTTGAACTGCTTAGAAGGTACTGCAATAGTACAAAGCAGAAATTGCACCCACCAGATGGAGAAAATAGAGCACTTCCAGTCAGCAGTTTTGTTCCTGGTGAAGTCCCATGCCACATGAAGCTTTGAGCTACAGCTGCTGCAGTGCTAAGTACCGAAAAGGGAGGTCTTTCTGGAGTCTACTTTTATATTTAAAAACTGGTAACAATTTCCATGAAATGAGGGATGAATTTAGCTCATTTTGCATCATGCTCTAATTACCAACTGCAGTGAAATATTCTAAGATGATGTATCTCAGGCTCCATCTTATTTCTGGATCTTGCTCCAATTAATTCCCTCTACCAGTTTACAGCACCTAAACGAAAATGCACTGAGCATCAGGCCAGGAGTTACCTGACCTTTCTCCCTTGGTACTCTGGGCCAGTTGCTCTTCATAGCTACTGCAGTACAGTTTTGCCAGTCTTAGGATGATGGTATTAATACTCACCTGCTATCCAGTGGTTTTTTGAGACAGCCTATTCAAGTGTGAAAAGCTTTTTGAGGTCCTAGGTCATGCTACAGAAGTGAGAACAGTTATTTCTTCTCTTTCACATCATTTCTCTGTGGCCTGATCTATTTCTGAATGCTGGAAGTGGCATTGAAAAGAGGGTATCTGTTCAGCAAGAAAGAATAAGAAGTCTGTTTTGAAGGAGGAAAAGAGGAAGGCTGTTTGAAGGAAAGAGAGAACACATGGGAGTGTGTGGTGAATGTGAGAGGGAGAGCACAGATTCTAGTGCAGGTGAGAAGCAGTTTAATAATCCAGGTTCCAATCCCTATAATTCCAATTCCTGAATAAGGTGAATATCCTCATTGGCAAGTCTTGGGGCTAGCACAGCAGATACCATAGGCTCGTTCCATGTCCCAAACAATGCTTACAAGAGGAGCTCTGAGGATGCTGCATTTTTTTCTCAAAGAGTTCAATTTCAGAAAGAAAAAAGATTTGGTAGAAAACTCCGGGCCAACACTATTTGCAATCTCATTCTCATTTATTTGCTCAAGTAATCCCCAGTGCTTGATTTACGTAAGACTTGAATTAACTGTGTATTTATTCAGAGATCTTAAATTACACTGATGTGATGAGGTAAAATTGCAAGCTGATGCAGTTTCAAGGGTATTAAAAAGCACATGATGGTGAGGCAGATCCCACTTGCCACTGAGGAATTCAAGCCCATTCAAAGGTTTCTAGAGAAGTTGGTAAGAAGGATCTTTTACAAGTACAATTGCTTTTCATGAAACAAAATTTCTCTTAGCACTGAGGTGAGGTAGAGAGGAGCAGTACCTGTCAGAGTCTTTTGAAGAAAATTAAAGCTGCTTGCTTGATGCTGCTCTTGGTGAATAGTCTTGGTTTGAGCTCAGACACTGAATGAAGCAAATTTTTGGATCTGAGCAATTTCCGAATAATGAATGGTACCAGGAATAAAACAAATTCAGATGAGCATAAGCATGGAGCAGTTATGACCCCGATCCAATGGGAATTTTCTCTAAATATGAAGGTGATTATAATTTTAAGCAGAGGTGCCATTAAAAAGACAAACTGAAATTGCCATTGCTTCTGGTGTTAGCTGTTTCAGAAGTACTACATGTTTTCAATAGGTGCTTAGTGAATTCAAGCAATGAAAGCTATGAAGTTGTCACTGAATAGGATTTAGACCTGTCATATGAAGAGGAAGGAAATGATAATCTAAGTCTATGGTTGATGTGGGTGGAGAGTTGATGGGACCATTTGGAGGTCCACTGAAAGACAGAATCTGAGAAAAAATGTTCATAAAGAAATGACTGGAAGTTCCAGTACTAAAATATGATGCAGCAGATAAGATATGGTTAGGAAAGAAAGCTATCTGGTCCATGAAGCTTGTGGAAATCATTAGCTTGAAAAAAATGAGGCAAGAGGATTGAAAACTGAAACTGGTGTAAAAAGATCCGTCTGCTTTGCCTAAGCGGTGCCAGTCATGCATGAGGCACAGCTGCTGGTGGTTTGCACCATATGAATGGGAAACAAGGATACCCACACAGCTAAAAATGGTTATTACAGGCACACAGGAGACTTAAGAGGTTTTCAGAGATGGACAGGGCAGGTCTTGAAGTGGGTTGGGGTTCAGAAGTTACTGTGACTTATATGGGAGCAGCATTATCACAAGAGGGAGCTGTCCGCCTGTATGAGATTGTCACCCCGGCCAGAAACACTGCAGGGAAACATCACCAGGGCTCTCAAACCCCGGCAGTGGCAGGTGGCAAGAGATCCTGAGTGCTCAGGCAGGCAGTGACCACAGCAGCCTAGCATGGGAGGGCACGGGCTAAGCCGGGCTAGCAGAACTAATCCCCCAGGGCAGGCCACCAGCACTGCACATTGCTAATTGCTCTTCTGAAAGTCAGGTCCTGCATTGTGATAGTGCTATCAGTTGGGGTTTTTTTGTTTTTCTGTAGGCTTTGCTGGGCAGGGAGAAAAAGGAGAGGTGCTTGGTCAAAGTCAAGCAAAGTGCTAGTCAGAGGTTGATGTGGCAAGGCAGCTGATCACCAAGGCTCGGATGGTGAATGAAGTCGATGTGTGTCAGTCGGCTGTGAGCAATGTCTGAACACAACAGGGCCCGTGTACCCAGCAGAGGGCATGTGCGCACACACAGACACACACAGACACACTCAGACACACACACAGAGACACGCTCATGCCTTTACCTCTGGGACATCATTTCTTAGATGATGAGCATATCAGTGCCCAAAACGGTATAAGTGGCTACAGAACAAAGCCAGAGACATCAGGCGTTCTGCTTGAATAGTTTGTGGTTTCTATTGCAGGCTCTAAACCTATCTTTCTGCTGAATTTCTACTTCTGATCAAGGTAATGGTTCAGCGGAACTAAGCACCATCCATCCCTAAGCTCAGGCTTAAAGACTGGCATCTGTATTTACAATGTATCAGGCAAACCAGCCTGTAACCTCTACACACCAGCCCGAAACCTCTTCACACTGAGTTTAGTTTCATCTAATTTTTTGTCGGAATGCTCAGGCCCGATTTTGGTAGACACATCTTACCATAGTCTGAGACTGAGCTGAAAGCTTTGTTTCCTGCCAAGAGTCTTGAGAGGATAATAGATATCCAAGCAGTTTGCATCAGTGGCATAGCATCTAAATGCCCTGCAGAAGACATATTTTTGTATGATCCCTGGGCAGGAAGAGGAGACAGTTCTTGCAGTGGATGCACTAAGATATGTAATGGATTGTGCTGTATACGTTCAATGATGGGTCAAGGCATCTTCTGATCAGGCCAAAGAGAGAAAACCACTGCAGGTTGAGAAGTTAGAAGGCATTAAAATTACATACAGAAGAAATGGGTGCAGTCTTGTGGATGGGAGAAATGGATGAAGATCAGAGGTCTGGGCTCCTTGCCACAAGCTACTTGACCTCAGGCAAGTCTTCCGAGATCCCATTTCCCCTCCTACCCTTTGTCTATACGGCTCCCAGGAGCTTTGAGGCAGGGTTGATCTCAAGCACAGGAGTAATTTTACTTTACCTTGGTCATTTCTCCTGATATACGATAAAATCACTTCTTTTATATATATGTGTGTGTGTGTGTATATATAAATATATCTATTAAAGCAACCTTTGAGATACTGTAAGAAGCTAAAAAGGAATAAACACAGAATGCCTTGGGAGCATGTGGGAGGAGCAGAGTTCACACGATCCACCCCCCCCCCCAGGTATTATTAAATCCACTTTTAGGACAAGGCTTTGCGAAGTTAAATAAAATTTCAGATTTAAAAATAAATTTAAAAAAAAAAAAGAAAAGAAAAGGAAAAAAAAGGAAAGAACAACAACAACAAAAAAAATAATAGGATTTTTATCCCGAGCCAGCGGTCTGGCTCAGCCTCAGCACCCGCCCGCCGTGACGCCGGCGCTCAGAGTAACCCCCACGCGGCCCCCGGCCCGCGCGGGCAGCCCCCGCCGCTGCGCTGCGCTGCGCTGCGATTCCCCCCGGCGCGGTGCGGGCGGGCGGACTCCTCCGGTTGCCGCGGGCGGGGGCTGAGCCCGCACGGCCGCTTGGTGATCCGCGGCGGCCGGCGCCGCTCCGCTCCGGGCCCCGCGCGGCGGCCAGCACCGCGCCGGGCTTGCCGCGCGCCAGCCCGCTCCGCATTCTTCCATCTGCAACAGTGCAAACCCTCCTGTTTGGTGGTTTGGTTGGGTTTTGTTTTTTTTTTTTTTTTTTTTTTCACTGTTTCGCCCTCTCCCTTCTACTTTATTTTTTTTTTTTTTTGTCTTTTTTTTTTTGGCATGAAGCTGGCGGCGCCTCTCGCCAGCAAGGCAGGGGTCCGCAGGCACCACCAGCAAAACTCCCTTCCCGGAGCTGGATTTCCGATCGGGGCAAAGGGGTGGAGGAATTAAATAAACTCATCCAGGGAATTCACCAAGCACGATAAGAGGGAGTACGACGACACAGCGAGCCCTCGGAGATCCACACGGGCGAAGGAATTCATCTCATCCATGCTGGGTCGGGCAAGGGACCGGTTGCGGGGGCGGGCGGGCGGGGGGCGGATGCCTGCCGGGGACCCCCGGGCAGGGCTCACGGCGGTTGCGGCACCAGCGGACCCTTTCCCCGCGCCGCGGGGCCACGGGCTGGGGGGTCCCCCCGGTCGCAGGGTGACTCTCAAGCCCCAGGGAAACTCAATTTTTCCTTTCTATCCAACTCGCCTTTGGCAGCGGTGTATGATCTATAAGCACAGAGGAAACGGCGGGGTAGCAGAGCTGATCGGTGCCCGAGAAACACACGCCGTAGTCAGCAGGATGCAGGGAAAGGGCTAGACGACCCTTTATTTTTTTTAGCCCCACACTATCGTGGCATAGGAAAACACAGAACTTTTAAATTTTTTTTTTTTTTTTTTTTTTTCTGGACCGCTTATTGGTCATTATGACTAGGCGGATGCTTGTACAGGAGTATCTCCCGAACTGACCTTTCTTGCTTAGGTTGCAAAACTCACAGCGAGGTGAAGCCCAGTCAGATGGTGGCGGGGGAGTCTTCATCTGTGTGCAAAACTTGGAATCGCGGGCAGGGATCCTTAAACAGGTAGTGACTTATGTGTAGGCCTTGCGGGAAATCACCTGGGATCTAGCATGAACTAAGTCGCTTTCTTAAGAAGAAACAGTAGAATGACTAGCAGCTCTGAATTCGCCGGGTAGTCAGTTTCTGATAAATATGTTACTTGAATAAATAAGAATCACTCCAGACGTATAAGAAGCCTTAAGGATACAAAAGGGTGGTCTTTAAAACATGCAACATTAGACCTTGAAATCAGTCCCCCAGTTTCAGTCCATTTTCCTTAAACATTCTCTCAGGAATTTTTTCATAAACAGCGCTGTGGTCAGTGAATGGTTCTTGTAGCGCAGAGGTGCCACATATACCCTTAGAGCCATACTTGGCACAAAATCCAAGTCTATGGTCTGCATGTACACATCTGAGTAACTTGCATCACTTTTCTCATTTGGAGGAAACACAGAGCTCTCGATTGCAATAATTATTATTTTCGTATTGAAAGATTGTCACTATAATTAGTCCACTTCCTCTTGGCCATGAAAACCCACCTACAATAATGAGAATCTATCTGTCCCAAAGGGTAATCTTGTAAGGTACCTGGATAAGTACAATGCCTGTTGTTACGGGATTTGCACAATTTATGTGTGTATTCCGCTTTCTTCCCAAGGGCCCTGGACAGGATTATAGCAGACTAAATTTAGCCTGGAGAACAAGGACAACCAGTTGAAAAATTCGGTAGAGTGTATATTTAATAGTTGCAGTTATAAATATTTCCCCTTCCCAGTATAAACAACACACAAAGTGATGTCACGGTTGAAAGCCACAGTTGCATCAAAGCCGTAGGACTTGTTTTCTTTGAAAAACTGCTCTGGTGGAAATCATCCATTATTCTGATCTGATGCATTTTTCAATAAGGTCTTTAATAACTGGATGAGGGAGCAGGTTGGAGGGATGGAGACAAGAAGAGTGGAAGAGAAAAACAGCTATAGCTGCTGTGTTAGCTAGCAAGTAGAGGGAAAGCTCTGTATGATCCTGTTTAAGCAGGATAGTCATTTGCAGGGTACAGGGATCACCGAATTACTTCACTGCCCCTCTTGTGGGAGAGACAGGCAATGGGAAGGAAAAAAAGAAGAGGAAAAAGAAGGAAATAAAACTTGAGCATGCCTTGTATTCTGCAAATGCAACGGATTAGACGCAGTGGCAGCGAGGGATCTTAAACACAGGCGCCTAGAATTATGTGTTAGGCCTTGCGGAAACCACCTGGGCCTAGCATGAATAAGGCTCTAAGAATAATCAGTAGGAATGACTTGCAGGCTACTGATTCTCGGGGTAGTATCAGTTCTGATAAATATTTACGTGATACGTTAACTAAGAAATCATAAGACGGTATAAGAGCCTTTAGGCTACAAAAGTGGTGGTCTTTTAACAATGACACATTAGACTTTGAAATCAGTCCCCCAATTTCAGTCATTGTCTTAAACATTCTCTCAGACATTTGTCAAAAACAGCTGCTAGTGGTCAGTGAATGGTCTTGTAGCCAGAGGTTGCAAATTACCCTATAGAGCAATTGGCACAAACAAAGTATGGGCTGCAGTACACTCTGAGTAACGTGAATTCACTTTATTTGATCAACACAGAGCTTTTCTAGTGCAATCAACTTATATTTCTGTATGGAAAGTTCGCACAGCCTCACGCTCCACTTCCTTTGCAAAAAACAATCACTAATGATGAATTTACTGCCATGGCTACGCTTATAAGCTATTCTATGTACAATTGTGTTAGGGATTTGCAACTTTTATGTGGGGCAGTTTTTTTGTCTCACAGGGTAGCTGGACAGTATAGCAGAATAAATTAGCCTGGAGATATCCAAGGAAAACAGTGAAAAGTCCCTCCGGTAGCGTGTATATTATAGTGTGCAAGGTAGAAATAACGCTTTCCCGTCCCAGTGCCAAAACCACACAAAGTATGTGTGAATCCACAGTGCATCTCAAGCCTGTAGGATTTTTTTTTTCTTGAACAACCCTGTCTGGTGGGGAAACACTCCATTCTCTGATATGAACGACATTTTTCATCAGGTCTTTAAATACTGGATGAGGAAGCATGGTGGGATGGGATGGAGCAAAGAAGAGTGGAGAGAAAACAGCTATAGTGCATGTGTAGTAGAAGTTAGAGAAAGCTCTGTATGATCCGCTCTTAAGCATTGATATTCTTTGCAGGGTTACAGGGATCACAGAATTACTTCCTTGCCTCTGTGGAGAAGGGCAATGAGGAAAGAAGAAAAACTGGAGCAGGCCTTGTATTCTGCCAATGCCACCCTAATGCCTTGTCTGTTCGTGAAAAGGGAGCCTTAGGCTGTTTAGAAAGTAATGTAAATATATGTGCGTTGTCTGTTGAATGTGAGCACCGAGCATGAGTAGTATTCCCGCTTTAATGTAAGTAGACACATAGCCTTATGGATTTCAACAAAAGCTGTAGTTCCATCTAAGTGTACCTGATAATTATCATGACACAGCAGCTATGTTTCTGACTAGCAAAACACGAGACTTGATTCGGACCCTGAGCCTAGGACGACAACTGGAGATGGGGATATGTCTGATTTGCATGATTAGACAGAAGCCTGTACTAATGGATAGCTCACATTTAGACACGAGAGAGGTTAAATCTTAAAAGGATTTACTTATTAATAAACAGCTCTTCCTGTGGATCTCTCCACACCTACTGTCTCGTATCTCGTCGGCGTACGATAATAGGGACACACTTAACACCTAGCTTCCTGATTAATACATGGTGTCGTACATTGGTGGCTATGGGATGATAGGTGAAGGCAATTTGCTGAAGATTTAGAGTGTTGTGTCTGCACACGCCTTGCCTCTTAAGTTAGGACTTGCTTGAATTTGCATAAATCTTTATCTGCGTGTTTGCCCTGGCTAAAGCAAACCGAAACTCCGGGAGATAAAAGAGTTGGACTGTGAGGAATTAGGGAGAAGGTTCTACTTGTGTGTTTGGTAAAACTCTGTGCCCCAAGCATTAGAAGAGGACTGCAAATGACTTACCTCTCTGGTGGGGGAGAAGGGAGTATTTTCTGAATGTGTGGTAGTTCTGGCAATATTCATAGCCTTTTCACAGTCACAAGACCATTATGGTCTTGCACACCTACCACAAAACAACAGGTGTATTTTGTTGCCTTTGTTGGGTAAAATTACTGTAGTCTCACTGAGCTATGATCGATAAATACTTGGTCCTTTGATTCAGGTATAATTAAGCTGCAGAGGCGGGAAAGGCCCATAGGACAACCAAGGAAAAAGAGTCAGAGAAATGACAGTCTTGGTGCAGGACAAGAGGGCTGTATAAGAGATGTGAGTAGATCAGAGAGAGTTGCCGGCTAGCATGAAAGGGAGGTGCGCGAACGCCACAATATCTTACCACTACCCTGATGAAGAGTTTGGGGGGAGGGGTGAGTAAAGAGTTATAAAAGTAGTATTTTGAGAAAATGATGATATTACCGTATTTGATTTTTAAAGCACTTGCTGCCATTATGGTGGGAGGTGACATAGCAGTTGTATTGAAAACCTTTTAAAGGGATACCTGACCAAGAGAGTAGTGTTCTTGCGTAAAAGTACTTTCCCCCCCCAGGAAATTCTTTAATAAATCCTACCTGTCTCTTTCTGTTCAGCACCATAAGCTGCTTTAATGCACAGGTGTGGTAGACCTTACAAAACCCATAATCTATGCTCTTCGGGAACTAGAACACTGCATGCATTTATAATTCATTCGTCCTGAAATTTAGTGATATTGCTGCCCAAACAAGATCATGCTTATTTGAATACTGACAGAATTTATATAGTAAAAGAGAAAGGAAAAAGATATATGGATAAGACCGACTGTATAGAGCTAGGTTCTCCACTCCAGGTTACACAACAGAGTCAGTCATCTAGATGGCAGTTTTCAAACTGGGTGGGTGCTTCTGTCTTCATGTTCACCTGAGACTTATGTTGCAGAGCCGCACAGCCAGTCACTAGTTCCCACACATTTCTATGCCATCCTTCCTGAGAGGACCTCAAAATATCGGGCCCCCCCGGAGATTAAATTGGTGTCCGCCACCAAGTGTCTTTTTGGGGTTTTAAGGCCTCTAGTGTATCTTTTTGTTACTTCAGTGGTTTCTTCTGGAGGAAGTGCCCACCAGGGCTGGCCACACTTCGAGCACCTGCAGCTAGCTGCAGCTTAGAGCTGTTGACAAGACTTCTAGAGAGCTTGTCTCAGCACTTGATACAGGAGAGGTGGTGATCCTATTCTGAGATCATTTCCTAATTCTCTGGTGTCTGCCTGGTGCTGCGCTGGGAGTGCTAGCAAGTGTTTGTGATAGAGGCAAGTCTCAGAGTGGAAACAAATGATTTCTGCTGCCAATACCAGCTTCCCAAATGGAGTGAGCTACCCTGCTGAGTCTCTGCATCCGTAGCAAGGCTTCCAGTTGTTTGTTGGACTGATGGGCCCCTAAAATATGTGCTTTGGAGGTTCAGATTGCTATGCTGACAACAGAGGTGTCCTCACAAGGCTTGCTTTTATCAGTAGCTTCTACAAGGAAAGAATTTTCCAGTCTCCCCCTGTGTAGCAGAACAGCATTAGCAGTGTGACTCTTGTGTGGGTTTGTGTGGCATTTTTATTCTCCCCTTCCCTACCTGCCATAACTGACTGATAAAATCTATTGTAAATTAGATTTCAGGCATTGTTTGAAGTGTTACCTGTTTGTCTAGGATACATCATGGAAATTCTCTGGTTCCTGTTGTAGTGTTGAGCTGATGAAATAGCAACAGGATTGGAGTGATCTCTCTAGGGTTAAGTCTTTTGTGTGTGTGCGCCTTCTCTCAAGAGAAGCCAATCATGATAGGAGCACACTGTACTCTGAGGCCTGTGTTAATAAAGGCTCCCTGCTGGCATTCCCTGTGCTGCTGAATGCATAATGCACAGCTGTTAAAAACAACCTTACTCTATCACAGATTTCATTTCTGGCTTCACTTGTGTCACCTCTCCCTGCAGACCACATGTTTCTGTATTTGCATTTGAGGCTGTGGGGGTTTCTTGGTGGTTTTGTTTTTCTTAATTAGAGGACAGTGTACTAAACTGGTAAGGTAAGCCTACAAAGCATTGGTAGCTTCTGTTTGGTTGTACCTGTCAGAAATCAACCAATTTAATCTCACTGGGAATTAGTTAAAAAAGGTTTGGTAGCCTCCTCTGTCTCTTTGTTCAAAGGGATTTCTGGTCTCTATATGTGTAATCAGTGAAAATTGGTTGAAAATCTTTGTCTCAGTTTGTTTTAAGATGATGGTATTTTACTTGCTCAACTACTGTTTTGAAACATTAGTCTGTGATGTAAAGTATTTAGTGTAATAGCTAGGAACATGTCCTAAGGGCACAAATTCTCATGGCAGGCTTGTCAGACTGCCCACCGCCTGTTCCTTCAGTCTGTGGAAATATTTGTAAAAGATTTGGGTGAATACTTGCCAAGCCCAATTATGCAATTATGTTTTAAGGGCAATTTTATAATTACAGTGGAGGATGGTAACCAAGATACCAGGAGTTGTTGAGGTTTTGACTTTTCCTTTTTTTTTTCCTACATGACTTTGTGTGAATGCTAAAATATTTGGGGCAATTCTAGTTAGAAACCAGTTGTTCAACTTTAAGCAGCTGGCTACTTTTACAGGTTCAGCTAAATTAAAGACGACTCTGACATTGCTCAGGAAGGACATGTTTTGTTACAGCTTTGGTAATCTGCAGGTTGGATGTGTACTCAGAGACCTAGAGTAGCCCATAGACAATGTCCAGTCTAGAGGAAACTCAGAGGGTAGAAGTCCTGCCTGGACTTCTCAAAGAGAATCTTCAAACTGGCCAATTTTTTTTGACAGTTGGAATTGTCTGTCATAGTTTTTATTTGAAAAATGCTGGGTTCCTGCTTTGTCTCCTGCACAGCTGAAACTTTTGCACCTTTTCTTGGGCCTTGACATTGTGTACTTTTACATTTAGGTGCACCTTTAGGTGCACATCTCAGTCCTTTTGCTGCAAATACGGTTTTCCCAAGCACACCTCTGGATTCTTCGTCAGCCCAGGTCAGACCCTGTTTGTACTCTGCAGGATGGGTTAGGTGAGAAAGTGCTGGGAGAAGATGTGGTTAAGGCCAAGGTTGCCTTTCAACTCCAGTCAAGGGGTCTTGAGTTGCAAGGGCTGCTTCAGCATGATACTGTGAACAGTGATTGAGATGGCAAATTGCACTTCCAAGCATATCTGTGTGAAACCCTGTGGTGGCAACTGCAGGTAGAAGCTCTGGAACAGACCTGAGTCTAAGAAAAATGACCTGCCATTGAGTCCATCACCTTAGGGTGATGCCAATGTATGAAGCTCACTTGAGAAGCAAGAGATCATTTGCTGTGGAAAGAGGGGCTGAAGAGTTGACTGCATTATATAGGGTTACATATCTCTTAGGTTTTCCCTTAGCAGCCACTGGGGTTAAGTTCCATGTCCTGAAAGAAAACCATTAATTCTGCCCATTGGTACCTTGGCCTGCTATCCTCTGAACAAGGAGAAAATTCCTTGAGAGTGGCAGTGCCTTCATGTGTACAATATACTGTCTTACATTTAGACTGTATTTAATTTACTTACCTTTGGGGTATGAAACAAGCAGTAGAGGAGTTCTGGAAAAGTTAAGGGAAGTATCTGCCCTGTTATTTTCCCTTGGCAAAGCAGAAGACCTATCATGGGAGCTAAGCAGAAAGCAGCTTTGGTGGCTGAATTCACAGAATGTCCTTTATTGGGAAAAGAGCAGTGAGCCTGTGTGGGAGCAAGGGTGAGAGAGCTGAAAAATGACAACTAGCTGCATATCTCAAGTTATTGGTCCAAGTCTTGTCCTGATGACTCGTGGTGTCATGTGAGTTCAGGAGCTGAATTGTAGCTTTATTGGAACTTATAACCATATTTCATAGGTTCCCCATCTTAACTATGGATTTTATATCCAGTGAAGTTTTATTAAGATTTCTGTTAGTACAAACCTCTCTGTCTGACTAACAAAAATAGAGGAGTCAGATTTTCTTGGTGTTTTTATTTTTATTTCTTTTTTTGCTAATGGAACCAGAAGACAGCTTATGAGACATTCAAAATAAATCTTTCAGTAGCAGCTGATGTTCCAGTTGACAGACGCAGCTATGGATTTTGCTGTTTCATTAAGAGAACTGCAGTTTGCTTTCATTTCTACCATTCTGTTGCATTCCCTTTTACTGTAAAAATGGACTGAGTGGATTAATTTGTGCCTTAGTACTTCAGCCAAACTGACAGGTCTCTGAATCACATACTTTTGCATTAGATAAACTTTCTGTAGTTCTTTCAAAGCACTATTTCTGTGACTGTGTGGTTGCATAGAAATCATTCAGTTTGAAGAAGACAGATTTCCTGCTCCCCAACATATTTGACTTTTGAGCTTTTAATAAACACTTGATGCTAAGAAAGTTACAACAATCTTATTAATGCATTGTGTTTCAACTGTCAAGACAGTCTGATTTTAACCTAATTTAAAGCATTTAATTAGAAGGCTGTTAATGTGTCTTGTTATGAGCATGCTGATGTCAAAAGTACAAATACCATTGAGTGGGGGTGATTGGTTGCTCTAAGGTTCATAATATCCATGTCTTTGGCACAGCAGTGGTAGCTACTGCCACCCACTCATGTTTAGGGCTGTGGGCAGACATTTTCACAGTATTGGGTGGCTTCAGCTGGTAGAACAGGAGGTGGGTGGCATCTATTTCAACCCAAGAAAATAATTCTGTGGGTGAAACACTGAGTCAGAGTGAGGACACCCTAGACCTCTGTTCTGAACTGCCCCCAAATTTATACAGATCTATGCAAGTTTCTGAATATAATGATATGTAGTAGGGTCTTGGTACTATGAGAAGCCTTCCTTGTCTCCTGTGCTTCAGCAATCTGTGAAAGGTGGGGTGGTACTGGAAAAGTGGAACATTGTGATGCTGCAGTTTTTCATGATAGGTTGGTTTAATCATGAAACTCTCACATGTAAAGGGAAGTCTTGTTCTGAAAGTCTTGCCATGAAAAGTGTTTAAATAATGAAGGCAATATTTGCCCTGTCATTGGGTGTTGATCTAGTGGCTTTGAGATCAAGTACAATTCAATATACCTCTATGAGAGAGATTACAACCCGACCCAGTTCCAGCAAGGAATCCTATTTTGTACTGAATGGATCCCAAAGCAAAACTGGGACAAATTAGTTTAAATAATGCATCTTGTCCATAGTGTGCATACTGATGCAATTTGTCAGTGTCAGGTAATGACTTTCAGTAGAAGTTTGGGACAGAAGGCAAGGGAAAAACACAAGGCATGGCTAAAACTAGAAATTCTTCTTGGATAGCCACTAGCAGTGATTTTTTTTTTTTTTTTTTTTCCATCCCATGACGCACTTATAAGGTCATAACTTAGGAGAAAAGTAGAGGTTTATGTGTGGGATGCCATTTATCTACCAAGAGCTTCTTTACATGGCTTGCAGTCAGACTATACAGAATTTTTTTCCACCCACTGATGGAGTGAGAGTTCATAAATGATTTGGTCCAGGACTGCTGAGCAGTTAGAAAACAGTTTCATGTGGAAATAACAAAGTCAGTTCTTGCTTCACTGCATAATCTGCTAGGCAGTGTACTTTTTTTGTTCTAAAATGTCTTAACTCTCCTGTTCCTGTTTGTGGGATCTTTTGGCACTACTCCACAACCCTCTCTCAAGGATCTATGTTTTTATTCAGCGGTGCATATTTGACATGGTTTAGAAAATCAGGTGCAGAGGTTCTGAAGGAGTGATATTAAGCCTCTATCAAAAATGCTAAGACAAACATTGCAATTAGTTTCTGTGCATTTCCCATCAGCATTTCTACTCTTTGCATTTGAATAGTCTGAAGAGCTGTGTCTTTGTGGTGCTTTGGGTGACTCCTCGTGGAAATGAATCCTGTGCTAATAGTTCTGTCTGTGTCCGATCCACGGGCACGTGCTTGGAGATATTTTGTGTTTGTTTTGTACCTTACTAATTAATGTATAAGTTAGTGGTAGAACAGCAGGAAAGCTGCATTTGCTGACACTTCATGAAATAATGATTTAATCCTTCGTGACACATTCCTGCTGAGTGTCAAAGCTGATAACTCTAATCTCTGTCCCTAACTCAGTGCAACAGGAACCTGTTCTAGAGGGCATTTTGCATGATCTTGCAAGCTCTTGTAGGTACTTTGTGACCAATTCATATAAACTTTTTTTTGTACATTGCCACTCTTGAGCATGGTTGTACAGGATTGTCTGGCTCACTGAGGAATCTGGAGTTGAGAACAAACAAAGGAGCTAACATTTTTCTGCTTTAGATGAAATAAGGGTTGTCCTGTGAGCAGTGGGGAAATACCCTCATTTCCTTCTAAATGCACCTCTTTCTTTGCCAGCCTTCAGAGCAAGGCATGGTTCTATTGATCCAGAGGTGCTCCTTGATAGAGCTTTAAACTAGTTTGGAAAGGGGAGTGGTGAACCAGTGCCCTGAGCTGGAGGACCATGGCTGAGAGAATGATCAACTCCCAGTCAAGCATGAAATTGTGTGGGATCTGCTGCTCCAGCTGGATCCTTACAAATCTGTGTGGCCTGATGGGAGTCATCCAAGAATTTTTAAAGATCTGTTGATGTTATCACAAAACCTCTCTTAATGACTTTTGAGTGGTTTTGTGAATCCAGAGAAGTCACAGCTGTCTGGAAGCTGGCAAACATTTCTGATTTTCAAGAAGGGTAAGAAAAAGGACCCCAGAAACCACAGGCCTATCAGTCTCACTTTAGTGCTCTGTAAAGTTATGGAGAAGATAATTCTGGGAGGTACTGAAAAACACTTTGAAGACAACACAGTCATTGATCTCAGCCAGCACAGCTGGCTGTGAGGAAAGTCTTCCTTGTTGAATCTGGTTTCCTTTTATGACAAGGTAACAACCTAATTACCTTTCCATCAGGCACAGCATCACCAGCCGGTCAAGGGAGGGGATTGTCCCCTCAGCTCTGCTCTGCTCTGGGGCAGCCTCACCTTGAGTGCTGGGGGCAGTTCTGGGCACCACAATGTAAGAAAGATGCTAAACTATTAGAGAGCATCCAAAGGAGGGCTGTGAATGGTGAAGGGCCTTGAGGGGAGGCTGTATGAGGAGCAGCTGAGGGCACTTGGTCTGTTCAGCCTGGAGGAGACTGAGGGCAGACCTCACTGCAGTTACAGCATTCTCCTGAGGGGAAGAGGAGGGGCAGGCACTGACCTCTGCTGACCAGTGACAGGACCTGAGGGAATGGCCTGACATTGTCTCAGGGAAGGTTTAGGTTGGATATTAGGAAAAGGCTCTTTCCCCAGAGGGTGGTTGAGCACTGGAAAAGGCTCCCCAGGGAAGTGGTCACAGCACTAAGCCTGACAGAGCTCAGGAAGAGTTTGGACGATGCTCTCGAGCACATGATGTGACTTCTGGGGATGGTGCTGTGCAGGGCCAGGAGTTGGACTTGATGATTCTTTGGTCCCTTCCAACTCAGCAGATTCTGTGATTCTGTAAAACCCACTCCTCTTAATTCTGTGAGATTCTGAATCCTGGGTGTGGATGCAAATCTGTATGCAGGGATAGCTGAGAAACTGCTCTGCAGTAGTTAGTCCTTGAGACACAACAAGCAAAGCTTGTTTCTGTTCTGGCTTGGACTGTGAGTTGCTGTTTAAATAAACTTTCAGTTTAATGGTATTTAAAAAAAACTTGCAGCTCTGCAGATAGAGAAGGGAATGTCACTGTAACAACACTTCAGGGCCTCTGAAATTCATCTTTTACCGTTGCAATACAGTGTGCTGAACGACAGATCAGGCATTGATACTGGTCCCTTGATATAAGGCTTAAAGCTTGAGCTGCTGAAATATCTGTATTTTGTTGACAGTAGGACAATCATGTGCTAAGCAATCAGTAACTTGAGAAAAATGAGAGAAACACAAGTCTCTCTTCCAGCACAGCATGTCTCTGACAAGCTGAATTAAATGCCCATGTTTTTTTCCAATGAGCAAGCTGTAATGCACATCTAAGCGCATTATTGAGAAAAAGGAACCATTACAATTTGATTGAGCATCTCTCAGTGGTTTGCATTATGTAATAAGTTGTCTGTAAAAGTTTCACCCTGAACCTGCATTTTTTCTCAATATCCTGTGAATTTTTG
Source organism: Certhia americana (assembly GCA_018697195.1). Classification (NCBI taxonomy): domain Eukaryota; kingdom Metazoa; phylum Chordata; class Aves; order Passeriformes; family Certhiidae; genus Certhia; species Certhia americana. Next base: position 3,327,004 of record CM031865.1, on the reverse strand, counting down.
TGGATGTTCAAAATTTGCAGTTGAGGCAACAATGTTACAGTGAAAATAACCCCCTTGACACAGGCTTGTAACATCAAGAAAGGACTGTTTCTGTGCAGTTATTTTAATTGTCATGGGGAGAGATTCATATGTGCTATATAAGCACTTAACAAAACTGTTTTCACTTTATCAGAGCTGCAGAGTTAAGTTACAAGTTAGTGTAGAAAATCAAAGTTTAAAAAATTATTTTGATCCTCTTAAACCCAAATTCTGGCTCTGAACTAGAGCACTCATGAGTTACTTTAAAAACTAGACAAACCCTCTCACTCCTTCACCCAAGCCACATACAGATCTGGAATCATCTTTTTATCTAAGCTGCTTCTTAAAAATTCAGGTAAATTAATCAGTGTTTAAAAATGTGCTTTTATGCTGAGACCAGTCTTGTAAGACATTGCTTGTCTATATATGAATCACTTTATTGTACTGTATGCCACTGAGTTCTCAGCTTCTTTTAAGCAACTCTTTCTTTACCTTAAAATGTGCATATGCCTTTGTTTTGTTCTTTGTGGAGGTGTCACCCTCTTCCATTAGAGCTGTTCCAGTGTAACAGGCTTCACTGGGCCAAGGCCAGCACTGCTTGGTGAGGACTATGGAAGAGATTTCTGTCTGAGGGAGACAGGAGTGAGGGAGACAAATGAAGAAAATCCCCAGACCCACAGCATGTTGATAGACCTCCTGTTGTTCTTAATTTGTGTCTGTAAATGGCACTGGTTTCCGCTGTTGTGCACCAAGACAATAATAAATAACAATCCTTAGCATTTATATACCACTTCACGATTTTCAATGTGTTCAACACACATTAACTAATTCAGCTGAGATGCACATATTCTGTGAGCAAAACTACTCTTCTTGCTGGCCAGGGGAACCTTTTATTACAGCTGGGACCAAGCTTTTCTTTTTCCCCTTAACTGGAGTTGTTGGCAGGAATGTTCTAAACAGGACCTGCGTTTTTTTTCCTGAAGGTTTTAAGCATTTGTATGTACCCCTGTTTGCACAGGAATTGGACTACTCCCAAGTCATATGTGATACTATGAAAAAGGTATGCAGGAGACTTGTCTTTGTATTTTGTGCCACAAATATGCAGAACCAGGGCTAATAGATTTGTGGTTTCAGAAGTCATGGAGTTAGCAAGGATGTCACTACATTAAGTGTGCATCTTTCTATGTTTGCATAAGGTCTTCAGGGAACAGCATGTCCAGTGGTCCTCGAGGTTCAGGAGGGAAACAAGTCTCTGTCAATTTTGACTACGTTGGATCATCACACCGTGTGCAGAAGAAAATTGAGGATGCTTTGTGGTTTTGGTGCACTAGATTCAGCACCTGCTAGGCCACCAACCTGTCTTTTGGGACAGGAGAAAGCTCAACAGAAGCTTATTGCCATGTAAGATGTGTTTTGAAGGCAATTAAAGACATTATGCCCCATTATTTATAATCCTGAATCCCAAACATGTTGTTTGGGGTCCCAGATATGCACTGGCATGAATCTAATCTGTCTGGCATTTGACTCATTTTCTGCCTTGGCATTTTGCTTATGTGTATAGAGCTGGTGAGATGGAGTTTGATGCATCCCTGTCTGCACCTTCAAGCTGGGCAGGATTGGTTCCACATTTTCTTTTCAAGAATAGCACCATTTTAGCATTCCATTAGGGTGACTAGAAGATAAGCATCTTATTTAATCAGGTCATGTAACGTGGGATTAATGGTTTACCTTGGAAATAACTGTTTTGTAGTCTTTGTAAATTGATGCCTGGTACTTCAGAAAGGCTTTACAGTTGTAACTCTTTTTCTGATCTGTGAGGTTTAGTTATAGCTAGTGGTCACACTTCTGGATTATCTCTTTGTCTAATCTTTTAGTAACCTTCTGGTTTAGAAGTGGTGCCTGCAGGTTTCACCTGAAACTGAATCTGCAAGACCAGCACAGAGTATAATTTTCCTATAAATGGCTGTATGAACCAGGAGCACTATTAGCCTTTTAGTGACCTAATTATGCAGGCAGGTAGCAGTGCATTTTGAGATCAGAACTCTCATCTTACTACAGCTCTTCCTTCAGCTTATTGTGCATGAGAGAAGAACAGCATGTTTCTTGCAGGTGATGATTTCTCTTTCAGTGGCTTTGATATCCTCATTTTGTGTTTGAAGGTAATGTGTAGATTGCTGGGTGCCGTCACTCAAAGTGACTGACTGAGCTGCTGCAGCATGTGAAGATGTCTCCAAGACAACTGATTGCCTGGTCAAACAGCACATTGGCTTCTGCCACGAGGTGTTTTAAGGGAGCTGGTGAGCTAAAGGAGCAAGATATTTTAACAGTTAATTATTAACACTGTAGCTGCCAAATGCAGCTCAGAGTCTAAGGCTGAAAATGTACCTATTAAACACTGCAAATGAATAACTTAAAAAGTAAAAGGATTGTGTTATTTGATTAGCAAACTGATTTATCAGAAAACCTCTACCAAATAATAGGAATTAATTCCCTCCCTTCACAGTTCTTTTCCTCCAGTCGCTATATGTGGAATTTAGGAATCTTCTTTTACTCTCACTTTTTGTTGTTGTGTGTTCCTGCTACCTTTCAACTTTGCTTTTTAAGTATTAGTGTGCCATATTTTTTCTAAAATAAACCCCAAAAATCAAGTGTTTGTTTCCATTTTCCTTCTGCTCTAAAACTCAGAAAGCTTTAGTGACTCCATTCTATTTTAAAGTTAGGATACTAAAAGCTTGAAGCATTGGAATTTTCCCCCTGTGTTATCCCCTCCTCCCAGTCCCCCTTTGTCTGCAGAGGAGCAGTGTTACTAAACAGGTGTCAAACATTTTGAATTTGTTCTTCTGCATTTCAAATTTTAAACTTTTCTTCTGAAAATATTACTATACCCATCCTGTTTCAAGGTACTTGGTCCAAACCAAAATCAAAAATACCCGCATTTTTTCCTGCCCTCCTTGCAAGGCTTGGCAGTTCTGCTCAGCTGAACAAACACCACCTTTCTTAGCTTTGGAATAAGAAACAAGCAGGCTTGTTGATTTCTGCTGCATTAATACTCTCCTCCCTCAAAGAGATGTAGTGGTTGTCAGGGGTAGGGTGGGAGTTGCTGGCTGCTGTTTTCATGAGATCTCCAGGAGGCTGCTACCGTGTGGATCTCTAGCCCCAGAGACAGCACAGACTGAAGGAACACGAGCGAAATACGCTTTGTGCAATGGTGGGTAGTGTAAGCGCAGAGAAGATGGAAGATTTGAAGATTTTCAAATGAATGTGCAGGAGAGACAGAGGATTGTATCCCTGCCCTGACCTCTGTCCCATGGCAGATCTGAACCTGAATTCTCAGCTAATAATCCCTAAGCTGCCTTCTCTGAACATGCCTGAATTCGCTGGGGAATTTTAGGAATGTGGATTTCAGTACAGTGTTGCTGCTGCTCACACTCTGTTCAACTAAGAGCTTTAGAAGCTGATGTGGGGTTGGTATTGCCAGGATAAAACCCCATTGTGGTTTGCAGTATTCTTTAGCTAAAGATTTATTTTCCTGGGTAAGGTTCCATTGAACAGTAGGAGGCAACATTAAAGAGCTGGAGAAAGGCATCTTCCCTTTCCCTGACAGCCCAGCTTCAACCCTCTCCCATCACCATCCCCTCTCCCAATTCCTTTGCTTTTAAGGAACATTGCAACTTTAGTGACTGGAATATTAAAGAGACTGTAGTTAGTGTTGTATTGCTCACAATTACAGGGGCAATTGATCTAAGGAGGTAAGAGGAGAATGCCTGTGGGAGGGTAGAGATGGTATCACTGATGCAAACCTCTCTTGATGTCCCCTCCATGCTAATGCAACCCCATCTTTTACCTCCAGCCACTTATATTGTGGATTTAAACTGGAGGATGTGGGAGGTCTGCTCTTTACCCATATGGGAGGAAGTTAGCAAACTGGTCATATAGGCCCCCCCCCCCGCCCAACTGCTTGGCTTTGTGCACAGCACTGTGAACTGTGTGCCTTTTGCTGCATGTGTGTGTGGCACAGCAAGGCAGCAGGAGTCTATGGGTTTGTTTTGTAGCAGATATGGTAACAAGAATACTCCTTAGTCAATCCCTGTCTCTGTTTCTGGTGGACAGTTGAAGGTCTTTCTATTTGCTTTGAAAAGCAGCTGACAAAGGAAGGCAAAGCAATTTGTGTCCTCAGCAGGGCACAACATCTCTGAAAGATCTCAACAGTGCATCTTGGAGTCTCATCCAGATTGTGTTAATGCAGAATTCCTACACATGCAGGATAACCAGGCAGTGATTCAAGCTATTTGAGATCCTGCATGCAGTATGAGAAGCAACATGGGCAAAAATAAAAACCCAGGGTGATTCTGGAGGAAAATGTAAAATTATTTTTAGGGTTGTTGCTTCTGTTGTGCACCAAGGAAGAAAATGCTCCAGCTTTGCGCTACACTTCAGCATTGTTCTGCCTTATTCCTCATTTCTTATCCCCATCTATTTTAACTGGCAAATGTTGCTTCCTTGAGCACCTCCTGTATCTACTCATCTAGGTGCTGGATAAAGCAGGGGTTTGAAGCAATCCAGGGCTGTGTTCTGTATAAAATGCACTTAAATTTGTTCCTGGTCATCCTGCAGCAAAGCTACTTGTGCTCTGCTTATGGCCTGGCTTGCAAGCTGCAAATGTCTGGATAGGATTTATTAGCTCTGACCATAAAATTTTAAACTGCTTTAATGGTAGATGTTAAATCACTGCTGCTCCAATTCCAATCCCTCTGCAGAATTTCTGAGTTCCTAGGAAGGCATTTTCCCTGCCAGTAACCTTTGGTTTCTGAGAATAGAGGCAAGTTACAGGGCTGTTCACAGGATGATGAAGCTGTAGTTTGGTGAGGGACCTGTGTGCTGGCCAGTGTCCAGGCATCTGTCTGGCTCCAGAGAGCAGAGCCAGGCAGACCTGGTACGGCTGTTATGTGACTGAGGGATGTTTGTATTGGAGTCTGGGTGCAGACTCTGCTGGGACACAGGGACTGAGTGTCTCTGCTCTTGGCTTTGTTCTTCCCTCATTGAAGCATCTTTGACACAGCAAGAAAACTATAATTCAGTGTTTCAGCACTGAGCTGCTTACAACAAGCTATTTTATTTTTGTACATGTCTAATGAATACTGAACTGTTCAGTGTTGTCACTCAATGTGGCTTTGTCCCTTGCTGCTGGGAGTCTGCATAGATTTCTCTTGAGACTTGGCGAAATGCTTCCTCCAGGATGGCATGAGATGTACACTGCTCTAGCTGCGGCTGTTGTTTGTCACCTTTGCCTAGAGAGCAGTGGCAGCACTAAAACAGATTCTAATGTTTTTCAAATCAATTAATAGTCCTAAAGCCCTTTTCATCAGCATGCAAAGACAGCTGTGGCAGGTGGCCAAGGAGGGGGTGATGCTGCCTTCTGTGCTGCATTTGCAGGGGATGCAGAGAGCCTCCCAGGGCTTCCCACTCTCAGGCCTATGCACTTTACACTGCTCCATCTTCCTTGTGGAAACCTAGCTTTCCATTTCGTCAGCAGGAGTACTATTTAGCACATTTTGCTTTAACCCAAAGCTGCACATCAATAGAAAATAATCATCCAAGACAACGCTGGTAGGAATTGTTGGACATCAGCATATCAGAAAGGGTTGCAAAAATTTACAGTATGCTGGGGCAGAGTTTTCCAGAGCTTGTGCTTGACTGAAGCAGGATAACTCCTGTCCCTAATATGGTGTTTCATAGCAGTGCCTGCAGTGACGGCAGTTGGAAGCAATCTTCTGGACCAGAGCAGCCAAAAGCCTAAGAACAACTAATATTTGAATAATTTTCATCTTCTAGAAGATCTGTGCCATCTAACTCAGGGAATATTTTACTTCCCTTATGGTGGGAAAGGCAAGCTATCATCATCAGAGACTGGTAATCCTCGACCAGGGTTTATGCAAAACCACTTTCAGCAAGAATGCTTTCCACAAGTGGTTCTGCCTGTCTGAAGTTAAAAGGAGACTCTGACTTTTTCTCTGCTCATTCTCACACCTCTAAAGGTTGAGCAGTCCATTTTAACAGTGCTGCCGTATGGCTCTTCCCATATTAGAAAGGAAGTTGCTGAATATGGGCATCCCAGGGTGCATGCGTCTGTCTGTCTGGACCTGTCCCATCAATTAAACAGGAGCTTACGTCATATTTGAAGGTCAGCTGTTTTATAACCTAATATTATCATTTTTTTTCCCCCTCTGGGTTTATTATCTCTCTCCAACCTGCAGCTCAGCACCATCTGGTGCAGGCACACAAGGGAGAAAGATTAGAGAGAGTAAAGCAGCTTTGTTCGCTTCTCCCATTGCTTCCGATGTACAGAGGAGTCGGCAGTCTCTTGCAATATTGAATTTTAAGTGGTGTGAAGGGCTGGATCCTATTCGCTATCTGAGAGAGGGAAAAATAGTCTGTGCTTCCCAGCAATCTATCAGGAAGTGTCTCAGGATTTCTAAGGGTTTTATTGTAGCCACAAAGTGCACTTTACTGGCATTTTATTTTATATTTAAATAGTCTTGGTTTTTTATGACCTGTTTTTCCCAGCACACGTATTTTCCTTACCTGTAAATTGCCAGAAGCACTCCTAAATGAGGTACATGTGCAGTGCTGACCCCAACTAGAGTCTGCTTTGGAGGTAAAGATCTCTGAACACCTGAAGTTCAGTTACACCTGACAGAGCCAGGCTGTCACACCACAAGCATGTTCTGCCATGCAGAGATAGCTCTGTCTTCCTGGTGGCACCTGTCTGCACATACCAGGGAAGTGAATATTTGCTTATCAAGCCTCAGCCTACAGGTAAGACACACAGGGAAGAGTTGTTTCCATTCTATAGGCAGGGTTGGGTTGCACACAGGCTTCCGCCTCTCTCCCATCCTCTCTCCTTCTTTTTCTCTGTCCATCTAGAGGCGTGTTCTCTTTCTGTCCAAACTGCATGGTGATTGTTTTCTTTAAAGGCAAAGCTCTGTTCTTTCCAGTAATGAAATGATAATAATTCTGGAATGTTGATCTCCTTGGCCCGCTGGTGGACTTGCAACCTAGTATCTTGATGCTTTTCTTCAATGTTGCAATGCCCTCATTTGGCTATTTTGAAACAAAATTTCTTTTGTCATAAAAAACTGTTGGTTTTGGCTATTGGGAAAGAATAGATAATTGTTGGACACAAAAAAGTTTAATTATGAGAACAATTGGCTGACTGTGATGCATGGCGGTTGGGGGAGAGGGGGTGTTGGAGGTTTAGTTTTAGTTTTACTCTTTTAAGAAAAAAAATACATTAGTTTCTAGCTTTTCCCATTGTATAAAGAATCTTGAACAAACAGAAGTAGAATTTCAAAAGAAGCAAATTTATTTGGAAACAAGGAGGAAGTTCTGTTTTTTCCAGTGCTTTAGGTTTAGCTCCAATTTGCAGCTGAAAGGGGTTTGTCTCCTTTCACATGTTCCAATGCAATTCTTTCCACTGTGACATATTTAAGGTTGGGATTGAACTTTTTCCTCTCCTAAATCAGTATAATGTATGGTGTTTCTTCAATATTTGATTCAGCTTTTCCTGTCCCCAGCATCTTTATACAGGGTTCTCCCTATAGAAGATGCAGAGCAAATGGAGCAATGGTTCCTGCATTTTTTGAGAGATTTTTAGGTTTGTGAAGTGTACTTTTCCAAGTAGTGATACAAACTGAAATCTCCACACATGACAGTGAAAAGTTGAGAAGATAGCTGCACACAATAGAGGCTCTGACCATGTAACCACAATCTTCTTAATGTGAATCCTCATCGCCTTGAAGTGAGCTTGAAAATGGTGCTATGGGTTCTTGTTTGCAGCTTAACTTTGAAACCAGTTGTATATCCTGTTAATATTTTTAAGACCATTCTCAAAGTAGTTTTCGTCACTCACAGCAGTTTACAACACATTTTGTTTCCAGTCCAGACTGACTCAGTTTTCTCTATACTTAAGCACTATATAAGTAAAAAAAACCAAACCCTTCTTTGCTGTCTTGCCTCAAGGGAAGATTAGATCTAGGAGATACTGAAATGGGGTTTCAGGAGAGAGAAGGAAGGATGTGAAAAGTTTGACTCTTTTTTGCAAGTTTGCTTAGCTGTTTTTAGTGTCCAAAAGGAGAGATTAATTTGTTTTTTACTATTCAGGTCATAATGTGGCCTTCACAACCTAAAATGCCTCTAGATATATTCATTTTGTACTTTCAGTGCTTCTCTTTTTAAGGACAGTACAAGACAGCAATGTTTGGCTTGGATCACTATGAAAGCCCCTTATCTGCCTGTTCTCACTTTATTTTTCTTCCAGCTCTTACAGTGTCTTCATTAGCACTGAAAACATGCAGCCAAGGTTGATGAGGGCAGAACTTAAGCTTTACCTTAACTTCTACCTTAACTCTTTGCAGCATTTTTTTTTTTTTTTTTTTTTTCTGTCCCAATGCAGCAAATCTGTCTTTTAAAGAGCTGGGAGTTCAGTCACTGATCTAGAATGGTGTACTGTGCCTGGAACAGTGCTGTGTACTCCACAAGGAGCTTGGGTTCCTCCCAAGCTCTTTAGTTTTTTCTTCTTTTCACTGGAGGATGCATACACGTTACGACTACCACAGATGAGATTGTATTTGCCAGATTGGTAAGTGTCAGGCTTCAGAAAAGAGGTAGCATGATAGCTGGCTTTGCTACTCAAGGTTTCTGTCCCAGAAGAGGATCCTGCTGACAGACATCTTCATGTGGCTCCTGGTGCTTTGGCAGCAAGACACCCACAGTGTCTGATGATGTCTTGGCAGGGAATGAACCAGCAGTACTGTTTCACCTGATACACATCCAGCAGAGCCATCCCACAATGGTCAGGTTAATGGTAGGCAGTAATACTTAAACCAGCTGAAACAGAGATTTTTGGTTTATATTGCCAGTAGCTCTAGGACTTCTTGGTTGGGGACAGAGCCCCTTTGTACTCCAGTCTGTGTAAAGATCAGTTGAAAACTGCAACCTTTGCTTTGAAGATGTTTTCAGGAAATAAGTACCAGAAGCATTTTAAGTAGTCTTGTGCCTTCTTCTGCACTTTCATTGGGTTGTATTAACTATTGACTGGACTGTTTGCAGTCACATGGTGTTTTGATATTTTCTCTTTGCATCTCAGCAAAAATCCCTTCTGACAGTCTCTCAGGGTTTGTCCTACTTGTTTCTGGAGGTTTTTCTGTTGAGGTGTTTGGCAGGGATTTGCTCACTGTCCCTAGTAATACTTGAGGTAGTTGAATGAGTTATGAAGAATAAGCTGGATTGATTTCCCTTTTTGCAATTGGGACTAGACAAGCTGATTGCCTTGGTGTGCAGCATGCTCAAGGCCATAAGCATAGCTGCCATCAATATTACCTTCTTCTCCTGTGAAATTGCTAGAGTAAAGATGTTTTCCAGATCATGCATGTGGAACAGATGTGGCTTTTATTGCTAGATGATTCAGCTAAGACTGGTGCCAAAACATTTTTCAGAACTCTCAGCTGGTAGTTGGGTTGAGAGAATGAATAACTTGATGGAAGGGCTGGGCTGACTCTGCCCTCCACGTCTGTAACTGCAGCCACATCAGGTAGAGTTCCCTTTGATGCAGCAAAGGTCTAACAGAGTGATGGGATGAGGAGTGCACACAGAGGCACCCATGAGACCAGGGAGGCATGGGAGATGTGTGTTCAGTACTGAGTGCTGCCAGCCTGGGAGCCTGAAAGGAATACAGAATGCATTTGCCATAGGCTTGGTTAATGTGTGGAGGTGCTTACACACAGCCTGTGTGTGCTTCTCCCACTGCAAGTGTTCCTTTATAGCCAAATACCGTCAGCATAGAGATCACTGGGGTCCTCTTGGCCAAATGTATTTCCTACCACCTTCTGCTGAGATGGAGGATATTCTGTTTTTGTGAATAGGAATGTGATTAGCTCACCTATTTTTCTCTTTGCAGTTACACTTGGCAGTCTCCCAGAAAGTCACTGGAATGAGTTTTTCTAAGGCTGTATGTATACATAGAATCATGCAAGAGATGGGACTGGGCAGTTGCCTGAAATTCTGGCACAATAAAGACACATTTGTTTGTTTAAAGCTTGTTTATATGTAGACTGAGGAGTGCAGAGAATGAGCTGAAGTGCTTAATCAAGTTCAGTCCTTATGTCTTACCAACACAGCTCTTTGGACTTTACTGCTAATGTTGTAAATTGGAGCACTTTAACCCTAAACCTGGTTAAACGTTTATGCATGAGTGAAGTCTGAGTGAGGTGTTCCGATGGTGGTGCCTGGGGAGTACAGCCCAAAGAGGAGAAACTGGTTATTTTATAACCCATAATAGGGAAGTCTTAATCATGACTGCTGAACAAGACATGGTTTTTACTGCACACAGGGCATTTCTGGGAAATACAGTGTAGCAAGTGTTGGCACTGGGGAATGTGGCATCTAAAGTCTTGTGTCTATGATTGTCAGAGAAGATGTTTATGCAAAATGTTTGCAGGGTACCAGCAGCCTTCACCAGCCAGAACATAGGGTACTAGTGACCTCACTCATGGATGAATCAAAGAAAGAAATGCCTACAGGGAATTGTGGGAATTGTGTCCTCTCCATGTTCCCAGAAAAACTTTAGCTCTATCAGTCTTCTGCTGAAATATATACTACATTCTGCCTTAATAAGGAGAACTATAGGAAGAACTGTGGGTTTTTTTCTGCAACAGCTGAGTCAGGAGGGAGTGGAGATGAGAAACTCAGGGTTGTCATTCCAGCCCCATGGGAAAGTAGTTCACAATAGTTTCTCTTAGTATCTGTCCTCTGGGAGCTCACTCTATGGTTTAGCAACCCTATCTACCTTCCATGAGAAATTAGGATACCTCCTTATTGCTGTTTGATTCTTGACTGTGGGCTATAAACCAGATCTCCTGTGGCAGTGAGCAGAGCAGCCAAAAAAACAGTGTTTACCCAATGCTACTGCTACAGCTCCTGGTAATTTGGAAGAGGTCAAGTGGGGCAGGCTTGGGCTACTGCACCTTATTGTAGGTAACCTTGGTATTCCGTGGGAGATGGTGGTCCTTTGAACAGTCGGTGGTGCTCCCGATGCTCTGTAGCTGGGGAGGGGACAGTGTTTGCACACTGTCATACCTCTTGCTACGTATTTATTAAATAAGGCAGTTGTGGGCCCAGCTGTGCTCTGGCTTCTTTTGTGCTTAAAATGCCTGTTCTTTATCCAGCCACAGGAGATTTTTATGCAGCTCAAAGTGCAGGGGCTGGTGCTCTCAAAGCAGGTGGCTAGATGTCCTTTCAGCTTAGTAAGGGCAGGCTCTGTCAGCAAAATCTTGCCAAGGTTCTTTCACTTTTTTTCCAGGAAGTCTCTTTCCTACCTTTTCCTGTGTCTGAGCAAAAGGCGGCACCAAGTGGCAAAGAGACTGGGCTCCTGCTGCAGGGCTTTAATGGCAACTCAGTTGCATCTCTTGCATTTTTTGGTGATGCTGATGGAAGAGCTTGCAGTAGGGGCTGGTTTAATAGTGCTTTTGTGTTGTTACCAAGTTCTTTTTAAAGATAGACTACTTTGCAGCTCCTGGAATTTCATTCAAAAGTGCTTGCATGCTTTGGTTCTAAGCAGTAAAATGTTGCATATTGCAGACTGAGGTGTGCCTTGATAGGCAAAAAACCACTCAGTAACCACAAACACAATCCCAGCTGGATACAAAGATGAAGTAAAATGTATTTATCAAGCTTTTATTACTTTTATGACAAAGATTCACAATTAAAGCATGGGTGCTATTTGGGTAAAGAGGCTGTTTCATGTATTCCAAGTGTGAAAGTTTTTAGTCTCACTCTGAATAAGTTGCTGAAATATCAGAAGTTTGCAGTTTCCTCCCTAGCTCTGTAACCATTGAATAGTGGAGAGGATAGAGTAAGCAAAAAATATTATTTGGAGGGAACTAATTTCTCTCTGCTCCACCTCTTCCTGTGAGCAAAAGGAGGGGGAAGGCACAATGAAGACATCTGTTTCTTTGAACCCACTCACAGACTTGCTTGGTAATAAAACTAGGGGAGAGGAGGAGAAAATATTGGTGCTGTTCAAGTGGTTGCTAATCGCTTTGAGTACTGAGGGGGTGAGCTTTTATCATGTTGACCTTCTTAGGAGATATTGAAGAGAAGCTGGCACTGACCTCTGCTAGGATTTAAATCCAGGAGACTCAGAATCCCTTTGTGCCCCTTTCAAAGAGGAGACAAATCTCTCTGGTAGCCACGCTTTCCCCTTGCCTCAGGGTAAGCACTTCAGCTGTACTGACCCAGATACTGTGCACTGGTCTGGATGAGCCCTTCACTGCCTGTGTATAACCATGATCAGGGCTGCAGCAAACTGAACGGGAGTCCTACAGATAAAAAAAATTATGCTGTGCCCTGAATTCAAAGCATGCTCTGCCTCCTATCCACACTTTGCTCTTGTTATATGCAGTGCTTAAAATCTTATGTCTGTAATACTGAGCTGCAGGGTCCTCCCAATCCCCCCACTCCTCCTGCCTAATCTCATTGAGCTGCTTAGTCACAGCAAAGACCCTTCTAATGGGTTTAAGTGGCCGTGCTCCTGGCTGGCTGTGCTGTGCTTTCTGTCCAGCCTGGGATAGTGTGCATAAGTAAAAGATGAGGCTGCACACATCTACTGCTCTGAGTCCTCCTGAGTGTCAGCAGGTGCCTGCATGAAGATTAGGTTTCCCTCTAAGTGTCATATTTGGAAACAAAAACCTGTTAAAAAATGCCAAGGGGGTAATACATTATTCTCAAACTAATAAAATGTGGCTGAGAATGCTTCTATGAACTTAGCCATAGAAGGCCGGGGCAGATGGTTCCTTACAAGCCTTTCCAGGCCCTTAAAAGTGTCTTAAGGCATAAACCAGTGGTTTTGGGACACACTGGCACTGGTTGATGAGGGACATTCTTCAGCTGTGGATTTGGAATCTTCTCTGTATTCTTCTATTACATTCTTCCTTAGCTAGTGAGAAGGTCTCGGAGAAGGGCCGTCTTGGAGCTGGTATAAAGTGTATAAGCTTGGAATGTTTGTTCAGAGTGGGAATGGTTCTGCTTTAACCAAAGGTACCAAGCAGGCAGCTACTAAAGAGAAGAAATACGTCTTTATGTGGTGATGCAAAGAGCAAGTTTGCCAAACCAAGACAATGGAGGAGAAATAGGGACTTTGTTACTGTAGGCAGCATTGGATCATGATAATGTGATTTAAAGTTACGGTGTTCTCTAATTTTTGGCTATAAACCATACAAACATATGTAATAGAGGTGAGAAAGGGCTTCAGGAGCCTCCCAAATACCTTCCTAAACTGTAATAGGTGACATTACATTAAGGCAAGAGAGAGCACCACATCATAACAGTGCATAGTGTGTAGCTGAGCAAGATAGCAGAGTGAGGCTGCTACAGAGGCTTGAAAAAAAATGAGCAAAGCATTGGCAGAAGAGAGGCAAGTGAGGCTGGTAAAGCAATAAGCAAGAACAGTGGCTGGTACTGAAGTAATCTCGTGAGCTAAATAGGAGTTTGTTTCAGAATTATCACTTGAAACATTAAGCAATGGATACTAAGGTGTTAAATGCAGTGTTCCTTGTAGGCATAGTTGTCCCACACCCTGGGGACCCTCTAACTGCAGGATTGAAAAAAATAACCACCAGAAAGAGCCCGTGTTTCTCCACACAGTTTTTGATCTGTCTTCTCTCACTTGTGGCATGGAGCATCTTGGGGTGATGCAAAGAGTCTTTGGAGATAGATTCACCCTTAGCAAGAAGATTAGGTGGGAAAACCCAGCACTCCTACCTCACTAAGCTCCAGAGGAGAAGGCAAGCACCTCTAAACAACAGAAGACTGCATGATGCCTGCACAAAAGCATGTAATGCAAGCTAGAACTTATCAAGGGAGAGGGACACAAAGAGAAGGATGTAATCTATGGGAGACAACCCTCAAAAACATCACGTGTGTACTTACCTGTAGGTGAAGTGAGCAGCAGAGTAGGAGAACGTTGTTTCAAGGAAACCTCCTGAGGCTGGGGATGGAGCTACTCTTATTATATACCTGGCAGAACCACAAGCTGGTGTGATTATGCAGATGCACACTGTAGCACTATGTTTGTTTAGCTTGAAAAGCAAAGCTATAAGCAGAGACAAGTAGGACAGAAGGAAGGAAATTAAGGTCAAAGTAAGTTCCCTTATAATAATTGCATTATGGTGGTTAAAGGGGAGTGGCAGATCTCTCAGTAATAAGTTGCAGCACATTCCCTAGGCTGGGTTGGTGGTTTTAGTTTCTGCAGAGGTAGAAAACAGAGCAGAGCAAAGAACAGGTTATATTAAAAGGGGCATTCTGTCTACCCAATGAGTAGGGATTCAGGCTGTTAGTTTTTACTGGGCTGTCTGGGAAAGGTTGGATCACCTTTGAAACATGTTGCTTATCTGGAATAAGTGTGAACACAAAAAATGCAAAACTTAGCCAATTTTATTCATCTGTCAGGGAACTAGATGGGATCAGAATTCACAACTGTTTTTAGAGAAGGACAGTGGAGCTGGGGAAGGGTCTGGAGCAGAAGCCTTATGAGGAGTGGCTGATGGAGCTGGGGTTGTTTAACTGGAGAAAGGGAGGCTGAGGGGATACTTTATTGCTCTCTATCACTGCTTGAAAGGTTGTAGCCATGTGAAGGTCCATCTCTTCTCCCTGGTAACAAGCAATAGCCCAAGAGGAAGTGGGCTCACACTGCATGAGGGAAGGATAGTTTGGATATTAGGGAAAATTTCTTCATAGGAAGGTTTGTCAAGCATTGGAACAGGCTACCCAGGAAAGTGGTTGAGTCACCATACCTGGATATAATTAAAAGATTGTACGTGTCATCCTTAGGAACGCGTTTAGTGACAGACTTGGTAGTGACAAGTTAACAATTGTACTTGATGATCTTAAAGGTCTTTTGTTAACAATTGTACTTGATCATCTTTAAGATCTTTTTAAACTTAAATGATTCTGTGATTCTGTGAACACTGGGAATGCAAGCTGTATAGAGAGTTTGTCTTGAAATAGGCCAGGCTTATTCCTTCTTGCCTCTATCAGTCTCTGGACAGTACTGAGTTAATATTTGTATACAACACCAGTAAGTTTAGACTCTGCTGTGTGCTGGGAATTAGAGAACCCTTGAAAGAAACATCTGGAAAACAGAACCTGTGAAATGTTGTTCTCCTTTGTCCTTTTGTGAAGCGCTAGCCTTGGGCCTGAAATGTCCTGGATGGAAAAATTGGTTTGAATAACTCACGATGCTGCTGACTTCATGGACGTGAAATCCCTGTGCAACACTGCTCTCCTTTCTCGATACCTTTCAAGACAGAGCTTGGTGCAGATCCACGTGGTGATTCTAGGAAGAGCAAACAAAGCTTTGCAGTAGTGTCCTGGAAGTTGCTGCCTGGCCCGCTGACCTCTCTAGTTAGACGTGGAGCCTAGCCTTGGAAGTTTGCACCCAGATTCCCTGTGCGACCCCTGTCAGATGGTTTCTCAGGAATGTGAGTAGCTGCTCTCCTTCACAAAGCATAAGGTCCAGCCACTGTGCAGAGAACCACAGAGCTGTTGGGGGACACAGACTGCTTTGGAGGACATTGGTGCTCAGCGCTGCTGTCAGGCTGCCTGGGATCCAGGATGGAAGCAGGTTTTGGGGATGCCACCCTGCAGACTGTGAGGAATAATCCTCTTCTGCTGTCTTCTGGTAGGACAGTTAGGAGAAACCTCAGAGTCTTTCATCTTGTCCTGAAACAATCAGATGGCTTTGCAGGCAGAAGGGTGGGCCTAGTAGGCAGGGGCTTCTTCTCTGAGTTGATTATAGCTGTAGTCTGACTGATACATAGCAGGGTGGGATGGACAGGGAAAATGGGTTTTACTATCAGATTCCCATATCTTCCCTTTAGTCTTGACAATAGCATTCTTCTCTTAGAGTTATTCTTACAAATCTCCCATACATCAACTTCAATTTAGCAATGCACAAGCCAGACATAGTTTGTCAGTTCTTTCCCTGGAGCAGGGTGTGTTAGCCAGCAGTACCAGAAGGGATGTGTGTGCCCTGGTACCTTCCTCCCTTTGCCCCAGTCTCTGTTCTGCAGTGGGGCTTGTCTGAAATGATAATACTCATACCATTTACAGAAGCACTCTGCCCAGACTTGTCATTGCTTGGTAGTGAAGATTTTTATCTGATCATCAGGCCAGAGAATGTGATCTTTCTCTTGCTTTTAAAGTAGCCATAGAGGAGCCCAAACTCTTAAGATACTCCTTTAGGAAAGAAACAGCTTAGAATAATGAACTGACTCATGGCATTTGTGACTGAAATCTAGAAAGATCTCCCCTATGGGCTTTACTCCCTTTTCCCCTGAAAGGAATGACAGTGAATGGGGTGGAAAGAGTGATATGATATGAATTTTGATCATCTTCCATGCTGCAGAAGAATCACAGGAATCAATAAATTTAGCAAATGGCCATTGAAATGCAAGCATTTCTCATGACCCATAGTTGCAGCACAGAGCTTGTTGCCCCATGACACATGAAGGTTAAAATGCAAATGGTTTTAAAAAGAGTTGTGCAAATTCCTAGACAATTTGCCTGTCAAAGTGATTATTTAGCATTTCCAAGGCTGTATGCAGAAACCTCTAAGCCATTCACTGCTGAAAGCTGGGGAAGGTGTGTCAGAGGAGCTATTGCTGTAGGCTGCTCTGCCTTTTCACACTTGCCCCTGAAGTTTCTACTCCTTGTCACTGTCAGACAGTCCATGGTCGATGAAATGAAGGATTGTTTTTCTAGTGTTGTTGAACACTGAGTGTTTCTTCGCCACGATGTCTCTCCCACCCTGTCATCTTTGCCTTTCGCACAGACTTGTCGCACTGGCATCCCAGTCAGAACCTGCTTGTGTGAGGCATCACCCTAATGACTGCTGGAGCTCACAAATTCCTTATTCATAGGCAGGACAGCTGCTCCAGTGTGGGCGAGAGAGGAAAAGTAGATGCAAGTATCATGAGCAATAAAAATGTTTAAAAATGAAGGCACAGCCGTTCACTTGTGCAGACAGATCAGCTGCTTGGCCTTTCTCACATGTATGAGCTTCTTTGATGTGGCTGCCATTGTACTTTGTAGCTCGATCCTTCTCATTCCTTCTTCATTTGCTGAGCCCTTGTCTCCAGCACTTTGACTAAAAGAATCTTCAAGTATGTTAAAGAGATAAATGCATGTTTTCTGACTTCTTTAACAACCCTTACTCATAGCAGTGGAATTTAAAGTATAATATCCACCCCTTTTTCAGGCCCTCTTTTTAAGGGGTTTGGATATGAAGCTCAAGAGTTCTGCTAGCAGGGAGGTAATACTGCTGTTTGACCAGTGTCTGAATGTGTGGCTTGTACAACTCAAACCCCTCTCTCTCTGAGAACAGCCAGAGATGTGCTCTGTAGCAGACTGTGGGGCACAGTCTTTCTTAAGGATTTTGATCCAAAATATGTAGAATAATGCTTGTTTTGCTGCAATGAACATTATGACCAAACATGAACAGCTCTTAGTTTGTGGTCCTGATTGCTTGTGTGTTTCTCTACCTTCCCCTCCTCCACCTACTCTCCTCTCTGCTAATTGCTTCTCATCAGTTTTATCTAATACTTATCAGTAGACAGAAATATCATCATCCATTCATTAGATTTCTGTTGAAATGGCTTTTTCCATGGCAGAAGGTTCAGGCACTGGGGTCCATTCTGTAAAACATCAGAGTGGAAATAGACTTCCCACACTGGAAATCTGCTGCAGTTGGGTATCTTCTGGCCAGGACTGTTAGGCAAAAGCCTCCTGACAATGTTCAGTGCTGGCTTTTTTCCTCCCACGCAACTCTTCACACACACACACACACACACACACACCCCGCAGTGTAGCTGGGTTTCTATTCCAGTTCTATTTCTGACGCCCCAGCCCTCACTCTGCCCCTGTCACCTTAGCACTCAACACGGGGCTTTAAGTGAAACTTTCAGACACACACTGGGTCAGCTTCTTCACCTCCAAAAGCAGGTGATACAGATGGCTGGGTTGAATTTTAAGGCCATACGTATGTGTTAGGTTGCCTTAGTGTGTTTCTGTGACTTTAGAAGCCTGTGTGCTCACAGGTCATAAAATACTGGTCTATATGCTACAAAAACTTGCCACTTAAAGCTCTTTAAGAACTGTTGCATTTGGCTCAGACTGCTTATGTGTGTATATATATGTATATATATATATAAAATCTAAACTCTCTTCCTCTCTTCTCAGAACATCACATTAGCATGTGACTGTCCTCAAAAGCTGACCTTTCTGGCATATGCAAAAGTGGTGCTATTGATTTTACCTTAGCTTTATTCCTCACATGGCCATAAGTTCATGTATTCATTCCTCTTTCATTGTATTCATTATTTGCAATGCCCAGCTGTGTTACCTCATTACCTACACCATTCTGTTATCAGCTCTTCCCTTCTAGTAGGAAAGAAAATAAGCACATACAGTCTGCATTACAAATCATTGTGTGCTGGTGTATCTCAGTATTGACAGTGGAGCTGTTCTGCACTTCTGTGTCTTGTGAAAGCTCAGTGAGTAAATGTTTTATAGGATCCAACCCAGTTCCCACTTAATAGAAAAAAATCTTATTGGTTTCAGTGGTGTATGGATCAGTCTTCTAATCCTATGAAGGAATGTAGCTATATTCTTCTGTGGATTTTAGCATGACTGTATGCTGAATGCCATAATGAGTGCTGCAATATTAGTCTGCATATTTTCCATTGAGGTGTGAAATCATCTTGATGTTTGGAACTGCTCAGATATTTTTCTAACCCACTGCTTATCTCTGCATGGAGCAGTGTGCTGTAATAGCCTTAGGACTGACTGAATATTGTATGCTACTGGACTATGAGTTTTCCCTTAATCCAGGGGATTCCTGCAGTCTTTTTGAAAACAAGAATAGGGAAAAGGGAGAAGGATGTGGGAAAGATTTTGAAAGGAATTTGTAATGAACCTTTGCAGACTAGTAGTTAGGTACTACAGGTCTGTTACTGTGGTTTTCTGTATAAACTGACTGATGTCTTACTTTGAAGTCATGCTGTGGATTTCCATCATGTTTTTAATCTTTGAAACATTATTGAAGCGTAGTTAAATGTTACCAAGAAATTTTCACTAACATATAATATGTGCCGTCTCTGACAATATTTCGTTATAATACTTAAATATTTTTGGCAAGAGTGCTTCATTTATGCAGTGATTTAGAAAAGCATTTAAAAATATTTTTTTTGTGTTATTAACATCTCCTGTATTAAGACTCAAAGTAAAAATCTGTGTGATGGGTTTCCTTTCTTTATGTTGGCATTGGATGCACTCTGAAGAGTTCATCAGAAACTGGCTACTTTCTGTGCTTCTGCATGGGCCTGTGGCTTTCGTGCAATGCCAAAACAGTGACTCCACATATTAACGTCATGTTTTCTGTAAAGAACAGTCCTAATAAAACCAAGAAGATGCAACTTCCCCTTCCCTTTTCTCTGGATATAGCTTTTCTTTTTCTGTCTAGGTAACTTAACCTTGTTTAGATTTCCTTGGAACTGCAGCTCCCGCTACTGATACGCAATTTCACTCAAACAACTTTGGAAATAATTTCCTTTATATAGCAGAGTGGTTGCATATCCCTTCAGGGTGGTGGAGGGCACAAGCTACAGTATGCTGGCTGCCTTGTTTCGGTTCCTGTTTCAGAGGGATTTTTTGCTGTAATGTTGAATTTCTGCAGACCATTTGTCAATCTTCTGGTGTCCTTTTGCATGGCAGTGGGAGAGCTAAATCCGCTGTGTCAGAGGGTTAAACAGATTGTGAGGATCAGCTGCTATGGCTGAGTGGGGCAGCTGTAGACCATGGCTGAAAATTTGGTACCCTGAAGATTTAGTGAGCTTGTGTAGCACTACAACAATTGCTTTTCAGATCTGGACATACCTTTGACTTTTTCCTGTGGTGACACAGAGTTTCCTTTATGGGCTCATCCTAGAACACTGATGGCATCAGGATGACAAAATGTATCTATAGTGTCTTCCCAGGTCTGGCTGGTAGGTGAGAGCAGACCTTCCTTGAGCAACTCCTGCCTTTTCTGGGTTTTCTTGCTCTGTGACCCATCTACCCATCTATGGCAATGAGCTATGGAGCCCTGCCATCCATCCCCTGTGTGCATCTGGAAATAGCAGCTTCCAGGCCACCGATGGTGACAGCCTGGGGAGAATTGTCTTGGCACAAGGAGTGAAGAAGTGCTTCACTGGCATTTGGTGCCAGATGTCTACTTATTTCTGACTGCTGGAGTAATGCCAGCTCTGGGGTGGGTGTGGAAAAAGGGATTTGGGCAGTTAAATGTGAGAAGGGGAAGAGAGGTCAGGCCTGGCAGCTCCTTGGTTCCTTACAGGATCTTCTTACAGCAGAAGCTTTAAGGAACTGACTTGCTGCAAGGCCCATGGGCAGCCCTGTGATCTGTCCCCAAACCCATTTCTAACTGCTCTCCTTTTTAAATAACTGTGTGATATATATGGGAGCCTGGCCTCACACATGCTTGGCATGGTCAGAGCCAAAAACATGCCATGGGAATCATACTCATCCTGGGAAGTCTGGCCAGCAGCACAATTGAAGCAAGTCAGATATGGATCACAGGGTCAGGATAACGATTAGTGCTACCCTTCCCCCTAGTTGTAATTAGTTGTGCTGATGTCACCCTCTGTTCTGACTTTTCACTGGCATTAATTACAGAGCTGCAAATTTCCTGCCTTTCTCTTCTAATTGCTCTCTGGGAAACTCAGAGTTTATACCCTCTGTTCAGTCTGCCAGAAACCTTCCACATGTCATGCTCCAGGGCCTAACCTCTGGCCTGTAGAACTGTCTGTAAATAGGCTTGTTTGGGATGCTTGCTCAGATTCATTTCTGAATGTGAACATTTCTGGTTAAGAATAACCCCTCTGCTTCTCTTGGGCTTGTGTCTTTTCATCCCATTTCATTTTGGATTCAGTCCTGAGGAACAAAAGGTGTTCAAACCCTGCAATGAAGTTAACCCTCCCTTTAAGAGAATTCTGTCCCTCACTAGATTACCCTGTTTCTATTGGAGATATATTCTCTGTTGGTGAGGCAGGGCTTGGGAAATCTGAACTGGTGCAGTTCTACATGGCTTGAGTGGCCTGGAATGTGTTCTGGTCCTGTGAGGATTGTACAGCCCTTGGCTTGGACTCCACCTGCTTGAGGGGCTGTGGCTTGAGCCCAACCATTAGTGACGTGTAGTCTGCCACCCATGAACTCTCATGAGTTCTATGCAGCTTTTAATCATTAGTGTCAAATGGAAAGAGTAAGTGAGTACTGGTAGAGGGATGAGGGAAGGAGATGACAGTGATTGCACTAAGAGTTATCAGGGGAGAGAAGGATGAGCTGTTGAGGGCAAGTGAGATCCTGGGGGACAGGAATGTGTCAGCATGAACTGTCTGGATCCTCACCAGTTCGGAGCAGGCAGTCCTGTTTAAGTGCTGACACTCCAGGTTTGCTCTGTCAACCCCTGAGCCAGGCTTGTGCTGAGAGAAGGAAAGCAGCCTGTCTCCTGTGTCAGGGTGCTCCTCTGAGTGTGTGGGTGAGCAGGGCTGCTTGGACCCCCAAGCAGGCTCCCCAGGCAGCTTCTGTGCTCTGTGTAGAAGCTCATGTGCTTTAGTACCAAGGTTCTACACTAATACTATTTAGAGAAGACCATAAAAATTCAGTCCAAATCCTGTTCTGAGGAAGCTAAATCCAGAGTATCCATGTCCCTGATCTTCATATTTGTTTTGCAGTCATATATTTTCTTGGATGACTTTTCAGCCTTGTGCATTTTGCTCTGTACAGACCTCAGCAAGGTGGCCTTTGTGGCTTCTTCAGTCAAGCATCTCCCAGTCAATCCTCCTTTTATTTTGGGTGCCACTCCCCTTTCAAGTGGGGTGAGTTTATGACAATAAACACCATCATTAACATGAGGGGGAACATATCTCATAATCAGGAACCTTCTGTTTAGAGAAAGTGTTTATTATACACAACTTGTTAGGGAGTGTCAATCAACCAGGCTCCCTTTGTTACTCCATAATGCATCATTAATGATGGCTGCTGCTGTGCATTTAATTTCATTGCACACAAGGGCCTTGTCTGTCTTCTCACCCCCTTCCCCCGCTTTATAATCACCAGCATAGGAGAAATTAATAAATCAATCCAGGATAGCAGAGCTACAGACTTGCTGTAGGCTATATTTGGTGTCCTTGCTCCCAGTGAGTTCTACCTTACTTGTAGAGAAATCTTTAGGATGTCAGTGGGGCTGTTTTGGGATTACTGCTTGCTCTGCATCTTGAGAAAGGGCCTGCACATATACATGAGCATTGATAACTGGCCATGGAAGTATCTCATGAAAGTGATCTGTTGAGTCCTGGGGAGGGATATGTCACATCCTTTTCAGCTCTTCATTTCTGCCTCACCCCTCTGGATCTTTGAGCCCTGAGAACATGCTGATGCTTTGCTGACTGACATCTTGCTCATTCAGCCCAACTAAATTAACTTAAAAAAAGAGTATTCAACTGCTCCAGGGTGTGTGAAAGGTGGATGAGAGAAACAAGCTTACTGGAGGCTATATATTCACTAAGAAAGTCAGTGTCTACCCTGGCATTTTTAGGAAACTACAAAGAGTTTAAAAAAGCCAAACTGGAAATCCCCACTTAACAGTGATAAGGGAAAATGCTAGTTGTAGTGTATTTTGTTTGTTAAATAAATCTAACTTCGTGGTTTGGGACCTGCCTGTTGGAAGCCCTGAAGCTGATTTTCTCCTACTGTCAAAGTTTCCAGCCTTCATCTGCAGTTAAATTCAGCATGCCAGTAATAAGGCAAGGATAATTCTGCCTTCTGGCTGGAGTTTGCTAATTGGTTTTGGTTGATATTCCTGTCTCATTTCTTTCTGTTTGAGTATCTCTAGGGCTTTTTTTGAGCGAAGGGGGCCAAGTCCTGGCATGAACTGTGGATACCAAACTCTCTGGTTCTGTTGTACTTTCCAAGATTAGGAATTACTTGTATTGTCTGGGTCCTTTCCCAGTCTGTGGGAAATCCAGTCCTGTTTTGTGGTCCCAAACTAGCTTCTTGGTGTCCATCTTGGTACCAAATCTTTCCTAAGTCTTCGTGTGGTGCTCCTACTCATATGTCACTTAGGTGCACTGGCATTTTTTTGTGTGGAAACAGTGTTTTTTGTGGTCATTTGTCATTCAAGCAAAGAGTGGCTTGTGTTGAGAGGGAGAAACCCTCACAAATACTTCCGTTCATTCTCCTGGGTTTTTCCAAAAGAGCTCCACTCCTTATCTTGACATCTGTTCCACAGAAAAACCCCATCGGTCATGAGGACACTGCACAGCAATTGGAGGAGAAGGAAATTCAGTCAACTTCAGATGGACTTCTTTAATTCCCGTCCTCACATCTTTGGCTCCAGGCCATAGTCTTTTGGGATTTCCCTCTGGCAAACAGCTTTGGCAGAGTGCTCCCGGCTGGGTTCCAGCTTGTTCGCCTTTGTCCCATGCGTGTTGGGGCAGCCAGGCCTGGCCATGGGGCTCCAGTGCTGTTGGATGCAATCTGGAATCCTGCTCCTGTTGTTCTGCAGGGGCACCACCTCTCCCTTGGGCACACACGTGTCCTCTGTGGTTACCAAAAGGAAAACTTTGCCTCTGCTGCTCTTGGCCAATGGTTTGGCCTCTCAGTCCAGAGCATCCTGCTCTGGAAGGCAAAGGGCATGAGTGAAACTGCTTTAAACACTTGATAAGCAGAGCTGTAGCAAAACCCTTTGATCATTTTCCATCTGAGTAGGGTAACTCACAAGACTGCATTGCCCTGATTTTCCATGGTAAAAGAAAAATAATGAGATTTGATGTTCCTTTTCTGGAACAGAGCACTTGAAGTTTTTTAATTGTTTTGTGTATTTTCTGTTTGTTGTTCCTGTACCTAAGTACCTGAAATATTTTTGGATTTTTCCTCTTGTGGATAATTTCAGAGGTTTTATGTCCTTTGTTTCAACTCCAAAGGAAGTCAAATTTCAAAATGTTTCAATCTTGGCCATAGTGGATTTCTGTCTTCTGTACTGCTCTGTGGACTTATTTGATATTTAAAAAAACACAGAATTCAGCACAGAGGAGGACAAATTTTACCTTTTTTTTTTCCAAGATGCACTGTTTCACTGGAGACATATTTCTGGAGTTGCTGCTTCCTCTGTAAGGTTACTTTCTCCCTCCACTCAGCATTAATTCTAGGGGCGTCCAGTGGCCCAGTACAGACAAAATGATCTTTTGGTGCTGGGCTGTGAACCTGTTTTCCCAGGATAAAAACACACTACTTAGGTTAGGGGATTACCATGTATTCACCATGGTGCTGAGGGCATAGAGGACCTCTCTGTGATAATTTTTTGAGTTTATAGAAATTGACAGAGATGCTAAATGCACATTATTGAGAAGCAAGTGTGAAAATCTAGTGACCAGTCTCCTGGGGAAAAAAAAAAAAAAAAAAAAAAAAGGTAATATTTTCTGCTGTTTTAGTGAAAGGTTCTTCAGGGAAGACTTTGCCATGTAATAAATTGGTGCTGAATTTCATCTCTAGACAAACTACCTAAGATCCTAATTGTCTAGTATTTTGTTATTATAGGAGACTGAGCAAAAACTTGGTATGGAATATGACTCTCAACTTCATATTCTGAGTTCTTTGCTAAATTTTGTTCCTTTATGTTCAGTGCATTTTCAGGCTTGCTTTATCTTGAAGATAAAGCTATAACCCTTGATACCTCCTCCCTCATTCATGTCCGGTGTAGAGCAAAGAATTAATTAAGGAGACTTAAATCACTGCTTGAAGCCATAACAGCATATCATAATTGCCCTTAAATGTCTCTGGCACAAGCTCACTAGCTCTGATTTTCATGTCTCACCAGTTGCTATTTTTATGTGTTTTGTACAGAGGAGGCTACACCAAATAAAGCTCTGTGTTGTAGTAAGTGATTGAAGACCTTAAAATGGCTCCCACTCTGTTATGTGCCTTATAACCTGAATTCCCAGCTCAGCTTTTTCCCCATGCCAGGAAATATCTCTTACCTTTGAAACTCCTCTCCAGAGATGTAAGATTAGCTTTATGCTGTCAGGAGCTGTCATTTCAGGCAATTAGAAATAGATCAGCTGACACCTGGTAGTTTTGCAAATGCCTTTCTTTCCTGCAACTGCTTCATTTCTGGCTGTTTTTGAAGATTACATGCAGGGTAACTCTTGCCTGTTACCCACATGCACCTTTTGTTCCTGGCTGCTGTTCTCTGTCTGCCTTTTCAGTGTTGGTGAAGTTATTGGTAACTCATAATACTTTATTTGTAGTGTAAGAGGGGTGGAAGTGGCAGATTTCTCCCTCTTAGCAAACCCAGTGTCTGAAGAAGGAAACAGAGAAAATAGGAATTGTTATTGCCGAAGGCAGAGGCAAATAAAAAAGGAGCTTTTATTGCCATAGAGATCTGTCCTCTACCAGGACTGCAAGGAAACATGCAGTGGGAGCTAGAAAACGGCATCCACAAAGTGAAACTCTTTGCATGCCCTTCAGCTACATCTTTCATTAGGTGCCTGCCAGCCCTCTGCTCAGCACCATCCCAACCCACCTGTCTGGGCTTGTGCTCTCCCTGTACAGCTGCTTCTGCTTTCATTTGTTTCTAGGTTAAATATTGCCACCTGAAGTACATAGTTCCCAGAGGAGACCCAGTCAATGTTAGTGAAAGGCTAGGATCTGTTTCTTTACATTTTGGCTTGAATTTGGATTATAAAATCAGTGTAAGAGAGTGAGGGGGAGGCTAAGCCATGACACTAGGAGGAGCACAGCTCTCTTTGGTGACCTTGCGTTGCTCCCAGAGAATCCTGCATATATGTGAAATTATGAACTCTGGGACTTGGTTATGCTGCCAACTTCATTTTGATCTTCTCTCTCTCTCTCTGAGGCTGTATTATAATTGAGGGAGAGCCAGCAGGCAGTTAACCCCAGTGCTCCACGGTGGAGATGTGCTTCCCTAGATAATAACATAGTTTCTAGCAAACTGTTGTTTGAAAGTGGTCTCCTTGACAACTAAGTTTCTTGGCAGGGATGTGTTATCTCTGGGTAGAAGCTAAACAGAGAGCCTGAAAGGTAACCGAATGCCAGGCGCTGGCCTGTCTGCTATGTCAGACATCTTCACTAGCAGAGGCAGAGGAGGGTCTGTCCGCAACCAGAAATAGCGAGGGAGTGAGGCTCTTGGCTCCCTGAGTGCACACAGATTGGGGGGAAGATAAAATGAGTGGTCTCAAGGAGCATGGCATTCAAAGCTTTGTTTTGTCACTATCTGTGAGCCCCTGAGGTGCCCTTTGGGAGGTGTCTGATGGGTGGAAAGCTTTGGGGCTGAGTGGCTGTGCCCCTGGAACATCAGAAGGGTGCTGAAAAAGGCCAGGACTTGGACAGATGGAGTAATGGAGATTGGAGGCAGGGGAGCCTGGCCTTGTGCCAGACTGTGGAGTGGGGTGGGCAGATCACAGAGAGGAGCTGGAGGTGGGTCAGAGGAGGATAATCCTCAGGCAGCGATGAAGGCTGCAGCTGTTGGTGTTAGAGCATGGCATTGCAGAGGTTTGCTGCTGATGTGCTCTGGGTAGCAGCAGAGGTCTGGCAGTCCTGAGAGCTGGGTGAAGTGGGCTGCTGACAGGCTTGTCCCCTTCCTTTGGTCAGTGTCCCAGGGGATGTTCTGGGAGATCAGCTGAAGGTGGAGGAGCCTGGACGTGTGCAGAGTTCTGCACAGAGCCTCACCTGGCCTGCTGTGGGGCTGAGAGAGCTGTGACCATAGCTGGAAGGGAAGGCAGGAGCCAGCTTTTGGATATGCCGGCGTGTATTGCCTTAGAAGAGCTGCTGAATTCAACTTGCTTTTCTGTCCCCTTTTGCACCAAGTCACAGCACTGCCTTGTGTGAATGCTTCTTCCAGATGCCCCAGTGGGGCAAGCACTATGCTCTGGTGGGAATAATTAACTCATGCTGAGCAGGGAAGCAAGCGAGGAGCTCAGCAGTAAAGCTGGTGAGCAAGTGAGAGCTCTCTGAGCTCCTGGAAGCCTCTTGCTTGTCCCTGGCAGAGGCACCCAAACTGTGCTGCACTGCAGGACCTGGCAGGAAGTGGTTCCTGGAATAGAGCCTTTCTGCCCTGCTCACTGTGGTGTTTCTAACACCTCCAGTACAAGTGTCCAGTACAAGTACATTACTGCTGTTTAGCTTTGAGTCTGGAGGGAGTTTGCCTCTGTGGAAGAACTCTGAAGGGATATTAGAAATCCAGCAGAGTTTGTGATGTGAAAGTGGGCACTTAAAAGATCACAGGAAGATAGGGACCAGTAGGTGCTGGGAAAAGATGCACTGTACTCCTGCACTCCAGAGGAGGCAGCTCTCTGTCCAGGGAAGAATATACCCAGCCCCTGTCATCCCTAGGGCTGCAGGCAGATTCCTCTTTGGAGTGTTCTTCCCAGAACATCACTGTCCCAGGGAACAATACATGGGATCCCTCTGTCCCTTTCCTCAGTGCCATCTCACCTTCTCCCCCTATGTGAGACTCAGTGGGTTTTACTTCACCATTTTTTTTACTGAATAAATTTGTAGAGAGAGCTGATGCCAACCATCCAAAGGAAAGCTTAGAGGGAAGAGCAGTGAGCTGGTTTGCTAAACTTGGCGCATTCAGAAGCTGAGTTGGACTTCAAAATTAAAAGCTCTTGGTGTATTTTTATTTCTGTTTTATTTTCTTCTACTTTTACATGAGACTCATCTCCTTCAGGGTATTTTTGGTTATTTGCAGCTGCAATGGAGAGGAGTTGCTCATGTCTTTTCATAAATGTAAGCTGAGATTTTTGCCCTGCCTTAGAACTCCAGAAACTTAATTTTTCAGAAAAAGACAGAAGATAAGAATTGGCATTTGTCAAGCACCTCCACCACATCTTTGCCGAGTGTCTGAACTTGCATCCAATACAAATACTTGTCCATGACTCAGGATTTGGAGACTTAGGGATGAACAGTTCTGTAGGTGTTTGTTACGTTGGTACATGGAGGTGATGGATGAGAATGGATCTTCTGTGTGTCCTAGCCAAAAATGGTTTGTAACAAAACGTAATTTATTTCTGTCCAGCTGGCAGGGACTGTTGAGAGCTACTATCTCAAAAGTGTCTTAAAAGTGCAGACAAATCTCTATTTTCCTCTCTCTGTTCAGTGGGAAGTTTGAGATGGGGCTCTGGCAACAATTCTGTGCAAAAGCTGTTGAAGCCCAGCCCCAGCCCTTCTTGTTCTCATGCTGCAAATTTGGATGTGCTGGAGCAGGCACATCAAGTATTTACAAAGGGTGTGATTAAGCCCTGGGAAAGAGCAAGCCGGCAGCTTGTTTTATGTTTCCTCCCCTGTGTTTGTATGAGTCACGGACCTGGCAGCAGTCCTGCTTTCACCTCACAGAGAGCAGAAATAAGTGTGTAAGAGCCCCACACTAATTTGTTGAAAATAGCCAAAAGCCATGCTCTTTAAGATACCCAAAAGAGATTGCAACTCCTCTGTTTATTGATTCATTTTCTCTCAGATTCAAGTTAACAGCTTTTAAAAGATATAAAATGGGAAGAGCATCCATGCTGCCAGCAGTGGGGTTGTCTGTCCCAGCCCTTGCCTCAATGGCATGTGTGTGTGACCTTGAAGAGCAGACAGTGGGATGGTATGTGGAGACACACATTTGAAGCAATAGAGAAGAGGTAAAAAATATCTTCCTCTGTTACCCTGGAGGCTGCTGTCATGTCATGCCACTGCCAGGGCAGCCAGCAGAGAGGCTGGCCCTCACTGTCATACACCAACTGTGCCCTGAGCAGTTAGGGGCCAAGGGGTTTACACCCAAGCTGAATTTGTGCAAGTCTCTCATGGTTGGACTTGCCCTGCATTCTCTAGTGCAGGGGGGCAAAAGACCACCTGGGCTCCTTGCAATGGTGCCAACTCAGAATCACATTTTTTGTTTCTCTTTTTAATCAAGCATGATGTTAAATTTTATGCTGTCATTAAAGCTCCAGCTTCTGGAGCCAGTGGATGATGCTGTGAGGATTCCAGCTTTGTTTCTGAGCAGGGGAAGGAAGTCAGGAGGGCAGTCTGGCAACTTGTAGCTTGGGGACAAGCAATGGACCTCGTGTTCCCTCTATGTTTCCATGGGCTAGGTCCATGTTCCAGGTTTTGAACACAAGGGTTGGCAGAGCAGCCTCTGATCCTAGCTGACATGTTGGGAAAAACAGGAAAAGTGCTTCAGCTTGCAAGGGATACAAGGCTTGAGTGATGATCACAAATTCAGCTCAGCTCAGTTGAGCAGAAGGGGAAATAGGTGAGAGGCTGCTCTCATTTCATCCACTGGTGTGGAGAATGCAGCTGTGGTTTGGGGCTCACTGAGCCAGGGCTGTTTGTGTGCTGAGCATCTCAAGCAGGCAGGAGTCTCAGACATCTCTCAGCATTCGTCCTTCATGCAGTCAAGCGATTGCTCTTTAGCAATGCAGGCTCCCCTGAAGCCCAGTTCCTGCATTTCCTCCCTGCTGTAAGTAGTCTTTGCTTCACTTGTTTCCACATTTGTTTCTTCTGTTACACAAACTCTGGTCTCAGGCCTCTGAGCTGAAATTCTCTGGGCTTTCAAAAGCAGTCTCTGGCCCCTCTTTGCATCATGCCCAGCTCATCTACCCTTGACAGAGTGAGCACCAAAGTTTAGGAGCTCTAGTGAGTGTTGCTGTTCAATGCTTAAAACCTGTGTGTGTCTTCTGAACTGCCAAAATTCTGCTTGAAACCCAGACCACATGCCATTGGATTCAACAAGTATTCCTCATGGAATCTGCAAGCTTTATAGCCCATGAGGGCTCTGTTTTCTACTTCATTCACTTTTTCTGCTTCCTTTGCTGTTTTCCAGATGAGTTCCTTTTGTCATCCCTGCTACCCTGACTTCCCCAAAGGAGAGAATTTCCTCACGTGATCCTTAAACTAGACCTTCACCCAGCCTCCTTGCAACAAATGCCCTCTCCCTCACACTGGCTGCTGGGGCTGAGCCCTTTCTTTTTGGAAAAGAAAGTCCCATCCCTTTGGAATGGGAAAATTGGATAATTCTCAATCGGGAAAATTGGATAATTCTCAATCTTCATACCTCTCACCTCTCTTTTTCCAGACTCCTGACTCAATATGGGGTTAGTTGCAAGGGGGAAACAACATGACAGAACATTCTGCATCACTACAATACTTGGAAATCAAGTCTAGGGCTTGAAATGGGCTTGCTGGTGGGTTGCTTCTGTATATGCATGTCTGGAGCCAGCAAGAGAGGTGTCCCAGCAGTGTCTCTTATGACAATGTCTGAGCAGTGTTCAAAGGCTGGGGAGTGTTCTGGGGCAGAGAAATACATGTTTGTGTCCTCCATTAAGGTTTTTGCTGGCATACAGCTAGCGTGGGTGTGACAACAGTTATGTAAATGCAGCTTCAGAAGTGTCTGTAGGAGTACCCAGCTCCCCTGAGAGCTGATGCTCTTGCTGGGCACGGTCCTGTAGTTCACATAGTGGCAGCATTGCCAACACAGCGCTTGTGGTGGTAGTTTGCTATTTCTGTAAACTCAAAGGATGCTTGGATTTATACCTTTGATGTTCCCTCATCCCAGATGTGTTCTGTGTTGCCAGATGTTCACAGCTATCTGTTAGACCATACACATTTAAGTCTGCATTAAATGCACCCACTTCCCACTCTGGATTTGTTCCTTTGCTGACCCGTAACTCAGCTGACACATGGATAGTTTGATGGATCTTGGTTCTACAGGTGGAGTAATGCTCTAACTTCCTCCCTTTTCTGCAGTACATTGCTCATAGAGGAAGGTCAGTATTTTAAATATCTAGTAGTCACACTGACAAAATAAAAATATAGTTCCCTTGACTAAGAAGCTGGTTTTGGTTTCCTTTGTCTTTGCTATTTTAGGTGCATTTTAAATTGATTTAGTTCAGAAATTTTATATACTGGATTAAAACATGCAAACATGACTTTATAACACTGTTTTTTGTTGGTTCTTTTTCTTTATGCTTTCTGCTTGTTCCCCATTTCCAGGAAGACTCTCTATTTATTGCCCTGAAACTGTTATAAAATCCCAGCCCTGCTCTTCAAATACACATGGGTGTACGTGTATTCCTAGATGATCCCCTTTGGATTTAATTTTGAATGCTTCAAGATTACTTTTTTCTTATTCACTATGCTCTGAGGAGGAAAACAAATAGGGGAAACTGATTAGTTACATGTTGACTTCACCTTTAATCGACTCTCTGGAGGGCTCTGTCCTTAAACTGAAGTACCTGGTTCCACTGAACACAAGAACTGTTCCTGAGCAGCTCTGTGCTTGCTGATAGTTTACTTGGGTTTTGATGAAGAAATAGAAAATCTAATTTTTGAACTAAATTTACCTCCAATGATTCATTCTCTTTTCATAACTTATCACAATGCATTAGCAATAAATTCTTGACAGTGCTTCTATAAACAGCAGTTGTTCTCCTTTGAAGCTGTGGTGCTCACTGCCTGCTCAGTCGTGGTGCTGTGCAAAGCGGCGTAAGTACTCAAAGAGAAACGACACAAAAGGATCTGTGTGCAGATGGCTTAGTCAAAATGCTGGCCTTTCCCTTCAGTTATCACAAGCTGGAAATCTGGCATTAAATAGGATTTGTAGACAGGTTTGGTGTCTATCTTCTGGCTTATCCCCTCTTAAAGTCTCATCTCGCTCCCGCCCCGTGCATTGTTTGCTGCCAGAGAACACCTGGCGTACGCCCGGTGGAAAGGATGGAGCGAATGCGGTTTGGTAGCCTGGTGCTGGTCTCAAAGCTGTAATTGTGTCAGAGCCGGCTTGCTCTCCACGGTACGCCCTGTCAGGTGATGGGGAGGGATGCTGGTGTGTGTGTATGTGTGTGTGTGTCCGTGCCTTGTCGCGGGGCGGCGGGAGAGCATTCCCGGAGTATCCCGGCCGGGCGCGGCTCTGGCTCCGCACGCCGGTGCGCTCCTGCCATCTGCTGCCGGGAGACAGCACCGCACGCACGGCTGCTGCTGGAGCAGCTGGCACAGCTTCCCGAGCACCTTTGGCACCGAAGGACAATGAACGTGCCCGCAGCGAGGCAGAATGTTTCCTGACTTCTCGTTAAGGCGGCTAGCAACTGCCAGTAAAGTTTGAAGGAAGATTTCTCAGGAAAATTAATCCACAAACACTAGAGGTTTTTGTCCAAAAAGGAGACAGAGGAGTCCTGTAACTTTATTCGAATAAAGGGAGAGGCCATGGGGCATTCCCCTGGGATCTTTCAAACTTTTGGAGGACACAGCCTCCTTTTTATCCTAATTTCCTGGCTGCATGTCCCTCTCTCTTTTCCCATTGGCTGAGGTACTTGAGGGTACAGACTTCCTGGAATGCCTAATCTAAGACCCCCTTCTAATGTATGCCTCCTCTCTTCTCTTCCTTGTGTCAGTCAGTGGAACTCCTGTGGAATTTATGGTTCTTACCATTGTTTCTTTCATCTCTCATTATCTGACTTTATTTATCAGCAGACCCACAGTTTTTTTTGTAAAGATACTCTCACTCCTCTCATCAATTAGTGGAATCCTTCCCATTGTTTCTTTTATCTCTCAGTATCTGGATTTATTTAGCAGCAGACCCACAGGGTTTTTTTATAGAAAAATCCCTTTTTCCTTTCAGATTTAAAGGTCAATATGGTGATCTAAAGAACCAGCAGCAAAGTAGAATGTCCTCAGCTTGGAAAAGCAGAGATGTTTTAGCTGCATTGTGATTTCATGAGCCATCTCTCGGGGAAGGAGTAAAGTGCTGCTTCTTCCTCAACCACAAGGTTCTGTGGAATATTTCTTACTTAATTTCTGAATACTCAGAATATAATTTGGGGCAGGGTGTCGTGTCTTGACAACAAAAATTTTGCAGGGTCCTCCTAATGTTGCCCCTATCTGTAGGCAGAATATGCCAGTGACTGTTTAGGAATTGACATACTTTTGCTCTTCTCTGGGCTATACCTGTGGGTAAGAACTGACTGACCCCTGAGCCTAACTAGGAAGTGCCCCAAACCCCATCAAGTCAGGAAGGAAATCTGAAATGTCTTTTTACACTCCTCCCTGTGTGTTGTTTTTGAGCCAAGGAGAATATAGTGGTTCAGGGGCCTCAGATATTGGCCATTCCATCATCCCAGGCAGGCCTCCCTGGGCACAAGAAGAACAATACCAGCCAGAGCAGCAATGCAGTTTGGTATACAATTTGTGCTTTGGTTATGATTAGCTTCAGCAACAAACCAGTATTTTTCTGTCTCTGCCTCTGCCAGCCCCTTCCTAGAGTGCAGCCAGGAACAAATAAGTAGGATTGTGCTCAGATTTCTGCTGGGTATGAGCTGTACATCAGCTCTGTCTGACTTCAGAGACAAGCATCCTTGTTACAGGACCATCTCACACCCTTGTATTCCTGCTTCTACCTCATGCAATTAATTCTGAAGACTCTGTTAACAAATTTTGGAGGTCTGTAATCTTCTTTCTTTGTCTGTTAATCACAGTGTGAGGACCAGCTGTCAGTGGGAAACCAGCAAGCACTGTATTATTTGTTGCTTTCTGTGTAGCAGGACTGTATTCAAACAATATCCATCTCTGTTATGCCAGGAAGTGTTTTCGTGCAGGGGTTAGCAAGCCTTGCAGGAGCTGAATATCCACAGGGAAATTTTACAAAGTGTTTTCACAGCAACAGCTTACAAAATACAGGTGAGATTTCTAATTACTGAGTCCATTTGAAGGATATGTATTCTCCATGTACCTGTCTCTTCTAAGCATAATATCTTTGTCATCATTTATGAGCAAAGCTTTTTAGCATTTTTCATGATTGTATGTATAAGGGAATTTGTAGGATTAAAATTCCATATTATGCACTGTAGACAATGAAGAAGGTAGTTTAATTTTTGAAAGAAACTCAAAGTGCAGGTAGGAAAATTCTAGCAGTATACTGTGTTTTTTCCTTAAGGTGTATTACTGGAGTTATATGAGGTTCTCTGTTAAATAGGGTGTAAACAAAGCATTTCTAGTTCTCACATTTTCAGGGCAAAGCTAAGTGAGCTAATTGAATTTTCTATTCCATTGAATTCTATTTCCATTGGATTTTGAGCAGTAGTTGCCTTTCCTCTGACCTCCTTGCAAAAATGCCTGGAGAAAATGAAACTGGGAAAACGTTGTGATTTTATGGCCTGTCTTTTCATGTATATTTGGGCTGGGAACACTGCTTCCTAAAACATGGGGGCATTGGTGAATGGGATTCTGCTCACACGAGCATTCAGAATCAGGAAGCTGATAGGAGATGGGATTTGAAGAATGAGCTTTGATTGTCATAAGCTTTCCATTACAAGAAGACTTTGAGCTCCTACTTTGTGAGGTCTTTTGCATACGTTTCTGACAGTTTCTGGACGCAAATCTTGCTCATGCCATTATTCCATTAGGTTTTTAGATGAGACATTACTTCAGGACTAGGCTATTGGCAGGTACAGCTTCCTGAAATATACTTCACGAATTTTATATTTGATCAGCAACAATTTTGCCTTCTCCTCCCTCCTTCACCTTGCAACGTAGCTTTCATCCTGATGAGCCAAAAGATCAGGCCTTTCTTTAAATAAATGTGTGTGTGAGGCTTTATTTCATTCCAGGTAAGCACAAAAAGGATTTGCAACAGATGTGATTGTTCTCTTGGAATTTCTCCTGAGCGAGCAAGGGATGGGAGTTCTGTGCAAAGGGCATTTCAAGCCCTGTTCCTGGTAACAGAGAATTGCTCCAAAAATACAGCACTAATTTCACTGCAAGTGCTTCCAGGGCGTTGGCCATTGAGTACTGCCAGCTCCACCAGCTCCTCCTTCCCACCAGCCAATCCACACCTTACACTGGAAGGAGGATGGTTGCAATACCTGGATCTTTCAGGGCCATCTGGCAATGTGACTTCCTACTGTTGACTTCTTAAGCTGATTGAATTTCACCTTTGCCCTGTGCCAAAATAACAGTGGTATTTTACTGCATACCTTCACACAAGGTTCTACCCCACTGTAATAGTGGTTGCTCTTCCCTTTCTCCTTTACTCTAATTATTCAGTTTCATGCTTCCTGTGCTGCAGGGATAAGAGATCCTTGACAGCTGCTGGGGATGTGGGCTTGGAGCTTGATAGAGATCGAATCCACACAATGCTTCCTGCTGTTCTCTTTGACAGATGACAGTGCTCAGCTGCAAAAAAAAGGCTGTAAAATCTGAGATTTTGATTAGAAACTTCTGCTGGCTTTTGTGAGCTGTCAAATATGACCTCTGCAAGATGAAGCTGAAGCAGGATGGAAGAAGCAATGGGACATGGACCGGCAAGTTTGGAAGGCTTAGGTTCTCCTCTGCCTGTCTCTCACGGAAAGCAAGGAGATATGCTCTTGAAATTTCCATTCACCTCAGGAGAGCTGCTCTGTTTTCTGCTAACAACAAATTTGGCCTTTATCAATTTCTCCTGGTGATGAGGAATGAAGATGAATTTTGCATGAATGTCAAAGCCAACCAGCAGTTTTCATACAACTGATACTGTACATGGGGCTTTGGCAAAAGTGTCTCCTATAGGTGACTTGATCCAGCTCCACATGGCTTTGGCCATCTTCTCAGCAGTAGGTGGGAAGTTGGCTAATATTGCAGGAGAGCTTGCTGTTAGCGTCATGATCTCAAACACAGCTGTATTGTTTAAGCCTTTTTGATTTCAGCACTCTCTGACAAGGGTCTGCAGTCCCCGCCTCATCTTGCTAGTCCAATCCATGCTTATGTGCAAGCGAAAAATTATACTGTGCTTTTGGCATTGATTGTCTCAGGCATATTTGGCCTATCTGTCTTGTCTTATCCCAGTGCTTGGATTACAGACTTTTCATAGGGGAAAGATCAGGTCTGTACAGATGGAGTCCAGTGAGTTCTGAGGGCTGGAGAGAAGATTCAGTTCATGTAATTTTCTCCACTACATGCCTCAGAAGGGCTTCTGAATATACCTGCTTTCCTTCTGTACTCAGAAAAGTCAGGATTTCCTGCACTCTTTTGGTGCTTGGCTGGATTCCTGGAATCATCCTTCATTTCCTCTTTTTCTGATCTGTCCCATTGTATAAACCTAAATAGATTTTGTTATTGGTAGATTAAGAGAATGAAAGCAATTGAAGTGATGCTATTCTATTCATGTCATTCACCCCTGGAGCCAAGTTTGGTGGATTTTAAGGGAAAATTAAGGACATGAATTACAGTTGTGGTTATTCATCAACTCCCTGATGGCTGTTAGTCACCATGTGTACTCCATGTGTAAGCTTAGCTTTTCTGGATGATGTAGTGAAGAATTGTTGAGTCAAGGACAAATCTCCTGCTGCTCTGCAGCGAGGTAGAGCTGTTATTACAGAAAAGGCAGGCTCTGAGGATGGGCAGTTTTAGCTCAGGCCCAGTTCATAAGGAATGGTGCTGTGATTTGTCTTGGCTGTGACTTTATAGAAAACAACTACTAAAAGAACAGAAAGCAAGCTGGTAATTTAGCAGCTGGGGTGAAAATTTCTGGTGTGTTGGATAACTGCAAGCAGGAGGCTTGGCAGAACAGCTCAAAGTGCATTTACAGTGGAGTCTCTTGCGTTATGTAGAGGATGTGAGGGTGAGATGGCATTCCTCTGTGCACAGTCCACTTGCACCAGAACATAAAGTGGTGTAGCAACTTAGCCCTTTCAGGATGGGCAAAAGATACCAGACAGTAACTGAGAACATAAAACCATCCCAGAGGAGCCCAAAGCGCTTTTGCAATGTTGGAGTCAAGTTCTTCCTGATATGTACTTGTGCCCCTGTGGCTGACTGGAGTGAGAGGAGAATGTGTTCCCAGGTCTGGAAGGGAATGGCTTTGCTCATCAGTGGAGAACTGCCACGTGCTTTCTGTGAGAGGCACCTGGTGCTGACTCGTCAGCTTGGGATGAGAGCCTGAGGAAGGATGGGGACTTTGTTCACTTGTGCAGTCTCCAAAACCTTACCCTGTCCTAACTCCACAGTTCTTTTGCAGCGTGAGCAACATCTCCTGTAAAGTGATGGGTTTGGTGTTGGCTTTTACAAGGGGAACATCCTGAAGGTGAAATTAAATTCTGGGGAGGAAGTCTCCATTGCATTGAGCAGACCTGCAGTGGAATGGGGTTCATTTAGGAAGCAAGGCTGCTGAAGTATTTCCCAGAGGACTGTGAAGGCATTCACCCAGAAGTCACCTTTCCATGTGTCATGCAGTGTTGACCAGCTCATTTCACTTGAGTGTAGCAATACCAGGGCCCACACAATTGCAGATCAGGACAGTCAGCTAAACAAAGTTTAAATAAGTTTTCTTTTTCAACGTGGAAGAAAGATGACTGATGAAGCTGTGTAAGATCTTCAGTGATCTATGGAAGGTGCCATGGTTAGGTGATTTTCTTCATTTCCTAGCAAGCAAGGAAAAGGAAATCCTTTTGGCACATGTGCTTTGTGAAACAGTGCTGCAAGGCACTGACTGTAACAAAAATATAACCAATTTACAAAGCAATGAGAGATATTCCAAGCAGATAAGTCTGTCAGTGCTATTAAAGACAAAGCTGCAAATACTGCCTCTGATTTGGGAAATAGCAAAGCCAGAGAATGCTTGGAGATTGCAGAGGGAAAATTATTATGCTGTACTTTCCTTGCTCTTAACACTGTTCTGAAAGCCCTCAGCAGCAGTTGCCTGAGCCAGGATGCTACAGTAGATGGACATGTTATGTACCACACTGAGGTTCTTGTGCTCATGTAAGGATCTCATAACAGTGAAGGAACTAGGAAAAACAAGGGCAGAACAGCCTCTCCTGCAAGCTGCATGTTTACACCCAAGCTGCTCAACCTGGTTTTTGCCCACTGCTGTTACCTTGTAAGCAGATCCAGGAGAGGAATCCTGGTGAGTCTCCCCCAGTGTAACATCTTGCTGAATACTTAGCAGTGCTCCACAGGGGTGTGAGCAGAAATGGCCCATCTAGACCCTGTGTAGCCCTTGCCAAATGTGCACTCTCAGACCCAGAGGGTGGAACTGTGTCAGAACAATCTGTCCCTTGGCATATTTTGTCTCTGGCATTGCAGTTCCAGGATAGATGGCATCTTGTGCCATTTCCAAAGGGAATTTCATGTCTTATGCACATTTGAAAATATGGACACTGTACAGACATATTGTGCAGTGTTAACTAGGGTATAGCAGCAAGTTGTTCTTATAGCTATCTTCTCTGCTTCCTCTTCCTTCTGGTCTCCTTGTCAGCTGATCTCAGACCTCATCACCCACATTTTTCAGACCCTAGAGAACCTCTTTGACTTGCATTTCATATTCCATGTAGGCTTTCACCTTCCATCACTCCTATCTTAGTTTGGCTAATGTGACTCCGGAGATGAGACTCTTGAATAAGCAGAACTGGCATGCTGGAAACCCAGTGTCTGTTTGGAACTGACTCTCAAACTCTTCCTGCCCAGAGCAGAAATGCACAGCAATGCAGGGGCTCCCTCTGAAAATGCTGGTTCCAGCTCTGGGAGTAATCTGGTCCTGCTGTTGTGGTTTCTGAGCCGTGACTGGTTTAGCCGAGCAGATCACTACAGAAACACTGCTGCTGATTTTGGTGCCAGAGTGGGTTTAGATATTTGTGACCCCTCTTCACTGTACAGGCTCACCCTTTGAATCTGGGCTCTTTCATTTTTTTTTTTTTCCTGCTTGCACCATGGAACAACCCTTTCTATTGCCAAACAGGATTTCAGCGAGGTGGGTGGCTTCCACCAGGACACATGAAAAATGGAAAAAAACTGGGACACTACTTTTAAGATTGTTTTTAAAGAAGACTTTGGAGAAAGAAGCTGATTTCTTTAACGAGGGGGTGCTGTCTCCCTGCAGTGTGTTCTGTCACCATGTCACAAGATTTCTAAAAGGAGCAGAATCAGTAGGACACTGGTGTATCAGTCTGCAAGGAGCTGCTTTCTTCACTCACATCCCATATTTGACTAAACTGGTATCACATGGTTCAGTCTCCCCACTCTTTTCCCACCCCCTGCCTGCTTCTGCCAGCAGTCCTCTCAAAATGTGCTTTGTAACTAAAGACTCCCCTAAAAAGCTGACTCTTCCAGTTCTCCTGCGTAACAAAAACTTGTGCTACTCATAAATAGATTTGCAATTACCAAGGGAAACAGAAGAATCTGCACAGTCCAGATGCATCAGAGCGGCCTCTCATCCTGTCTTAAAGAAGCCTCTGAAATTCAACACACATTGCTCAGGCATAGCTGGGAGACTTCTGCAGAAGTCTTTCCTTTGAGCAGCATTCCTAACCTGCAGGACCTGCTGTTTGCAGCAGAATTGTCAAGGAATGTCAGAGTCCCTGTCTAGTGTCTTTACAAAAAAATGACAGAAGCTCTTATTTTTGACTAGCCTGGAGTTTCACGTTTCATGGAGTTTCTTACAGCAGCTGAGGGTAAGAATTGCCTGGCCAGCATGAGGATACCTGAGTTTACAAATCAGCTTTCTGCTAATAGCATCTAGTGTGTGGTTAGTGCTGTCTGAGCAATTCCAACCACTATCTGATCATCCAGGAGGTCAGACTTCCTTAGGTCTTGGGACTTAGAGGATGGTAATGATTTCATATAGAAGAAAAAAGGTATTCTCAAGGTTATGCATCAAGCAGGATGAACTTGTGAGAAAAGGTCAAGAGCCTTGACTATGCATGCTGGGTCCTGTGGAAGGATTAAGCAGTAGAAAAGAGGGAGGCAATAGGATGTGAGTGGTCCTTAGTTTTCCCTATAGAACAGATCACATATATAAGGAAGGTCCCTTCTATATATCTTCTCCCTAGGCTGCCAGGGAACTTAAGGGGGGCATACACCAGTGCCTTGGGTCTGGCTTGGCTCCTAGAAGAATTCCTGTGATGGGCTTCTTCTGTGTGTAAGGTTCTGCTGATTCTCCTCTGTGGAACCTCTCTGAGCACCCCATTTCTCTTTTGACCTCTCTCTAGTTCCCATGCAGCAGAAGCCTCCCTGAATTCAGTAACTGCCCTGAACATCACCCCATTCAGTTTGATGAGACCAAGTCAGACTAACAGAACAGCATCTTGTTTTGCCTGTGTTTCCTTTTGGTGGCAATGGTTGCACATCTAAGGCATCAGGAAGAAAGACTTCAAGAAAGAACCCAAAATTAGGAAATGCATATGTTAGAAATAAGGTTTTATGTCATATTTTTCTTGTGAAAAGAAAAATATGTTTCTTCAAAGAGAAATCTGTGTGTTCCTCCTTATTTACACAAAACTAGTCATAAATAGTGGATCCCAGCACACACTGCAATGATCATGAAACAGTTCATCTGAAATTCTGTACTGGATGGAGAGCATCTTTGCATTGCGGGTTTTTTTTGGTTTTAATGGGAAGAATGGTCTCTGTGTCATTTGCATCAGAGTCACAGTTCATTCAAGGATGTGTCCCAAGTATAGGTGTTATATAAAGTGAAATCTCTTTTCTCTGTTTTTTTCTCTTTGTATCTGAGTGCTTGAAGTAGAAATAAATCCTTTTTTTCCTGACACTGAAGAAACAACAAAGGAATAATGTTCTCTTGGTAGAACTCGCTCACTTGTGTTCCTCTGAATTCATGCTTAGTAAACCAGCCAGCAAGCCTGGCCCACAGGTGGTGCTCCTGATTCCTACAATCCTTGTCTTTCCCATGCTTGCAAGCATACTTACCTGTTATAATGCCAAATTTAATAGTCTGGGAAGATCTTAAATTAGTTACATGTCCAGAAAAGCAGAATTCCTTTAAGGTGCTTTAGAAAGAAGTGGTAACTGTACACCAGTCTCTCACTTAGCTTTGCCAAACAACCTTTTCAGTTGTACACAAAGTACTAATGCAAATTATGTGTTTTGCCTGGTAGCAGGAAGAGGCTTCTTAAGTATCAAAGAACCTACTTTGATACCATGAGAGCTGGTCCTTCAGCTACATTTTTTTTGTGTGTGTGTTTGACCCTACAAATTCTGGTTTGGTTTTTACAGACAACTCCACATGGCTTCTATAAATTTCATTAGTTTTTCTGTAACCCCTGTTGCCTCCTCCTCCCAGGTGGTCCTATGTCTGAGAAGAAAAGAACAGAGCTCAAATGGCCCACTGGTGCTATTAAGTACTTGTGTTGAGTACCAGTCCTGGTATTTTTCTTCTTTGTATCTGCACTTACATGCCTGATGAACTGGAGTGCCTACTTCTGTTGCACATTTGTGGGCTGTAGAAACTTGAGATGAAAGCTTTGTGACAGGGTAGTGTGTGCCACAGTGTTGGTTAATGGGATTCATTGAAATCCCTTCATATTTTAAATAGATTTGTGAGCAAGGGGGGCAGTTTGAAGACACTGCAAACCCCTAAAGCCTTAGGTAATCCTGAATTTGGCCAGCTCAACTATTTATAGAACACTCTATGCCTATTCTAAATATACTTTCCTCAAGGGGACCTTAACTCTCTGCTCCACCACTTCAGTAGGATCAGCAATGCTGCTGTGATCTGTTAGCAAAAATTCCTTCTCCTGTTCTATGGCAGAGCTGCAGATGTTGCTGGTTTGGGACTTGAAGGGAAAGTTCTGTGTCAAGCAGAGCTCAAGTGTTTGAATTTAAACTGAAGCCAGGTAGATATTGATGATATATTACATCATTTCCTGTAACCATTTCCTTACTATTTTTTCAATATTTCTATTCTGCTGGTGGGTCTAGAATTCTGAAGAAGGAAAATCAAATGACTCATTGACAGTGTACAGAAGGCAGGGCTTGAGTCCCACTTGCTGTTGGTTGAATGGGATTAGACTATCAGCTCTATTGCTCCCATGTAAGGACAAAGGATCTCTTCAGGCCAAGGAGAGCAACTCATCCAACAGCAGATTCTGTAGTGGGATAGTGTAGTGGAAAATCTCTTCAGAAAAACCATGATTTTCTTTTTCAGTCGAAGGCTCTGGGATAGAAGTTTTGGTGCAAAGGGCCCACTGCAGAGTATTTTTCATCCTTCAAGTTTACAAATATTTAGAAAAATGCATCCTTTATTGAATCATATAGGTTTTAACATTTTCTTTTTAGTATAGTTGCATCCTGTCTGCCTGTCTAAGGAACACGTGCTGATCTGCATGGCAGATGCTGCAGATCACCATCCTGAGTGGGAAATTTTGGGTGAGTGTAGAGGAAGGATGGGCCAGCAGAACCCTTCATACCATGCATAGCTGTGCTGCCCCACAGTAAGGGCCAGTAGTACTTTTAACCTTTGGAAAAAAAAAGAATTCCTCCCTATCCCTATGATGTGATTGATCCAGACTCTACTTTGTGGGTATTGGACTCAACTTACAAGAGAGGTGGAAAGCACTAAGACTGCTTGCACTGTTTCAAGGACAGGATTCAGAGGCAGTGTGTCAGTAGTGTCTGCAGAAGTCATGTCAATTTAGGCACCCATTAGAAAACCCCTTCTGGGTACTGCAAAAGAGTGACTGCTGCTTATTTGGCCTCTGGGATAGAGAAGCCTGTGCAAGATTTTGCCACTCCACAGATCAGGGTAACGTGGCTCACTATGTGTCTAAGCCTCAGAAAATGTTTTTGAGGTTGACAGAAGCTTTTCTTAGTTATTACCCTTTGAGGATGAACAGGGCAACATGTGGTAAGATTTCAGAATGGGATTAGCTCAAGATTTAGCAGGAAGAGTTTCTTAGCTCCCCTTTAGAGTTATTTCTTTCTATTGCAGCCCCTGGAGCTGCATGAAATGGAAGGGGTTATGTCCTTGCCTGCCTGGCAGGAAAATCATCCCAGCTCAGTGCAGCAAAATGGACTAGGTCCAGTGCTTTTGGAAGGAATGGAACAGGTAAAGTGTATTTAAAAAGGAATTTCACATGGAGGGTTTTAGGTACAGTGAATATTGCCCCAGGATGCATTCTGCTTCACACAGAGGCCTCTTCATACAATCTCCTTGGCTTTTGCAAGGAATCAGTGTCCAAAGAGCTTTAGATTTTGCCCTGGTCATGGCTTACCTATATGCATGCAGATAGTATTTCCTTCATTCTGTCCTAGCATGCAGGAAAGGACAGGTGAGTCTCTCTCTGAAAGCACTGCAGTGCCACTCAGCCTAGTGCAGCTCGCAGTGTCTCAGGGTGCTGCTGCTGCTCTCTGCTAGGGTGACCACTCAGTACAGTCTGTGATCCTACCAGGGATGCAGTACCCCAGGAAAGGCTCTGCAGTCCCTGATAGGATGGGTGCTCAGACTGTAGTGCTGATCATTTGTGTTTCAGTAAAAAACATTCCTAATGTGTCTGCCTGTGATTTTTGGGCTGACAGAGTGACTGGCAGCTTTCTTGCTCACTCTGGCTGGTTATTTCCACTGCTGTCTCTCTAAGACTGGCTTCCTTTTAATGGAAGTTGTCCATTTGACCATTCTTGATGTAAAACCATATTGCCTTTCAGAAGCTGGAGTCAGTAATGCATGCCAGCAGAAACTAGTGCATTTGTACTTGTAAGGAATAAATATCTATTCCTTTTGCAGTACTTATAACAGCTTCAGCATCTCCTTTCAGAACCACTGGCCTTTGTTCCATCAAGGCTGAGGTGTGGTGGCTGAATTGAGGCTGGGAAGCAACCAAAAGCATTTAACCACAAGAAGAACACCAACAGTGAAACAGCCCAGAAAGCAGGAGCTGACTGCAGAGCAGTTGAAGTGCAGAGCTCAATTTTAAACCTAATTTGAACACTGAACGTGGGGTTAATATCTCAGCTTCTGTGTAGAGTCTCTTCTCAGCCTGCTGTTCGTATTCTGTGGACACAGTATAGTGGTGTGTATATATAGAATTCCTGGTGAAAAGCTGGCTTTGTACAACTGGTATGGGCACTGCAGGGTGAATG
Organism: Certhia americana; assembly: GCA_018697195.1. Classification (NCBI taxonomy): domain Eukaryota; kingdom Metazoa; phylum Chordata; class Aves; order Passeriformes; family Certhiidae; genus Certhia; species Certhia americana. The sequence continues at coordinate 3,282,985 of CM031865.1, read as the reverse complement.
TTGTGTCTGGCTTTGGTGCTGAAAATAAAAATCTGTCTTCATGCCTGTGTTCTGGGGAGCTTATCAGATATTTTATGTCATTGCAGCTTGAAGAGCCAATTTCAGAGTTGGCTTCTCTAATTGCCTGATCATTTAACCTGCTCCATTCGTCTATAAGAAAAGGATGCATTTCTTTTGTTCATGTTGCCTTGTTCATCAGTAAATGTAAAGCAGATTGTAAAATCAGACCAGCTTGAACTAACATTTGTAGCTATTCATTCACTCATGAACAAACCAACTCCCTGATGCTGGTCCTGCTTTTTTCTACACTGCAGAGAAAGTAAGAACAGCGAGTCAATTAATACTCTCTTTTCTCTATGGAGTGTTGGTGAAACATTTGGCTATCATGGAAATGAATGTCAATGTGATGAGCAACTGGTTTAGAAGGTGTTTAAAAAGTTAAATTTAGTTCCTGGAAGTAGTGCTCACAGTGGGATGTGACTTCACACATTCCCAGGAATGCAGGGAAGGTCCTGCCCTGAGTCAGCTGAGACCAGAGGTTGTCTGAGTGCTGGGCCTGATGTATATTTTTGCCACACCAAAAGTGATAGATAACATCTGGTTGCTTTTTTTTCCTGCTGGGCATGGAATGGGTTTTAATCCTGGTTAAACCCTGGATCTTGGATGCGTTTGCCTTTTTTTGAAAGTACTTCTCTTTCTGTCTTTTTCAGGCATGGTTCAGAAACTCGACCAGAAGCTGCCTGTAGCCAACGAGTATCTGCTGCTGTCAGGTGGCGTGCGGGAAGGTGTGGTGGACATTGACCTCGATGAGCTGAATGTTTATGCCCGGGGCACAGACTATGACATGGACTTCACCCTGCTGGTGCCTGCGCTGAAGCTGCACGACCGCAACCAGCCGGTCACGCTGGACATGCGTCACTCGGCCCTGTGCCACTCCTGGCTGAGCCTGCGCCTCTTCGACGAAGGAACCATCAGCAAATGGAAGGACTGCTGCACAATCGTCGACCATATCAATGGAGCTACCAATTACTTCTTCTCCCCAACAAAAGTTGCAGACTGGTTCTATGAATCCATTAGCATTGTCCTCTCTGAGATCCAGAAAAAGCCCCAACGAGGGATGCCAAAGGTGGAAAAGGTAGAAAAGAATGGGACTATCATATCGATTATTTTGGGAGTGGGCAGCAGCCGCATGCTGTATGACATAGTCCCTGTGGTGTCCTTCAAAGGCTGGCCAGCTGTGGCACAGAGCTGGCTGATGGAGAACCACTTCTGGGATGGGAAGATCACGGAGGAGGAAGTCATAAGTGGGTTTTACTTAGTGCCTGCATGTTCCTACAAGGGGAAGAAGGACAATGAATGGAGGCTGTCATTTGCCAGGAGTGAAGTGCAGCTGAAAAAGTGCATCTCCAGCAGCCTCATGCAAGCATACCAGGCCTGCAAAGCCATCATCATCAAACTGCTGTCCCGCCCCAAAGCGATTAGTCCATATCACCTGCGGAGCATGATGCTATGGGCTTGTGACAGGCTGCCAGCCAGCTACCTGGCCCAGGAGGATTACGCAGCCCATTTCCTCCTGGGTCTCATTGATGATCTCCAGCACTGCTTGGTCAACAAGATGTGCCCTAACTACTTCATCCCGCAGTGCAATATGCTGGAGCACCTCTCCGAAGACACCGTCATGCTCCACGCGCGGAAGCTGTCCTCGGTGCGCTCCGACCCTGCCGAGCACCTCCGAACTGCCATCGAACACGTCAAAGCAGCCAACAGGCTCACCCTGGAGCTCCAGCGGCGGGGCAGCACCACCAGCATCCCCTCCCCACAGTCAGATGGAGGGGACCCCAACCAGCCTGATGACCGATTAGCCAAAAAGTTGCAACAGCTAGTGACTGAGAACCCCGGGAAGTCCATCTCTGTCTTCATTAATCCAGATGATGTCACAAGGCCCCACTTCAGAATTGATGATAAATTTTTCTGAGCTTTTGTCACTGTTTCTTGGGATTTTTATTTGTTTTGTTTTTTAACTCTTGCAGTGTGCAGGTTTTTTCATTTGGTTTTCCTTGATGACTTAGTCTCTTGGTTTTTACATATCCAGCACAGATTGGATCTGTTGAGAACAATCTGAATAAATTATAAATCCTGGTTCTGCAGGACGGTGCAGATTTTGAAACAGTATATTACTATTTCATATGCTGCTTTGGTTTTTTTCGCCCACCCTGCCCCATTGTCTGTGAGTAGTTTCTAAAAGAGGACATGCACCATAAACACAAGCTACAGTGTAATGTAGGGGGTTTTTCCAAACTTCCATAATTTATGTACGTTGTTGGGCTGGAAGAAAGGACAACTCACCTTCTGTTGCTTCAGAAATTCACTTCTTTTTCCATGAGCTTCCATCACCCTAAAGAAATGAGGAGAGATTGGGTTGGAAAGCACTACTAGTAATTTGATGACGCCAAATCTACTGGGCTGAAGCCCAGTTCATCTGTTCTTTACATTTCTGATACTAGGGGAGAAAGATGACTTTAAAGATGATGATGCAGCTTTTTGGGGAAAGAGTTGTTTCTGTTTTGATCTACTTTTTGAATGTAATTGTTCATTAATTGGACCTTGTACAGTCCAGAGGGTTGTTTCTGCTGCTTTTCCATGCGGAATAAGGTTATGGAATGTTAGTTTTAGTGTGTGTAATTATTCAAAGCCTTATTTAAATTCTATTAAAGAACATACCATTTTAAATGTAATTGCACTAATGAAATCTCTGCCATTACCTCAGTCCCACTGTTTGTGTTTCTTTCATGAATTAGCATCTGTTATTAGGTCTCAATATTGCTGATTGCTTGAGACCCCTCAGGTCTCATGGTTTCAGGTGATTTCTTGATTGTCTTTTGTAAAAGACTTCCTTGTTAGCCCGGCTATGTGTGAGCAGTCAGAGTTTTGCATTGGCATATTTCTTTGGATGCGTATTGTGTGTTGCAGTGCATATTGCATTAATATGTATTGCATGTTGTTGAAACAGGTTTACCATTAGATAAGGATGTAATGCTAAAGCAGTGGTATGTGCAAAGTGAATCAGCCAGACCTCGAGCAAAGGAGCTACCTTGCTTCTCTAATGCATGTATTAGGCCTGATCCTTTCTGGCAGTTACCATTTCCTGGACTCCTGAGAACTTTCTGACTCACCTGGGACATGGGAGATCTTACCCTGGTCTCATGTTTGCAAAAGTTGTGTTTGTATGTCAACTTGTGGTGCAACAGTAGCCTTGAAAAACACATACACTTTTCTTCTGTGTGTAGGGTAAGATGTATGGTGACAAGGGTTAGTCTGAGCCAAAAATAATTCCAAGAGTTCAAGGATAGAGTGACTTATTGTGGCTGGCTGGCCAGTGACTGATATTTAGGCCTTAAATCAGCAATTTGGGCTTACTGATTATCCCAGAGATGCTGTTCTGATCCAAACTTGATGCATGTGTTAAAATGTGATTATTAGAGCAGGTTGAAGTATTTTTTAAATATTTGACAGACAAATGAGGTGCATATCTAGTAAATTCTAACTGATAAAAATTGTGTATGAAAAATGTGTCACTTTTTCAGCCCAGCCTTTGTGGTAAAGAAATCAGGCTGGTGGAGCAGCACACCAACAGCTTTGGCAACTGCTTTATTAGATGGCAGGGAGGTTTCAATACCTGATCTAGTGCCCAAATCATGTCTTAAAACTTTAGCTCCTCCATCTCTTGGGCATAATTGAAAACTTCACCCCATTGGTATAGCCAAAATGTTCACATTTACCTGAATTTACTGATACACACTTACAAGAAGCTCTCAGAAGTTGCTGGCCTGATGGAGTGGATGAGGATTTGACCTTAAAGCACAACTGGCTCTTGATCATGAGCCCTGGTGCAGCTGCAGTTTGGTCCAGGGAAGAACATGGATTGACTTCAGCAGAAGCAGAGCCAGGTCCTACCTGTGTGGCTGTTGCCAAAGATGGGTCTCCTATAAACCTGTGTAACCTGCCTGGGGGAGGCAGGAGAAACAACGGGGAATCCTCTCCAGAAGTGCTTGAAAATGCAGATTTGTTGAAATGGTTTCTTCCCCAGCCTCTGGGACTTCTGTTTGTTGAAAGAAGAGTCTGGGCAGCAGGATGAAGTATTCCATCACCACATGAGAAATCTCCTCAGCACAAAGCAGCAGAAGCCTGGCAGGCAGAATACTCTCCCAGGAATCCCATTGTCTGTGCCAGTGCTCCTGAGATATGCAGACAAACAGCCTTCCTCATGCCAGTTCAACGTCCTGGTGACCAGCAGTTTGACTAGCCCATGTCAAGCTCTGGTGTGTGCTCCTTTCTTTGGTTTTAATTAAAAAACATTTTGAAAAGTATCCACCTTGTTCTTCCTGTGTGTTGGGGGGGGGGGGGGGGGGGGAAGCGTGAGGAGGAATGGAGGCTTGACTTTTTACTGAACTGAAAAGTGGTTTTCCAGGTAGGTTTGTGAGAATGTTATATCCTCTACCTGGATCATCTGTCTTCCAGGGAGACAGAATCCTAATCTTCAGTAGTTTTTTATCTGCCTAGTGTTTGCTCCTCTCCACATACTATAGTTAACTTAATGAAGCAGGCTGCCAGCCCAGAGTGGTAACAAGTGTTTTATTATAAGAGAACACAAAGGACTATTTGCTTCCTTTTCTATTGTCCCCTCTTGCCTTTGACTATATGCTAGCACAGCATTGTGAAGTGCAGAGGTCTTTATGTGGGATTTCAAAGTCGTCAGTGGGTTTAGATACCAATGACCTTTTACTCTTTACTTCTCTCTGCAAGTTTCAAGGAAACCATGGTGCTTTTCATATTAGGGATTTCTTGAAAGTCATTCACACAAGCATTTTAGAGCACTCAGCCCCATAGAGTCTTGGCCAATCTAACAAACACTGGAATAAGAGGGAATTTGCTTTAAACTAGCAATCTACCCATCTTCCCTGCTGATGTCAAGAAGAGACAAGTCAGTGCTGTGAGCCAGTGTCTCCATGGGAGCTTCAGTTTTGCACCCACTATTATGGCAGATAGGATTTCTTTTTTTCTTTTCTTTTTGCCCATTAGCCACCTTTCTGCTGGCTTCTCCCTGTCCTGAATGATGTTGCAAAAGGACTGGGACAGTTTGTGAGGGGCTGGCAGAATGGAGGATGAATTCTTTTTGAGTCTGTGAGTTACTGATTCCTACAGGGTTAAAAGGGAGTCCCAGCCAAGAGGGTCAGCTTTGAGGCATCAGAAACGTGGAAGGAAGGAAAAGTGCCCTTCAGAGGCTCCACTTCCACTTCCCAATGTGATCCTCCTTGGGCATCCTGGCAATGATCCTACTCTTGGAACATGCTTTTCCCTTTGCTCTTTCCATAGGGCCTCTCACCAGCAGGACCAGTGGGAGAAGCAGCTAATCTGCTTGGTTCCAGTTGTTGCAGGTTCTGGGAGATGCTGAAAAAGCTGTCACTTCTTCAGAGGGACAGGACCCCTGAGCTTCTGCAGAGGTGACAGAACCACCAGCTAATGGGGGTGACTCTCTGTGCTGTGTTGGAAGAACTCATTTTAAGGCAGAAAGGAACAAGAGACCAAGAGCTTTGTGTATGCCTGCAATCTCTGCTCGTTCAGGCATGTTATGTGAAGCCTCAGTCACTCTTGTCTGGGTGTGATAAATTGGTTTCTGCACATATTCCAATACTTTAGCCTGGAGAAGTGTTGGTGCTTTAACCAGAAAACTACAACTGGGCATCAAAGTCACTCTTTGCAGCAAAATACCAGCAGGACTTTAACCATGCACTGCCCAAAATAGAAGCTAGTCCTCAAAAGCCTCTGAAAGCACTGGTTTTTAGCAGAATGTATTCTGCACAATGTTGTCATTGTGACAAATAGCACTAATTTTGATCTATGTTCTTGGATTTTCCCTGATTGCCTTGTTCCATTGGAGAGCAACATTCTTTTGGCAGCTATGGTGGTTCTGAGCTGGACATCTGAGCTCTGTGCCCCTCCACTGCTTGGTCTCCTTGTGGAGGGCTGTGGGACAGGCTTGTATCTGCTAAAAATTGACTGAAACAGGCACTGAAAGATAGCAGTCACAATAAATTCCATTGGGAGACTTGAAAATATGCTTTAAAAAATTGTGTGTACTTTGCTGGATAAAACCTGATTGTAGTCAGACCAAAAGTAAGCAGACATTTATCAAATTTTATTAACCCATGCATAGTACAAGTGGCCATGCACAATGCAAGAGACTGTGACAGAGGGAAAGGAAGATAGACTTTGCTAATGACTATGTATCATGATTTTTATTTTTTAAAGGTGTGCATAGTCAATGCCTAGAATTACTTAAAAACATCCATCTGTCCCTTTTTGTGGGTTCAGTGCTGGATGCATTTTGCCACTTTGTCTTTTATTAAAGTAAGTATGTTCGAAAGGTTGCTGGGCAGCTGAGTGTAATAATGTTCACATTCTCCTGGCATTGCTCAGTGATTAGAAGTATTCAGCATGCAAATAGCTTGTTCAACTTCAGCAAGTACATCATTTCCCTCCTGCCAGCCTTGCTTGGGGTGAGCTAATGGACTTTTAACATTATACAGCTTAGAGAGCACTGTCTCTAATAGCTCCTGATTAAGCTCTCCAGAAAAGCAAATAACCATCATGGGGCAAAGGCTAAACCAAGGGTGGGGGGAAAAAGCACACCCTGGCCAAGGGACTCTTGCTGACATGTTTTGGTTTAGGGACATTCAGCATTATATTTAGCACATTTTGGCTTTCTAGAACTGTCAAGTGAATCCAAATTTATTTCCTCTGAATGCTTTTAGAAAAGTGATAAAATAGCCCTCACTCCCTTCTCCTCCCCTTTGCCATTTATAATCTATTATTTTAGGACTGCTCTGAGGAACTATTGTGTTTTCCTGTTATCATTGTCCCTGGCTCAGCACTGTGCTTCCAGGCTGAATGTAGGCTTTTGGGGGTTATTTTTATCTTACTGGCCTTCTGTGGTAGAGAACACACTCTCATTCAGTCTCCAGACAGCCTGATTTGCCAGGCAGAGATGTGGGTGCATACTGGGGGCATCAAGCTCTCTTCAAACTGACTCAGCCTGTCTTTCCCTCAGTTTTTCCGTGTTAGGAATATCAGTATGAAAGAAATGACTGAGGTCCTGCTAAACACACAGAAGACATGGTACATGGTTGTGAAATCAAGCAATCTCCAGTGCAAAGTGAAAATTGAGCTTAAAAAGCCACTTTCGTCCCTGATTCTCAACCCCTCTGATTCCTTTGTTTTATTTTTATTTTGGGGAGGTGGAGAGAGATGAGCTGCTTTCATCCACTTCAGTGGTTACAAATCATAGTTTTGGCCTAGGACGTTAGGCACTTCACTCATTAACAGCTTTGTCTCCAGGGCTCCTATTGCTTATGCCCTACCATGACATTGACAGGATGGGAGAGGGTTTTGTGATTTGTGCTGTGCAAAGAAAGGAATGGGCATTTTTCATGAAGAGCTAGTGACCTATTGTGTCCTTCTCCTGCCTCCTGTGTGCCAAGGCTTACGCACACAGTATATTAATTGCCACTTTTGCGGGCTGCAGCTGATCACAGAATAAATGCCAATGCCAAGGTGCTTCTGTGCAGACCAGGCTTCAACCTTCAGCATCTCTTGCAGTGTAAGTCTGCTCCTGGCTGAAGCCTGTGCTCTCAGAACAGGCTTTGGTTGTGTTTGAAGGGTACAGGCTGTGTCTGTGTACACTGATGATGGCAGGCCAGGCTCCCTACAGCTGACACAAGAAGAGATAACTCCACTTGTCTAACTGAAAGACCACAGAGAAGATAATCCTTCCTGCAGGTAAGCCACAGTAAAATCTAACCTTTCCAGCACCGTGACTTGTGCAATGACCAGGAGCTGTCTCCATGACTTGTGCCATCACAGCTGCTGGGGCTCTTCTGCCTTCTGTCACCCTGAGGGATAAAGACCAAAACAGTCACTGGTTGTTTTGGTGTTTAGGCTCCAGAGCTCATCTGGTCCACCTCCAGACACACACTTTTTAACACCCTGTAACAGACAAAAGAGCTGTAATGAAAAAAACCCAAACCTGCAATCTTCATTTAGCTTGTCCAAGAGGTGTCCTCTATTTTCTAGTGGTTCTGGCTGATCTCGCTTGAGGTGCACAGTGCTATATTCATTGGATTATTTTATAATCAGTGGTGGCAAAACTGGGATTGCCAAGTGTTGTACTTAACCCCTGGGCTGCTGTAGGCACATACGGATGTTCTTGCAGAATACTTGAGCTCGTTGCACTAACTAATCATCTCTGCTACTGATTAAAAGGAATGGAACAATGGTGGGAAGTCGTTAAAGAAGGTTTCTAGCAAAGAGCACAAGCCCACCAGTTAAAGTTCTAGAACTGGAACTCAGGTGTTCTGGGTCACATCAGCTCATTGTGACTAAATCCACTAAGGCCTGTGTTACCCAGTTGGTAGCACAAAACCAGTTCCTCAGTTGTTCTTTCCCCAAGGCATGGCTCTTTCCATATCAAAACCCATTGAAGGAAGAATGTGAAAGCAAATGCAGCAAGAGGTATGGAAACAAATGTGTCTTAACTGTTTCCTCTGGTCTGTTTTGTCACTGCACCCAGCCTGCCCCATTCCCCTCTCCACATTTAAGTAAACTCTTCAGAGGTGTTCTGCTACGCAGTAATGAACTCTAACAACATGAAATGAAATTAAATGCTGCTGAATGGAGCTGCATAAACGCCTTGTGATATTTTGTTAGAACCACCTAGTGCTTCATCATCTTCACTTCATCATCTGTGTCATCTGTCTCTCCAGCTTACTTGTGGAGCAGCACACACCATGGTGACTGGGCAGAAAAGGAAGAAAAATGCAAGTTCATGTGAGTTGGAGTAAATAATTCAGAGGCACTGGTTGTTCTGGTACACAGAGCAGCCCAAGCTGCCAGGGCATACTGGTCCAGCACACACAGAAATCATGCTCTCCCAAGGAAAAGCCAAATATGGAGGAAAATGAGCAAACTCTGTAGCGTGTTACATTCTAGCTCATTGAGCAGGTGGAAGCTCAGCATCGTGGCTGTGTGGAGGGGTGGAGTAAGGCTGCAGGGTGTCAGAGCAGTACCTGTTCACTGGCATCTGTGATTGCATTACTGTGATTCATTGTGAAACTGATTGAATACAGTCAGTGCTTCAGTTTGAAAGCCAATAGCTTCAATAGCTTTCTCTGGAGCTGAATAATAGCTCCAGAGAAAAAGGGTGGGGAAGATAACCCAAAACACCTAAGAAGCAGTACATTGTGCACAGCCCTTCCACAGAGCAGAGACAAAAAAGGGTAAAAGAGAGCTTCACATGATCAGTTTTAATGTTGTGGTAGGCTTGAATTTCCTGCACAGCTGCCAGGTCACAGAGAACCTTATTTTTGTTGTGCTCTGCTTGGAAGGGGTTTTGCTCTGACAACACAACTGTGGTAACTTTGGAAAGATGTAGTTTTGGAGACAAACACAAACGCATGTGTGACTGCTTGACTGAGCACCAAGCACTGCTGTGGTTTGTGTGAGGTTGTGTATTGAACTCACAGTCTTCCAATTTCTTGCTGTATCAATGTCTTAACAATTCTTCTGAACAGCGAAGTGCTTCTTACCTTGATAATATTGTCTGAAATTAAAAGGAAGTTAGTGCAGTGCAACAGTGTGAGGATGAGGCATGTTCATATGCCATTCAATGTGCCAGGAGATCTGCATGATGTTTGCAGCCCAGGTCCTGCCTGGCTTGCCTTTCCTGCCCCTCCATTACTTCACCCCCCAGGTACAGGCAGAAGAGGTCTCAGGTGTGGTCTGGAGGTGTTAGGGACAGCTGCAGCTGCCCCTCCCTGTGGCTGGCTCTGGGTTCAGCCCAGCAGAGCAGTCAGTAGGTCAGGGGTGTTGTGTCTCTGTGGCTCACAGCTGTCCCAAGTCCTGTTGACTGTTCACCTTTCCTTTCAGTAATGAATAACTGCAGCTGTGCAGCTACACCTGCCTTGAAGAATGGGATGTATCTTGGCACAAAGCTGAGGGGTTATGAATTGCCCTGGTTTACGACTGGGGGCGGGATTTATTTATCACAAAGAACTGAGTTAATGTAACTATTTGTACAAACAGATCTGAGGTCTAAGGGACCAGTGAGGTATTCAGACATCTGAGTCATGCCCCTCCAGCACTGCTGGTGCTTGTGGGCACAGACCTGGTCCCTCAAACACTTGCTTAATGCCACTGTCTTATAATAACTCCCCCGAGGGGCTGCCTGGGCCTAGTGTAACCACATGTATTCCTCTGGCCAGACTACAAAAAGATCCCTAAGATCCAAATGCCATTTCTCCTTCAACAGTTACCACTCTCTCACTGAGCACTTCCCTCAACAAGGCACCCTGCGAGCCCAAGGAGCTCTGTCTGGGAGCCAAGGGCCATTGATAGCCAGGAGGAGATGAGCTGTGTCTGCCTCCCCTCCCAGTGCTCTGTGCTTGGCTTGGAGACAACATCTGGGTCTTTTCCTGGGGTCACTGAGCACCTGAACAGCACAGCCCCACATGGGACCAGCCCAGCTCTCCCAGCCAAGGCAGCCCTGTACTGACCTGCTCTCTCCTTCCATGACATTACTGAGACCACAGGCAGCTCCCATTTCTGGGAAGAGCTCAGGTATCTCTCAGCTGCATGGAAACATCCACTCTGCAAGCAAAGCCAGGTAATGTCTCATGGCAGAGTTGCAGCCTCGTAGTTCTTACTGGAAATAACCTCATCTCATCTGCCCATAGTCTTGGCCCTTCACACATCTGTCAGGAAAAGGCATCATTTTGAGATCAGGGTGATGATGGGGAAGGTATCTGCTGTTGTCAATTTTACGTGCAGTCCTTCAGCAAATGTCCACATTTGCCAGCCTGAATTCAAAAGATGAAGAGAGGGGCGTGAGGACAGAATAGCAACATGAATTAATGAATGTGTTTGTAAAATAATCTTCTGTATGCATAACTCACTTTTAGTACCTGATTTTCAGTCTAGTCACAGGGAGGCTATGTTGGCTTGTACTTCTGCAGCCCCTGAAATTCCTTTGCAGTCAGTTAGAGACAGGACTTTCTGTTAAATATATATAGTACTTCTCCAGGTTCATTTAAAGAGAGTGATAATATATCATTGCTCCCAGTAGGGACATAGCTGCCTCATAGCTTATGCCTGCTGTCAGGCATTAAAGCTGGGCTTGAATGGTGCCAATCAATAGTGGAAATGCAGCAGCTGAAACTGTTAAGTGCAGCTTTAATGTTCCTTATGCAAACCCTAACTCTCACCAAAGAGCATACCTGCTCAAACAAGCAATGAAACAGGACTAACTCCTCTATTTCCTAAATAATTCCCAATATTTCTCCTATTTTTTGTGTTTTGTGTATATTATGGGGGGAAAAAAAGGGAGTTTCTGAATCTGCAGAAGGTAGTAGCAGCAGCTAAAATTAAGAAAAGAGCACCTGTTTTTTTTGGACAAATGTCTGTTGCTCACACGCTTGAGGACAGATGAGCTATCATGAGCTATCTCCAAGCCTATCAGGACACACTGGGTGCTGCCCCCCATCTGCTTAGTGCCTTCCAGTTCCTATCTTGATTCTGACCAAAGCAGGTACGTGTTCCTGACTCAGCTTTAGGCAGAACTAATGCATGGCTCCTACATCATCCTGTGTAGCTCCTAGGCTCCCCCATGCTACACCCAGCATTGCCAGCCCCTCAGCCAGGAGATGGACCTGACTGCCCATGGAGCTAAGAACCTGCTGCCCACATCAGCTTAACTGGAGCTCCATGTTCAGTGGAGTGCCAGTGGCTGGATCTGGAATGTGCTGAAACCAATTCATCTGCACTGGACACACAGGTGATGTGGAGGGAGACCACTGTTAGGACAGGTAAGCCCTGAAGCTCTGGGATCACCATCTTATTCTGTCCGTAAGCTGGAGCAATTGCAACACTGACCTCCTTCCCCCTCTGTCATACACAGAAAAATGGATTAGAAGGAGAAAAAACCCCTTAGTTTCCTTATTTCTTTCTGCAGGGCAGCCACTTTCGCAGCACACCTGGACATGACTGTGCCTGGGAAGGCTCACCCTTCCCATCTGGAGCTGGTCCCAGCACAGGGTACTGATTGCTCAGCAAGTCTGGGCACAGCAACAGCCCAGGTTAGGGGCATTGGTAGCCATTAGCAAGGTTATAAGGACGGAAAGATGAGCATTAGGAAAGTCCTGTACGAGGAGATCTCTGTGTTCTGAAGGCGACTAGCTGGGGGCTGCAGTTAGAGGAAGGTCAGTGATGGATGGGGGAGTAAGTGAGCTTTTACGTAGTGCATTTGTACACAGTGTAAAAAGCAGCTCTGTGTCCTGACTCTGTCCCCTGAGCTTCAGGCAGACCCTGTGGTCATAAAGGGGATAGGTCTTGAACTGTGAAATGGTGGAAAAGGTGAACTCTCATTTTGGTAGAAGTATGTACTTGCCTTTCTTACTTCTCCATTCCCTCTTATCTAGAGATTACAGCAAAGCTGTGAACAATTTTGTGAGCTGAGTGAGATGAAAGACCAGGGTTTGCTTGTGTATGCCAGGAGCTGGGGTGCCTAGAGTGCCTGAGGCAATGCTCTGGGAATTTGAAGCAGCAACTGTCCTGCTGCCTGCTCTTTCCCTAGGAAAGGATCATGGAAACAAAACATGGAGTTAGTGTGACTGCTTTCCAGATGTGCTCTCTGGAGGAGTCTAGTTTAGGGAGAGCTGAGCAGGAGAGTTGTTTGATCTTGAAGGCAAGAAACCTTGGAAAGCCTGCTGGGCTTGAGTTGCCTGAAGCTGTTGGTTCCCTGTATGGTAACACTGCTCAGCCTATACTTTCCTGTGTGGGGAATTGTGTGGTCAGACTGGAAAGAAAGGGCACATCCTAGCACACAGTCAGCTTTCTTTGCTGCTGTCACTAGTAAATTAGACAGTAGTAGGTGCTTTTAAGTGGTTGTGAATCCTTGTGAGGTGTCATGGAACAAAGGGGAAGTGTTTCCTTGGCTTGTGTTTTAAATGCTGTGAAGGTGCATTCTTCAACAGTGTGACTTGAGGGACAAAATGTTGTGGTCCATGTGCTTTACATTTGTGCTTCAGGGGCTCACTCAATGCAGTTTGGGGGCAGGTGTGTCTGTGAGCCCTGTTTCCTCCGGAGAGGTGCTTGGGGTGAGGGCTGTTTGCCTTGCAGAGGGTGCCTGTTGTGAAGTCCAAAGTTTGCCCAGCTGGGCATTAAGATCTCTTGATCAATTAAATTCACCACCTTGGTTATTTCTTTACTGGAGGTGCTGTCTGTAGGTTGACTTTGGATTACCCCTGCCTGAAACACTTTCAGGAATGACTTCTCTGACCCATGCAATGTGAGAGTCCTCAGAAGAGCACAGGTGTACTTTTTAATGGCAATGTACAAGTATCCTAGGCTGTATTATTGCAGCCCTTACTCACTCCTTGAAGACTTCAGATTTTTAAAAGCAGAAACTGTGCTATGCAGCTTGATTTTGGCTTGTTGTACTTTAAAGGATGTAATTCCTCACTATGCTAAACTACCTCATTTCTCTACCTTTCTTAAAGAAAGAAAAGAATGGCCTGGGAAAGCGAAGCCCTGTTCTGGAGAAGTGTTGTTTAGACCACCATTCCTATCCTGTTATTGCAGCTCTCCTTGCCTGTGAGCATAGCTAAGGGGTCTGGTTATACTGTCTATCTCAGCTGATTGTAGACATGGAGATGAGAGCAGCTGCTGTCTCATTTCTTAGTGAAACCCTCATGCGACTTAGATTGAGGGTGTGGAGCCAAGGGAAAGCTTCCCTATGGGTGGCTTGTTAAAAATGCAAACAAAACTTCAAAGAAGCAAATTCACCAAGCACTGGAGAGGCTCATTCTGTTGGCCCTGAAGTAAGAATTTCTGGCAGGTTTCTCAGCCAGGCAGTAGGTTCATTGTTGTTGCTCTCTGCATAATCTGAGTGGAAATTGCATCAGTGGAAATGGGCAGAAGTCAGAGTTCTCAATTTCAGATTTTTAATCACAGAGTATGAAAAGAAAAGCCATCAAATTCTTTTGCCTCTGCTCTCTCTTCTATGAGGCTCTAACAACTGCCTTTACCTACCATTTTCCATTATAGGTGATAGAATGGGAGTTTCTCTTTACTGTATTCCAACCTCTGGTTGAATGTGAAAACTGAATGGGAAGGGTGTTTCTTTATCTACTTTTGTTTTACCTGGTGTGCATCATAAGTGCATGATAAACATTCTCACCATAAATGTGCTCCCTTCTTGGTGTCTGACTCAGCTAGTTGCTGTTCCTGTTTCCTATCCCTGATGCTTAGTGAATGAGGGCTGTTGATTTCTGTGTGGAGATGAGCTAAATCAGCAGCAATGCTCTAGATCTTCTGCATTTTTGTAATTGCTAGAGGATGTGGTTATCCTGGGTAAAAACTCATCATCTCTCATGAGAGATAAGGTTGTTTAATGCAGCCATTTTTATCCTTGAAATGATAGTACCCTTTTACCTTTGAGATTTTTAACAATGCAGGGAGATAGTATTGCATGACCTTGTTTTTGGCAGTGAGTATGAACTGAAGGCAGCCAGCAATGTTTTCATTTGTTCTCAGCTCAATTCTTCCTTCCCAGTCCTCTTTTTCCTATTTGCCCTTGTAATTGGAGATAAGATGGACACACAGTTATGCAGCATCAGAAATGTAATCTAGGCATCTCTTCCATGAAGCACGTTTCTAATGTGCCCTTCAAACACAAGTCAGATGCCTACAGTCTACTTTCTGTGAGCTGCTTGGAAAAAAATTTGAGCTTTAACTATTGAGGGATACATGTTTGAGGGACGCCAGGAGGTGTCTGATATTCTCACAAAAACAGCACAATACTTCACTGAAAAGCAGCTTTGCTCAAGGACAGCTTTATCCTCTTCCTAAAAGGAGATCAAACTCTTCATAGGAGGGCAAGCAGGGGCCACTAGGGACTTTGATAAGGTGATGAAAGCCTCTAAGTGTTTCATTTTTTGAGCAGAACAGGAGTTCAGGCTGTGCAGATCATCAGAAGAGACTTTAAAATACCCTCTCATGCTGTCTGTGAAGAATGGAGGACCAGGTGAAAGATCAGGTTCACCTTCTGTCTTTGTGCCCTATCCAGGCCATTTTGTTACTGAACAAAACCCCTGCTTGCTATGCAATGAGAGCTAAGCAAGTTCAGATTCCCAAAGCTGGATCTTTTTTTCAGAACATCACTGAGGTCCTACCTTCTGTTCCAGAATGAGAAACTTGTAGAACCATGGGGAGGAAAGTCTTGACTGAGGGCAAGCTGGACTGGGGTGAGCAATTCCATGCAGGTGATAAGCAAGGAATTTTAACAATTGTGACATTGAAATCCTCCAAGTAGAAGTCAATTCTTATTTCCAGAACTTGTCCCTATCCTTGGGATCTCCCTCTTGAGAGGTTTCATGGCTGCCTACAAGCACATGTATTATTTGGCAAGGTTAAGACCAAGGAAATGGAAAGCTTGGAGAAGGGTCGAGGGAGGTATCCAGACCAAGAAATGCTATTTGGACAGTGCCATTGCTTTGAGACAGATGAAGCTGCATGTAGCTGCTTCCTAACAGACGGGTTGAGAACTTGAGGCTTTATTAAACACCCAAAGATGTAGATTCTGAAGCCTGTAAATACACAGTGAGTAGTTAAGATAAGTGATTACTCTGAAATCCTGGTTGTGCTGGTTCTGGGAGTTCTTGGGAACACAGCAGTTATGCAAACACTTCTGGATTTGACTGAAATTGTGATTGTGTTCCTTAGCTTTCCCCTCTGCACAAGTCTCTAGGGTGTTTGAATCCTTTAAGTGGTGCAAATTAGATGTAATGCTCTGGAATGCCCTGGCTGGGTGGTCAATGAAATCCTGTGTCGTGTGGCTCAGTAATGCTGGGTTATCCAGATTAGACACTGCATCTGATTATCCTGCTGATAATCCTACCCTCAGTAATTTAATCAGGATGGGGATTGCAAGGCCAGGATCAGGCAGAAATAATGGGTGATTGCCCCCTCGTGCATCTGTAGCACTTGGAACCCCTCGTTTGTGGCAATATCTGTAATGCACTTAAATAAATAAACGTGTGTTTGTACTCTGTTGTCACTGGCATTGCAATGGGAGTCTCCTGGTGTTTCTCACAGTTTGTGAGAAGTTGGTTATCAGGTGGTTGGGGGCAACAGAGATTCCTGCATTTGCTTTCTTTGAATTCTCACAAAGTGAGGGAGCTGTTATGTGATGCCAACTTAAACAAATGGGGTTCGTAAAAAGAATGATCCAGGCCGGCAACAGGAACAGATGGTTTCAGCTGAGGAAAGACCCCTTCCCTACTGCAACAGGAGAGCTGGATGAAGTGATCCATGTCCTGATCCCATCTCTGGCACAGGCTCTCCCACTGTAGGTTAAGAAAGAAGCTGTCTGGGCATGTATTGGTAGTAGTGCCTAAAAGGGGGGCTTGTGTGCTTGTTGCTGAATTTGGGCCAAAAGGCAGGGATTTAGGTTCCTGACACCTGGAGCGCCAGGTCCTACAGAGGAACTATTACCCAGTTTATTTAGCTCCCCAACTAGAAATGAAGCATTGTGAGAGTCACCTAAACATGTGCACACGGGATTAAGAATTGCTAAAGGGAAAATAAACAGATTCTCCGTGCACTAAATGAACCTGGATCTAGTAGCGAAGCAGAGTCTTACTCAGAGATAGTTGCACCTTAGGGTTTGGAATAATGGCTGTGCTTGGACAGCTGAGTGTCACAATCTACGCTGGGCTTTTACCACGATGATTTATTAGAAAGGCATTTGAGAAACGCCAATATGCATTTACAGTACTCGGAAAGGTATCAGCCCTGTATCCTGTGCAGCCTTGCGGCTTCTCGAGGGCTGTTGAAGCGAGGCTGATGCTCGCTGCTGCGAGGCTGCCGCCGGGACCGAGAATTCCCGATCCCGCCGGGAGAGGGCGGCGGCGGGCGCAGCCTCGGGAGCCGGCGGGGCGGGGCGGGGCAGGGAGCGGCGGTTCCCCCGGTTGTGTGTTCCCACCGGGGCGGGGCAGGGAGCGGCGGTTCCTCCCGGGGCGGGGCAGGGAGGGGCAGGGAGGGGCGGTTTCCCCCGGGGTGGGGTCCCACCGGGGTGGGGTCCCACCGGGGTAGGGAGGGGCGGTTCCCCCCGGGGTGGGGTCCCACCGGGGCAGGGAGGGGCGGTTCCCCCCGGTGTGAGGTCCCACCGGGGCAGGGAGGGGCGGTTCCCCCCGGGGTGGGGTCCCCCCGGGGTGGGGTCCCCCCGGCGAGGCAGCCGCGGGGCGCTCCGGTGTACCTGAGGCTTCTGCCGCGGTGGAAAGCGCAGGAGGAGGAGGAGCGGGGGAAAAAAAACAAACGAGAGAATGGGTGCTGCGGGAAGGGGAGGAATAGCAGGTGGCAGCGGGCAGGGAGATGAGCTTTCCCTTCATGTGGCAAACGTGGCTCGTGTCTTTGTGCAGATGCCAGAATTGCAGTGCTTCATGCACGTAGGAGGGTTGCAGCCGGGGAACGGGGGAGACTGCCTGGCTGGAGCTCACAGCCTGGGATCTGCCTCGGGAAGGAGCCTGCACGCACTGGCCCAGGGAGTTTCAGTTCGGCATCATTCCCACCCGGGGCTGGCAACTTAGAGTGGCGCTCTGACCCGTGCACTGGGGATGTTTTTGGGTTGCTGACATACTTGTAATGTGGAGAATCTTCAGGATCAAGCATTGTTTCCAGTAAATGCTTTTAATTCGGAGATCTTTGACGGTGCTTT
The DNA here is from genome assembly GCA_018697195.1 of Certhia americana. NCBI lineage: Eukaryota > Metazoa > Chordata > Aves > Passeriformes > Certhiidae > Certhia > Certhia americana. Next base: position 3,265,161 of record CM031865.1, on the reverse strand, counting down.
CTTGATGCTGACAGGAAAATGTCTTTCTCAGGAAAACAATTCTATTGCTTTTCTGCTTTTCCCGCTTGCTGGCTTTCTTTTTTTTTTCCCCTGCCCCCCCCCCCCCCCCCCCGTGGCTGTACATCCCATCTCTTGGTGTTTCTAGTACACTCAGCCTTAATATTGCACCTTCTTGTTTCCTTGCTTGTCGGTCCTCTTGTTTTCTGCAGCTGATCTCTCATCCTGAACTTGTCTTCTCCACTGCAATGTGACACTTGTTGATTCCCAGTCCTTGCTCACTCTAAGCTGGGCTTCTGATCCTGTTACTTGGAGGGTCTCAAACTGTGTTACCATGCTGAGTGCGCTAAACTTTTTCAGTTTTGCCACCTTGCTGACTAAATAGTTTTCCTTCTGTAGCTTTCTTGTTGGCATGGGATTCAGTCACAACTGGCTTCCTGCCACCTTGAGTCAGTCCAAACCTTCCTCCTCTGCTGTCATTTCTTTTTCTGATCAAAATCTCTTATACTTCTTCTACATTTAAAAAGAAATGCAAGATGATATACTCTTCTTTCTTGTCCTTGTCTCTTGGATGTGAGCACCAGCACCTTCTTCCATCTTCCAGACTCCCTATAGCTATTCCTATCCATGCTGTTATTCTTTCCCTTCAGCCCACCCTCTCTTCTTGCAGCTCGTCCTTAAAAAACAAACTTGCTATTCAAGCCCCCACGTTTCTCTAAATACTGCACCTTGACTTGCAAAGTGCCTTCATCAGCCAGCCCTTCTTTTCTCTCATGTCCTTACTCTTATCACTTGGGATGTTACTCCTCTGTCCTTCCCTTCCCTCCCTAGACTGTTATCCACAAAGTTCCTTGGAGGATGCTGGTTTTCCCTTTGGCCTTTTCCAATCTAAATTTGTTCAAGTGTCCTATATCACTTTGTCCTTGGGCTCTTTCTCTCCTCTCTTTGCACCTTATTTGACCGATCTAATCCAAGTAGTAAATTGCCTTTGTGGTTGCCTTGTCCTTTCTCCTCGCTCTGAGAACAGGAGGAGAGGGGAATATCTCTGTGCAGATCCAGGTATTTGCTTCAATCAGAGCTTTTCAGTGTCCACTCACATTCAGTCTGTTCCTGCTTTTCCAGTGACAACTGACATTGCTGTAAGGCCCTCAATGTGCACGTCACTTAACTTGATTATGGCACTGGTTTCTTAGGTCATAGCTATTTTAATGTGTCTTTCTCCCACACCACACAAACCTTTACTGGCACCTTTTCCTTTTACTGACACAGTTTTCCCTTCTTAGTGAGAGTGATCTCAGGCTTCATCTGAGTGTTGATTTCAAGGTGATCCCTTCCCTAGCCCAGAAGAAATGTCTTGGAGTTGGTGTTCTACATACCTGACCCCTAATGTAGCAAATACTATAAACATGCCCAAGGGATTGCTATTTTCTTTTTCTCACCATTCAGTGTCTGTGCAGCTGGTCCTCTGACAAGAGAGGAATGTCCTCTTAGCACTGTTTGAAGCTGCTGCTTAGTTCTGATATTTAAGTTTTGGAGGATAACCACTTTGACTAAGAAACAGAAATATACATTTTCCTCATCAGTCAGTAAGAAATGCTGGGCAGAAAAGGCTAATTTTATGTGCAGTAGAAAATGAGATTCTGGGAAAGGGCAGTAGTGATTGCATTCTGACCCTCCTGGAGCCAAAGGAGATGAGCTTTGGGCATGGCTGGGATGGGCAGTGGCAGGACTGTGCTCATGGGCAGCCTCTTAGTTGGCCTAGCTGTTATGGCCAGCTCTGGTCTGCATGGCAGGTGTGTGTAGCATTGACAGCTAAAAAGATCTGCTATTCCAGGGCTTTTGGGCCACAGCAGGATCTTCAGAGGCAAGGGTGGGCAGAGAAACAGGAGCCTTTCTGATCTCACCTAGGTGTTGAGTGCTTTCAGGACTTGGTTCTTGAAAGTGCCTCTCAAACCCAGTTTGGACATCTATCCTTGATGGGAAAATCAGTCTCTCATAACTGACATGTGTTAAGCTCTACAGAATACAGGAAGACTCTTCCCAGGAGCATGTGGCTCTTCCAACTCAGGGCTGCACTTGCTGCAGTCTATTTGAGCATCAAACAGGCAGCAGGCTACAAATGCTGCCCGTGATCTCAGTCTTGCTTCGTCCTTCGCTGAAAGGTCTGCAATTGAGCAGAGATGGGGAACTGCTGAAGAATGAGTAGGACTGAAGTAACTTGCTGGCTACAACGAGTGCAATTCCAGATTCTTTCTTTGTCTCCTCTGTTTCCTGCATTTATATTTAACTGTTACTTCGAAAATGCTGCTGCAGTGTTTAGAAAGGAGGAGAGTTGTACTCACTTGCTAAGCTCCTTCTAAGCATTCATGCTTTGCAAGGCTTGGGTTAAGAGCATGAGGTTTGGTTGTGCAGATGGATGAGGTAGCTGAACCTCCCCAGCTTCACTCCTAAGGACTCTTCTTGCTATTCTTTCAGGTGAGAGTGAGTCCAGTTAGAATCGCCCTCTGCTTTTGTCGTTTTCTCTTCTTTACTCGTCTTTGCCTTTTCTATTGCGCATCTCACTTTTATTTGCATTTCATTTCTTGCTATTTTTCATGACACAGGCCAAGAGGAATGTAAGCTCTGAACTGGTCCAATGAAAAGGCTGTCAGTGGTGCTGGTATCAAGCAGCACTTATCTGTCTCTTGTATTTGAACAAACTGAGTTTCAGCCTGAAATATCACAGACATCCAAGTCCCTGAGGCATGGAAAAGCTGCACTATGAATACAATGATGATAATAGTCCTGGCTCTGCAGGTTTTATTGCATTTGTTATTTTCTAACATTCTGGAAAACAGCATTAAAATGGACAGGGTAGACACAGACAAATGAAAAAGATGCTGGAGCTGGATAGGAGATGACTCTTCATGCTCAAGGCTCGGTTGTCCCCTACATCAGGGTCACTGGAGCAGTCCAACACATGCTTAGGATTTTTGGGCTTGTCAGTTGGCATTGAATAGCCACCTTAGGGGTATCTCAGAACTGTAGTGTCTGAGGAAAGAGATCCGTGTTCTAGAAATGGCTCTTAAGGGCAGGAGTAAGGCAAAGGAATTGCTTTCTGGGCCTTGGCAAAGGTCAGCTTGCTGTGATTTCTTGAAATAGCAGATAAAGTACGTGAATGCTACTCAACCCTGATGGCTGTAGAATAGCAATGAGCTAATAGATTTTAATTTTTTTTTTTATTGTAGGCAAATAGGATTTTAGGGTGAATAGTCTATTGTCTGCAAGCATTTAAGCACCTGGCTCTTGGGAGGGTTGAGCTGTCAGCAGGAAGCTCTTTCCTGCCTCTGCCCTGTAAAGTTTTTTTACCTTGCGTAAATTCCAAATGCATGTAATTACCTTTTCTAATCAAGTTAAAAAGGGACTAGAGCTTAAGGAGCTCCATTCAGCAGCTAATTTTCATGTTTTATCTACTTACGTGAAATTCTTAAGCTTTTATAATGCTACAACCTGACTTCAGACACCTTCCTTCCTGCCCCCATCTGGTTGAGGATCTGACAAAGTTATTTACTATACTGAGTAACCAGAAGCCTGCAGTGGGGCTCAGAAGGTTTGAGAGTTAGCCCTGGAAACACAAAGCATTTTGCTGCAAGGACTGAGAACAATGTCCACCTTGCCTAGATTTTGGTGAGCTCGGGATACTCAGTATCTCACAGAAAACTAAAACTGGGAGTTGAGCTGTCTATGTCAGATCTAACTACCATTAAAATCAACACCAATAGTCTTGTTAGTGTAAATGGATATATACGAATGTTTATGAAGAATAGTAGCAGAAGAAAGCTGGTGCTCAGAAGGAACTTCCTCTGTGTCAATAACAGGATGGTTCCCCCATCTATGATTATCTTCCATAGTAATTTTTGACTTAGTAGCAAGTAATTGTAAAACATTTCCCTTGTTTTGGTACTTTTTTGACGTTAGTGCTTTTTTCCTTTATTAATATCTGACTGATTAATCTCAACAACATTTAATCAATTTTATGTAATTAAACTCTGAGCTAGCTCAAAGGTTGTGGTTTACTTTGGTCTTCATTTCACACATCAGCTCCTAATGCACTTCCTCTGCTTCTAGCAACTACTTGGGTGATGTAAGGAGGTGACATCAGCTGGTGATTTAGTAATCATTTGTGTTTTGTTCATAATCAGAAATTACGTGCATCATTCTCAGGATGATGGATTAGAGTTTGTAGAAATGTTTTTTTGTATTTTACTCTCCCTATGTTATTAAAAACTTCTGGTCTCTATTTACTCCTCTTTCCCCCCCCCACACTGTGTTCTTTGCTTTCTCAGTAGTGTTAGAGGTCCTTCCTGCTGCTGCTGTGTCATGGCCTACTTTCTTGGAACCTGCTGCTCTGGCTTGTGCTTATCTGAGCACAGCTCATGGCACGTGGACATCTTCTGAGCATGGTGTGGTACAGAGCTGTTTTCTTTTTCTGTCCTTAAGGAATCTGCTCTGCTGGCTAATGATGGCATGGCAGCTAGCTAACAATGCCCATTGGTAGTTTTGGATAGATGCTTCAGAGGTCAAAAAAGGACTTTCAGAAGCACTTAGCTGAGTCTTGCTCGCCATTGCAGCTGGCTTTGAAATTAGACCCACACCAAACCTCAAAGTTAGTAGTTACTTCTCCCCTTTGTGTCCTGGTTTTGCATTAATTTTTTTTTTTTTGATACGGAAGGAAAGGAACCTATTATAGAGATAATTCCCTGTAAAGACCTTGGCAGTTTCTTAGACCTGACATAAAACCAAGCGGTAGCTAATTTTTAATATTAACACATTGTTAAACCAATGAAAAAGTTAGATGTGTCTTTGTGAACACACATTTTAAGACGAAAACCCCAAGAATTGCTCTCTTTCTTTTCCAGTCTGAGTACAGGTAACAGGCCACCCCAGCCCCTCTGCATGGCCGGGCTAGGCTCGGCTGGGCGGGCTCTGCCACAGGGCCTGGCCCCTTCCCAAGAAACCCACTGAGCCTCAAAAACAGCTACACCTTGGCCAGAACTTAGTGTTGTCCCTTTATAATTGAGCTGTTCATTGTCTTTAAGAAACATTGTCTTCAAACTTTGTATAACACAAATGCTATTGTGTCGCCTGCAGTGAGACCAGCTCTGTCTCTGGCTGGGAACTCTTACTTGGGTGCTGAAGCTGGCTTCTGGGCAATTTGAGAACACGCTGAGACACTGGCATCTCAATTTGCACTCTCTTGAAATGAAAGTGAAGCTGGCTTGTGGCTACTTTTGTGCAGAGCTTGGTATAGAAGCCAGTAGGTCCCCTGGCCCTTGAGACTGTGCCTTTTTTGCCTGACTTTATTTCCATTTTGTATGGTCGTCACCAGAAACTGGCCCTGTGCAGATGATATCCTGCCACAGACAATCTGCTCCCTTCTGGCATTTCCAGCCTCATGCAAAAGTGCCCCCATGTAGGCATGGCAGCATGTGTGGCTATCTGCACAACCTTGCAGGCTGGCTGGTGTCTCTGCCCTCGTGAATGGAGGTTCCCTCTTAGAGAAGGAGGCTCTGTGCCAGAGTAGCAGATGGGCAGGAGCAGCAGCAGCTGGGAGACCATGTATGATCATCATGTGGGCTTACAATCTGCAGCAATGCCAAAACGGCCACTTGGCTTTATCCTGTCTGTGGTCAGGGCTGTTTCTAAGCCAGCAGCTTATGAAAAGGTACTGGGGCAGGCAGTGGGATCTACCCAGCATCCACCATCAAGGTGGGAACCAGCAGGTTCCTCAAGGACTGAAGGCCCAGGAAACATTTCTGTTTCTGTCTGGAGCACCCTGCGAGAGCAGCCAAGCTGAGCCCTTGCTGTTCCCTCTCACCTGCACTGGCTGAGCTCCTTGTCAAGCAGAACCTTACCTCCACCAGTTGGATTTTACATGCTGTCCTGCCACCCCTGTGAAGAGGGGGACAGCTCTCTGCTGTTCAGAGTCAGTCTGGTGGAGTGGGCAGGTCTTTCAGTAGCACAGGCTGAGCAAAAGCCCTGCTGATCAAACAACAATGCAGGTGGCCATGAAGAAGCCCTGTGTTTGCAGCCCTGCAAAAGCCACTCAGGACTAACAGCAAGAGGGAATAACTCTGCTCTCCCCAAGTAGCCATCTGCTTGCCATGACAGAGGCCAAGGATATATTGAGGCATCTGGGGAGAGCAGGGTCTGCACAGTGTAGTTTGTGCTTGGATTGAGCCATTTTCTCAATTGTACTGTGATTCCAGCTTACTCCCAAAGCTTAAACATGTGAAGGAAGCAAGCCTGGCGACCGTGTAGGCTTGATACAGCAGAGTGATGTTTCAAAGGTTCTTCTCCCATCTTGGCTAAAGGGTGTGAGTAGGAAGAATTCCAGGCTTAGCACATCTGCTCCTCCTGAGGGCTGCAATGCTTTCTCTTGCTGTGGTTTGGGGAAGAACTTGATGCACTACTAAGATGCCATTAGTGTGTGGTGTTATATGATGCTTGATACTTGCAAAGCCAGAGTAGGCTCAGACTTTCCTGAGGGACTAAAGGAGAAACAGTGTTCTAACTTGAGCTGCTCCAGCTTGCTTGATACTTTAATGAAGGATGCACTTTAATGTAGAATAGAGCACAAGCAATATTATATTTCTTTCTACTGATAAGTAACTTGAAAGATGACCTGTAAATGGCAAGGGATGGAAAATGTTCACTGGATTTATTCCCTTGGATTTGCTTCTTTGCATTGTGGAGAGAAGCCTTAAAGGAGAAACGGGAGGGACTTGTCTCTTCAAGCTGGATTTTTTAAGAACATGAATCTTAAGGCCTTGTGATGATTTCATGATTTGGAAGAGAAATTATGATGTCCCAGATGTGACCCAGAAAGCTCTGATAAACTGTGATTGAAAGTTGAATGTGTGGATTAGAGGGTTTGATCTGTGTTTCTACCCTCTGTTACCTCAAAGGAAGAAATGTTTCACATCTCAAAAGCAAAACAAAAAAAAAAGTGTTAATTTTGCCTTGCTCTCCAAGAGTGACATCTCTGAACAGCTAATTCATATCCCCCTCCTTTGACAGGACCCCCACAAAAACCCCAAACCTCAACCTACCTTTGCCAGTGGGAAGCATATTACAGCTGATCCTGTCAGGGTACTGAAAAAATACATTTCCTATATTTGGGAAACTTGGTCATCTTATATTCTCATGGCAATGGGGCTCAGCTTGATGTCTTCAGCTAGGAACTGTTTACCAGCTTTTTCTGTGGAGCTTGAGTTATTGATGGCTGTTAGCTTTCCAGGGAGCGCACAGCTTTGAAATGAGGCTCTTAGTTCATTGGTCCAGTGCCTGCTATTACAAATGGTGCCTCAGACTGTGTTCTTGATGAAGAACAGCCTGGCTGTACCTTAAAAATTAGGGTGTTTCTTTGCCTTCTCTTCTCTCTGTTGAAAGTTGTTCTTGAACTTTAATGTCCATTGAGGTTTTGCCTGATATTAATCTGTGGGAGTTGATAACTTGACAAGAGTTATAAAAAACTGGCTGAGGAGTTGTGGAGCGCTCTTGTATATAATCTGATTGTTTTTTTGTAATGTTAGTGAGGACTAATAGACCTTGAATGAGTCATTGGTTCATTGCTTTTCAGAAAAAGCACACAGATTGACCCTAGAAGTGTAGTTGAGTCAGTCTGGCATTGATGGTAGGTAAAGATACAGCAACAGGGAAATAGGATCCCACATCAGTCAAAGAAAGAATTGATGATTTGACTAGAAGGTCAAAGTAAATGTCTGTTGCTTCTTCAGTTTCTAAGTCTGCTTCATCAGTTCTCTATAGCACAGTTTGACTCACAGCTTGCCTACAGTACCTGACTGTTCAGTCCTGAAATTAAAACAACCCTAATGTCATTCTTCACAATAGTGTAGGACCTAATAAATGGATAGGAGCCAGTTAAAGCGTGAATTTTTTGTGCTCGGACTTCATCCTGGACTGTTTCTAGTTGATTTTTTTTGCACTAATAGGCCACCTCTAACTTAAGTTTCCTGGTACCTTGTTGGGTGGCAACTGAGACTGGAGCAGGTGTTGCTCTGAACTGTGTGCTAAGGTGGAATGATGTGTGCAGTGTTCACCTCCATAACCACATTCAGGGTTTGACTTTGGGATGTGAATGCCCACAGGTAGGGTCTGTAGGACGGTTTGCAGTAGCTCAGAATGAAGAGCATGAGAGACCATGTAATTATTGTGTGTTTTGCCAGTCCTAGGTAAGAAGGGCTGTAGCTAAGAGGAGAAGGTATGAATATCAGAATATATAAAGGAACAGTAAAAGAGAGGAGTTACTGTTCCTGTATTTAGAAACTTACATTTTGCTAGAGCCATCTATCCTCTATTTGTGCAGCTCCCAGCACAGTGGATGCTGTGAGCTGCTTTTTCAGTAGCACAAATCATAAAAATAAACGCAGAACTGAGTTTTACTCTCCCGAATCCAGCAAAGTGAAAAATCTGAAAAAAACTGAAGAGGTAATTCCTGTGTGGAGAAACTTTCTAACAGGGATGATCTCTTTGCTGTCCAAAAAATAAGTAACTTGATCCTGGTATGAATGTTTTATGAACTTCTTATTATCAGGGGACTGCTTCTTTTATTAATGAGTTAGAGGATGAGCAAAATCCAGTGGCTGGATGCAAAGGCGAAGAAGCATAAACTAGCCATGAGGTGGATGTTTTATGAATCAGCATAATTAATCTTGAAACAACATTTCCAGGGAAGGCCTGGACCTGAGACTGGGCATCTCCTGAGAGATCCTCTCCGAGTCTTGCAGGTGTGCGGGCTCAGCCTGGTGCGCAGGATCCAGAGAGGCTGGGGGCAAGTGGAGCGATCTCCCTGACCCTCCTCGCCCGTGGAGTTGGCGGTCTCGGCACTATTGTGCGGCGCTCTCAACGCGTGGACAGGACGGCGCAGCACGGCTTGCGGGTCCCGGCCCAGCCGGGGGAGCTCTTCCGCCGTCGTCTGGTGCCCGAGAACAACGCTCCTTGTCTGTCCGTGCCCCAGCAGCTGACACACACCCGAGCGCTGGTCCCGCAGTCGGAACCGTGCGCGCCTTGACTGAAGGCTTTGATCGAGCACACGTGCTCGGTAAAAGCGAGTCCCAGTCTGCCTGCTAAAGCACGGTAGTGGACAACGTTTTCTCCTGGTCGCCTCGGCATGCGACGCGCGGATCCCGCAGCCGGGCCCGGCGGTGGCCCCGCGCGCAGTGGTGACCGGGGTGCGGGGGCGGCGTGCTGCGCGCACGCAGCGGGCGGGGGTCACGACGAACAGCCGCGCGGGCCGCAGGAGCCACTCCGCGACCCCCGGCAGACACCGCTCGGACCACGGGCACGGACGTGTCCTCCCGGACAGTCGAGAACGATTGCATGCCCGCGAGCCGCACAGGTAAACTGCGCGCGCAGGGGATCCCTCGCGCGCCACCGGGGGGGCCCGGCGCCTCACGCCGTTCCCCCCGCCGCTTGCTTGCTTGCAGCTCCGGGGCTGTGACAGCGCCGTCCCCACCGCGGAGCGAGGCAGCGGCGGCCGGCTCTGCCCGCCGGGCTCTCGGCTGAGGAGGGTGCGCGTCTTCCCGCAACTTCCCGGCGCTCGTAAGGCTCCGCGATGGAAGGGAAAGGTGGGTCGGGCGCGGGGGGGCGGCGGCGAAAGGACCGCAGTGGCCGGGCTGGTGCGGGGCCGGGCGGCCGAGGCTGCCGCTGTGCTGGGGACATTGCAGCACCGGCGGGGAGCGGGCGGGAGGCGCGTCCCTGCCGATCCCGCGGGGTGCTCGGCCCGCTGCGTAGGGAGTCAGGGGAAGGGTGGCTGGTTTTTTTAATTTATTTTCCTTTAGGGAGAGACAGATGTTAGTTGGTGATTTGTTTTCTTAATGCTAAGGATTTGCATAATAAATATGAGGTCTGTCCCATGTTTTTTAGCCAGTCAGTAATGGGGAGTTTTTTAACAGATGAAAAGCATTTTATGATTAGAATGGGTTTAAAAAAAAAAAAAAAAAATCTCATCTTTCTTTTTTTTTCTGAAACGAGATCAGGGCTATAGAGCTCTGCCCTTGTTACATCGCATATTTAATACATTAAGAATATCCTGATAGATTGGAAGAAATGCAATGAGTATTGTGCTATTGAGCTGTCCACCCTAGAAAGAGGAGATAATTAAATCTTGCCTGGCTAGGTTGTGTGTTTGCATACAGAGATATTTCATCCACATAAATCCCTTCAGGTTGAGAATATGCATTTTGTTTCCATACATAGCTGTGTGGTCCTGCACGCTTATTTACCTCTACAATTGCATTGGAAATCACACATTCAACTGGTACGTGAACTCAAAACCTATACGTGTTAATTGCCAATGAAATACTGAAGGTAAGCCAGTCCATGCAGAGGAAAGGCGAGTTGCCATTCCCACCCAATGTAGCTGCCAGCTCTACTGTATAACACAAATCTGTGAGCAGTTTAATTGATAACAATCAAGGCAGTGGGGCAATATGGACTACATTAATTCAAGGAAAATTATGGTAGACTTGTATAACCCAATACTACATACCTTCCAGGGAGACGAGCAAGCTATATTTAAACGCCAGGTTTATTTTTGTAACTATCTTGTCAATCAGGGCTATAGTTCTCCTGTGTGGGAATATCTGATTATATGCTGATTAAGGAAGGAAGCTATTTCAATCATAAGGAGGCAGTATATCCTATGAGGTGCAGTTTCTTGTGGGCAGTGATCAATAGACATGCCAGGGCTTGGGAACAGGTAAGTACCTCTTAAGAAAGCGTGTCTGCGAAGACTTTAGTTAAATTGAAAAGCTCACAGTAGTCATGTTAGCTTTAAAGATAATTTTTACTATCCCTGCTGTTTTTACAGTTAACCTGAGATGGGCCACGTTTGCCTTTTGAATGTCCTGTTGGTACTTGCCTTGATGCGAAACAAATGGTCTGTGACTTTAGTATAACATGCTGCGTGCCTTGTCACGCACTACACGGGCAGGCAAAAGGCTCTCTGGAACTTCAGATAGAGCTTGTGTAGCTGGAGGAGTTGTGCAGGGAGCACGAAGAAAACATCTGCAATAAAACAAGGGTCCAGGTAGATAGGGGCAAAAAACACTTCCAGAAGGAGGGCTGCCCAGCTCCTATCCTGTGCAAACAGTGACTGTAAAGCTGCAGTTGCTGCCTGAATTGGCAGTGAGTGTCTGATGAGGCAGATTTGGGGCTGCTGGTACTTGACTTGTGTTTATGACTTGCAAGGTGGGCTCCACAGCAGTCCATGTTTCCTGGTGCTTCACTTTGGTGGAAGGGATCATGGGAATAAAGCAAGCCCAACAGTCACTACGCATTTTTATGCAAAAAATTCTGAGCAGTTTGCTGTTACTAGAGATTTTCCTTCATGGAGTAGAGGAAGGCAACAAATACTCTCTGGATTTCCTCTATCTATGTGAAAAAAAGGGCTGTTGAGAGCAAACCCAGCAGAAATCAAGGTACTGAAATGGGACAGGTCCAAAGCAGGGATGACTTGAAAGGAAATATACAAGGAACTTTGGCATCTTAATGAAGAAATGAGAAGGCAAAGGAAGTCTTCTCACGGCAGGGATCCAGTTGTGTTGGCACTGAAGTAATTTTTGTGACTTGGATAGTGTTGGAGTGGCATGAGAAGGCCTGTGGTGCACGGGTCTCGCGGAGCAGTTTTGTGTAGGTGTACAGTGAGGCACAATGCAGAACATCTCCCTAGAGGAAAGGTAGGAGCCAGACTAAAGTCTTCACATCTTCGTCTTTTGAGACTAATCCTGGATGGATTTGCAACTGCATTGCCTGACTAGGCACTGGTTTACATTTTGTTTTCATTACTAACCAGGCCTCTGCATTGCGAGTCCTCTGTTAGGAGGTTGTTTCTTGCAGATGATGTTTCTCCAAAGTCATGTCTTGCTTTTTAAATGCTTCCTCCTGCAGCCTTTCTCCCACCGCTCCAGTCTTCCTCAGTGCAAATCTGAGAACATCTCCAACACAGTGTTGTGCAGATACTGGGGAAGAGTGTGTACTATATTAAGAAACATAAAGTCTGTTTAAGAAAACCTGCCGTCTGGTCTCTGAATTCAGCTATCCCTGATGAATGCTGTGGACATTTCTGCATAGGATTTGCCATCCGTAGAACTTGGTTGTCTGAATATGGCTGGAGCTGGTGCTTTGCAAAGCCTGCAGTCTGCTGTAAAAAATGGGCTAAAAAACCATCTCTGGCACTGCTCAGAGCAGTTATAACTGATTTCACTGGTTGGACTTATTACCGAGAATGAGGGGAAAAAAGACACATCCTAGTTTTGTGCAGTGGGATGTGGGACTTTACTGCTAGGACTGTAGCTGGAAGAGTATAAGCCAAGAGGGTTCTGTTGGGGGTTGAGGAGGTGGTGCAGCCTGTGCCATCTTCCAGCAAACAAAGCTGGCTAGAGCAAAACATCTCTATCTCCTCACCATGCCTAAAAGATAAATAACACTCTATGGAGCTGCAATGTTACCAACACATCTTGGTGATCTAAAAGTAGCTTTTGGCCTCCTCTAACTTACAGCTTCTCTGGCTGACTGTTTTGCACACTCACTGTCTCCAAACCTTTTGCAGAAGTAAGGAGCTTAAAAGTTGTAGCTGTTCCCAAAGCTCATTAGGCAGTGTGAGGATGGAGGGCACTGTGGGTTGAGAGCTCTGTGTTGCATCTGCTACCTGATCCCTGTTCTCTGAATCTCGCCACTACAGCAGTTCCTGTAGGCTGCAGCAGTAAGCGATACCACACCAGGCATCCCGGGAGCTGGGCTTTGCCAAAGCTAACAATAGTTAATGTGGAGGTTAAAGAATACTTGGTCATTTGCCAGATTCTTCAGTCACAGTTAGAGAGGTGCTTAGCAGAGGAAGGAACGTCATGCAGTGATGTTCAGACCCAGAGGCTGTAAAAGAAATCAGCCGAACAAGAGTCAAGCTGCACAGTGTGGAATGGATCCCTGGGCTTCTGGATGGAGTAGAGAGAGACTGCAGGCTAGCCTTGCTGCAGGGAGAACTCCCTTCCTCTGAAGGTGTGATATCCTTTTCTGTACTCCTAAAAACACAGAAATCACTTTCTCCCTCTCTGCTATGAAACAGATTACTACTTTTATCTTTCCTGAGGTGGGGATTGGGGTCTCGATGTGTCAATGTTGTATGGGGGGCAGGCTACCTGCGTGAGCCTTCCTTAAGGGCTTGTCCAGTTTTTGGTGCTCTCTGCTGTCCCTGGAGGTCGGTGCTGGGCACTGGTTGGTTCTGGGGCGATTTCTGCCTGGTTCAGGGCAGGCTGCTTTCAGCATAGGATGCGTGCTGTTAGCTAGGAAATACAACAGGACTTGTTCTTGTCAGCTGGTCTATGGGGGTGGCAAAGCTAAGGCCTGTTAGCTGAGATGTGGAGATGCTCTTGTCAGTCCCCTGAACCATGGTCCTGCCCTGTTGGAGTGGCATTCTTTATGCAATAGGTCTTCCCGCCAGACCCTCAGGCTGCAAAGGCTGTGTGGGAGAAGCCAGGGAACCTGGCCTTACAGCTCTCTTCTGCTCAGGGTCCCAAAGCAGCAGGGCTTTGAGGAGATGTCTGCAGAGGACATCTCTGCAGTGTGACTGTCCTAGGCAGATGCTGCCACAGTGGTGCTACCTGAGTCATGTTCTCTTCCCAGTCACAAAGCTGGGAGCAGGATTTTTGCTTTGTAGAAAAACCACAATGCTGCTGTTCATAGACATGGGATGTTCAGGCCTTTAAGTGGAAGGCCTTGAGCAGTAAGATCCCATTTTTACTCAGGGCACAGAGCTCCCCTTCCTGGGACTGGCAAACAGGTTTGAGGTCTTTGCTTTCTGCTGTCTTGTGGATATGAGAATGAGCAGAGTGGTTTGATCCATCTTGTCCTACCAGAGGTACTCTGAAGCCTCCTTGGCCAGCCCAGTGCTGTGGGCCTGCTTCCTCTGTGCCGCTGCCTGCATGCTATGCCTGTAAAGGACAGAATCTTCACCTTGAAGAACTTGTGATCAAAACCCAACAAGAGCCGGTGAATGTTAGGATTGAAGACAGACTTTGCGGACAAGGTGAGAGAGGGTGGCAAGTGAGAACATACAGTTCTGGAGGTTACTGTGCACAGTCCCCACCTTTGTGGCTTTCTTCAGCAATCAAAGGAAAGATCTTAAAGATCCAAGACATAGTTCATATCCTGAAGCTGTCTGAGATGCTCACGCCAAACTAGCCATACGTACCCCATAATACACCTTCCTTACACATCCTGTGTTTGTTAGAGGTGAGTCTGCAACACATACTGTCATACATGTGTTGGGGTAGTGCAGATTACTTTGGGAAAGTCTGGGTCATACAAGCCATCTTAAGTGCTTGTTTGTAATGCAAACGAAATAGTGGCACAGTTGCTGTTGTTACAAAACTTTTCTTTTTTGGGGAATGCTTGTGTGTCTGTCACAATAGTCAGTGGCTTCTTTGGGCAGTGCATTTTCCACAGAGGAGGCCAGCTCCTTGTTCTCAGCCTTTCACAGTGATGTGCCGTGTAAGATCCAGAACATGTCATTGAGGCCAGCAGTTCTCAAACTGTCTGCTTGAAGTTTGACACAAGGAAGCATACTTGGGGAAGTAAATAAATGGCCTGATCTTTTTTTGCTATCTCCCCCATGCCCCAGGCTGTGCATTTCAATGTAGGTACCAGCTTTCTGTATAGCAGGGGAGCACTTTGATTGCCTGACCTTAACACCTTATCCCTGAGGCTGGAGTGGGGTGCTGTGAAAGGTTACTTTGGTGCTGTGCTTCAGACTGAGTCTCCACTAAGGCACTAAGTTAGCACTGCAGTTTTGCTTTTCTTTAATGCATTTCAGAAAGGAAGGGAAATATCTATTCCTATTGCTTTAGAAATCACATTAAACTCAGCACAAATATGACTGGCCTGGGAGGGCTCGAAGTTAAGAGCTTGGGTTGCTGTGTGGTTCTTGCAAAATGAGCCTACCTTGACTATTTGCTGCCACCTAAAAGAGCAGGTAGCAGTCCAGTACCTTTATTAACCATCATTTGGTAGCTGCTGAAATACTGTGTGTGTGCATCTGCAACTTCTGAATGAGAAGGGTGATTCAAGCCTACCTGAGGCTGAGGAAAGTAGATATGGTACCCCAGGAAGTATTTGTGCTCTAAGAGGCCTCTAATGTGCTCAAGCAGGTAATTAAGGGGAAAAAGTAAATGGCCATGCTCATAAGTCCTCCATACCAACAAACCCACCATATTACTAAAGAAAGATAGGAAGAGTACCCTAATAATAGGCTTAAATCTCATAAAAAATGATGCAGGACTTGGTCGTCAGGCTTTTATGAAAATACCCAAATCCTTCAACCTATTTCCACAAGTTACATGGGAGCTGTGGATGTTGCATTTAGACTGAATGAAATGCGAGAGTAATTGAAAGTGATTTTTTTAATGCATTCAGTTGTTCTGACATACCATTTATGTGCAGAGTGGCTGGAGGCATAATCTGTGGATACTTTGAGTAATGACCTGCATACAGCTGTTTCATCCCTAGATCACATGGGGTCCAGAAATGTGAAAAAGAAGTGGTTTTTTTTGTAAGCTTTTTTTTTTTAAGGCTTAGCTTACCACAGGATTTTTCTTATTTGCTTTTATCTTTCCCTCTCTACCTACTCAGCTATTCAAATCTTGTCTGAATTGCACTCATTTCTAATGTGCCATAAAACTTGATATGCAAGAGCTAGTTATTTAGGGAGAATTGCAGAAACTATTTTAGTCTGT
Source organism: Certhia americana (assembly GCA_018697195.1). Classification (NCBI taxonomy): domain Eukaryota; kingdom Metazoa; phylum Chordata; class Aves; order Passeriformes; family Certhiidae; genus Certhia; species Certhia americana. Next base: position 3,249,373 of record CM031865.1, on the reverse strand, counting down.
GTGTTTTGACCTATAAATGAGGTAACATTATTAATTTTTACATGCAAATCATGGTGTTTATTAGCACGGTAAAAGGCAGTTTCACAATGAAAAGTATTCCTGATGGGTATAGTAATTAATGCTTTCACTCAAAGTATAAAGACTTTAATAATGCTGTTATGCTTAAAACGATTGAAGAAAAAGTTGACTGTTTTCCTGTCAGTGATACAAAGATGTTTCCTTTTAATATAACTCCTATATCCCGGCTTTTTCAGTGTTCCTTATAGTCAATAAGACTACAAATCATTAGGCTAATTCATGAAGTTTCTTCTCCCAGCTCTCAGGTTTGGATGAACCTTATGATTTGATACTTATGTGGGGATGCACATGGAAAGCTATGGCGTTTTTCTTCAGACTGTATTAAATCATTTATGGTGTGTCATGTTTCAGTAGCGATCTTGTGGCTGGAGATGATGGCTGCTCCGTAGAGCGCCGGAGCAATCCTGCGGCGTGCCGTGCGCCGCGTGGCCGAGGGAGGCTGTGTGTGCATCAGGATGTGCACTTGGAGAAGTAAGGCGTTTCTGCTTGCTATTTTTAATAGCATGTGCAAAGCAAGAAATCAGGGAAGCATGGAACAGCATTTCTAATTTGGAAAACTGGGGTTTTTTTGTTTTTTTTTTTTCCCTTGAGCTGTGCTTCTTTCTTCTGTATTTCATCCCCCCCACTGGAGGCTGGCTTAAGGCTGGCTTTATCTGCCATCAGCCTTCAATAGGTAAGGTTAATTTGATGAATGTAGCTGCTTGGATTTTCTTCATAAATCCTCCAGAAGTGATGAATGTCTTATTGGTATAATGAGGGAAAGTTGCCTTCCTTCTCTGTCACTGAGAATGTATTATTAATGCAAAAACACTTTCCTAGCATTTAATGCTATTTCCAAAAGAGCCCAACAAGCAAGAAGACCTCTTCAGGAAGACTGAGGCCCATCTGGTCACTGAGATTTGTATGCAATGCTTACTCCAATAAAAAAGTGCTACCATTGTTTATTTTTCTCTCCAAGTCCAGGCAGACAAGATTATTGGTAGGATGGGTGTGCTTAAGTGTTGTGATAGTCACTATGCAAGCAAATGTGGAACTAGAGACCTTGAGGGATCTTCCAGTTGATGTTGGTCTCTGACATGACCCTACTGAGGAGCTTGAACTTTCTGGTTCCAGATTCGTGACCTCGCCTCTTCCTCCTCTCATTGGCACACTGGTCTCTACTTCCTTCTCATTTCTGTGTTTATCATTACTTGGGGCATTGAAGAGCAGGATCCAGATGTGGTGGTGGTTGTTTGGCTGTGATTTGTTTGGGATTGAGTGGAATTACAGGTGTCTGTGCAGATTGAAAGATCAATCCTGTATGAAATGGAGCAGAGTGGAATAAAGATCTTCTTTGAAGGACAGCCCTCAGAGCTTCATCCTTTACTGATGTGTAGTCCTGAATATACATATTTCGAGGGAGCACTTCAGTGAGTGTGAAACTTAAGAATATTTTGCAGTGGTGGCTTTAGAAAGATAAGAAGCACCAAAATATTCCACGTACTCAGAATTATTGTTTCGTCATAGATACTGTTTTGAGATTCAGTTTCGTTTTCTGATTTTTTTTTTCAAGGAGAAGACATACAATATGAATTCCTTCTCTGCTTGAGAATTCTTGCACACACTGTGCTTGCTATGATGCAGAAATGTCCATTTCTCTGCTCCTTTATAATAGCCCTGAATTCAGTCTTACATATGCTAGTCTCTACCATACTGTAAGTGTACAGGGGAACAGCAGTAATGCATCCAAAATGGGGAAAAATGTAGAATCCAGCACCTTCTAGTAAATGGAGGGGGAAAAAAAGTTAATTATACATGAAGGGAGACTTGGATTTTCTAATTTGATACTAACAAGCCATTGCAGCATAACTGGGTTGACAGTAGAATAAGCTTCCTCAGCAAGACCTGCTTTTTATAATATTTCCAACTTATTTGATCTCTTTGAAGGCTGGATCTGAGCTTTTGAGATATTTTCTGGCCTTGAATTCATATTCCCTTTTAGTATTGACCAGTGCTCCTGGTATTCTGAAACTGCCCATTAACCGGTGCCATACATTATCAAATAATTGCATTGACAAAGTCATCTGTTAATTTTTAAACTTTTTTATTCCTATCAGTGTGCCCCAGTGGAGAAATATCATACTTCAAATTATAACCATTTTGTTGCAATATGAGAAGTGCTGGGGGAATCAGCAGAGAAATTTAAAAATTACTGTCTTGAGTCTCCTCTTCCAGTCAAGATTTTAAATGAAGTATGTGGAGCTGTTCTTGATTTGCACTGGTGTAGGCAAATGCCTCATTTGGTCAGTAGGCAAAGGCCAGGTCTCTAATGCCTTACTGAACTGAAACCAAAGGAAATAATACTGATTATATGGTGTAAGACCTATTTAACAGCCTTTAGGCCTCAATTATTAACTATTGAAGAAGTAGTAAACGTTTAAAGAAGTAATTTTGTATTGGTTTGTGGGGATGCCAATATAACATTTGTGGCTTATTTATGTTTTAATTTCTTCCCACCACTTTGAAAGTAATTTACTTTATTGGTACAAATTATCTAGCCTTGAGGCATTTTTAAATTAGCAGTTGCTATTAAAATTGCTATATGGTATCTTCAAAAAAAAAGTCAGATTATGTACCCCATCTTAAAAATGACTATGAAATACACTTACAAGTGACTCTGTGCTGAGACATGTCTCTGCCATTGCTGCTGAACATAGTGCCAGATATCTGGATTTACCTGTCAGTTTTATTTGCATGATTCATCTCTCAGTAACATGCATTCCAGGCTTTCATACCTAAATGATGCTTTTAGTGCATTCTCCTCTCAAAAATTATCAACATCCAGAAACAGCAAGACACTGTGGGGTTTTTTGTTTGTTTCTGTAAAAAAAGGAAAATAAAGGCACTAGGGATGAATTTCCCACCTCCTTTGATTAGAAAGTTCCCAGAAATAGTGAGGACAAGCCTGTCACACTAAAGTATGCAGCCGTGGGCAGTATACAGAGACAAAGAACAGAGTGTGGTTAAAATCTTAATTATTTATAGTAAGAAAATACTGGGTTTGGTTAAATTGTCCCTTCTGTGGCACTGCCCTAAGGTTGATGACAGAGGATCTGAGTGCAGAATTTAGCCTCATGCTCTGTGAAATTGAGAACAGGGCATTGAGAGTGATGCTGAGCTTTGCATATAAGGGGATCTTGTAGTGCAAGCAGTGCTCTGTGCTGTGCGAGTCAGCCAAACAGTGGGAATTTTTGGATGGATGGCCCATTATAGACATACTGCTGTATATGTGAAAACACAGGCAGGTCCTTTTTTATTTAAAGGTTTTCAGGAGCAGTGTGTCCAGAAGCGTCTCACTGAATCTCAGCACTGTTAAATCTGGCATCACTGCCGCAGAAATGTATTTATGCTCATTTGAAGCATGAGTTTGTGCTCAGTAATCTCAAAGGAATGGCTGGTGCACAGCTGCCTTTGCTGCTCTTGTATTTCTGAAGTCAGCTTTATTAACCAGAAGCTGCATTGTGATTTGGTAATCCAAACTAAACAGAGCACGTCCTGACTGTGGCTCCAGATGATCTTGAAAGTATCTGTGGGGGGCAAATGGCTTGGAGAAAATTAGGACCATGTAGGTTGATATCTCCCACTGAAGTCCCTCCCTGGTACCTTCACATCAGTGCTGTAAGTTGGGCTTCAGCTTGGAGCCTGCCCATGGCACCCAGATGTGCTTGGTACTTGGGTCTCCATCCTGTCTCCATATGTATGTGAGGACTTTGTCTTCTGGCATTTCCCTGCCTAAGGACAGCTCCTCTCCTCAGTGTCTGGGGCATCAGCCTTAGGGGGAGTCAGTGTTCTAGCAAAGCTTAAGCAGGACATTTTGGGCTGTTGTCTGTCAGGAACACTGAAGTTAAGCATCTACCTCTTCTCCCTTCTGTCTGCAATGGAGCTGCCTAAAATCAGACCTATTTTGCAGAAAATCCGATTTTCTGAAATTTCTGTGCTGTACTGGATTGGACCCAATACTTTCCTTACCATCCAGGCCAGTCAAGGGCTTCCTGGACTCTGCACTTTCTGATGGATCTTGCCTTAGATTCACAGGAGTTTATCAACACCTGTGGTAATATAAACAGCACAACTGATAGTAAACTCATGTTTGTAAGCTAAACAATTTTACTGTGTGCTGTTTTGGAAGGAGGTATCACAGTAGCTAACTCTTACAGATTTCTGGGGGAATGGGGATTTCATGGGATGCTTTTAAGGCCTTTTCAGGTGGAGGTACATATGGATCGTAAAGCTTTATTGCTGTTTTTAGCTTTTGTAGTATTTCCCTAATCAGCTTTACACATCTTCTATCTGTTGAAGTATGGAGCTTAAGTTGTTGAGAAAAATTATTGTTTCCAGGTTTCCATTTCAACTTCCTTTGTAAAAGAGACACAGTGCTGTTTGCCAGAAAGGAGAGATATATTATCAGAAAAGCCTAGGTATTCTTCTCTTCAGAAATGCTTATTTTCAGTTGTAATTAACATGTTAGTTTGAAGTTGTTTTTAAATTATTTCCTTTGGGGGAAAATATTATTAATTACTGTTATGTTATTGTTATTAATACTATTAACAAACAGTAATGAGTTATTGAAAACTTTAAAACTTACTTTTTCCCTAGGATTTCTCAGGACACTTAACAGAACTGATCACTAAATGGCAAGTGTTAGAACTGACTATATCACATACTTCTGTGCAGAAGATGCCAGCTGCAAATTTTTCTGCCCATTCTTTGCTGATGGTTATTGTCTCAAATGTCACGCAAGGCCATGTGAAAGTGTTTAGTTCCATGAAGATGTGACCTCATGTGGACAGATCATCTTGTAGCTTTACCAAAAAAGCCCCATTCACACCACCTTGTGCTGTCTTGGTTTATGAACTATGTGGCTTTCACCTCATGTCCCAGAATAGCCCCAGCTGGCACTGATGGCTAAGAACTCCATATATTTTTAGTGGTCCTGCTTGGTCCCAGAAATAGTTACCAAGGTGGCTATCAGCCAATTACTGCTGAATGCCCTGAGCATAATAAATTGAAAAGCTCATGTACCGCCTTCAATCAGCTTGTCTCTAATTATGACCCCAGATAATGATGGAGCAATCCAGAAATATCACAGCATGGGCAGTAAACTCAGTGCACTTCCTTGATATGAGACAAACCTGGATGGGTCTGATATTGGATCCTTCTTTTTTGCGGAAAGACATATTGGACTGTCAGTTCTGTTCCTGGAGGGGCTAATTACAGCTACATGAGGCAATAAATCAGTTCCAGCTCCTCTGGAAAAGAAAGCCCTTGGCTCTCAGCTCAACCTATGCTGGCAAAAAAGTGTGGGGATGGAGAGCCAGAGTTTCACACAGCTATGCCAAGTTCAGTACACCAGTTTTTAAATCACCTGGGTTTTAGCCCCTTATGTCTGCACTCCATAAAGAAAGAATGGCTACAGAGCTCTCTAGTTAGTGGAGGGAACATGCATGGGGACTCTGACTTTGGTTCTGGACTTCAGCGTGAGGCTGTTTGGACAGTACATGTTGATGTATGCTCTGTGGTTGAGGTCTTCATTACCTTATGTAGGAGTAGTATTAGGAACCCACTGTGGTTTTAGTGTTTATCTGAGTTCATCTGAGACCTTGCCTGGGTAGTGTTTACAGTTTGGGAGTGGTTGGATCCAGTTCTCGGTGTTGTGTTGCTGGCCAGAGAGCTCAGGGAGCTTTGGAAAAATCTTCATGGTCATAAGGAAGAGGACAGTACAGAGCAGCAGGACTCCTGGGTTAAATCCTACCTCTGAATTTTAGGTGTTGAAATTGCTTTTAAATCTGTGCTGCTCAGTGGAATGGAGATTGGTGGATAATGCAGCCCTGAAACCAGGGCACTGATGTTTTGTTTTCTCCTGCTAATGCAAAAGGTGTTGAGCCATTATACTTCAAAAGCACATGTTCACCCCCAGCCTAGTGGGTTGATGTTAGCTTTTCCTCTGTACCTTTTTCTGAAGTTCATAGCTCACAACTGTTCTCTGAAACATCTCAGATGAATTTAAAGTGGCAGGATGCATCCCATGCCAGCTGCCATCATGACTAGCAAAGTTGAAGTTTACTAGTTGTTTTTTGGATGATGAATCCTAATAGCTTTTCACCACTTCAGCAACAAACAGAGCAGCAGTGTTAAGTAACTGTGGGTAAGATCATAGTGTTGGGCCTGGAGGCATTGCATTAGTGCTGAAGCAGCCTAAATGGTGTTTGAGGATTGTAGAAGAATCAAAGTGCATCTGACCTGTTTGGCAGGATAGACAAGGTCACAAGGAAACCTCTGTTCTGTTTTTTTTTTCCTTCCAGGTGATCACTATTGTAATATTTTGTATTCTGTGGGGTTTTTAAATTTGTTGTCAGGCCTATATGTTTAGGCAGTCACCTGATGTGTGTCTCATAGGGGTGGTAATATCACTGCTGTGCCTCAGCCCTAATCTTGCCCCTAGGAAGAATGCAGAGGCACTAGGAAAACATGGGGTCTGAGAAGAGTTCCTGTAAGTTTGCTATGTTCTCTAGGCTGATCTGGGGCTCTCACAGAAGGGCACCCTTACAGAAAGGCAGATGAAGGGATGGAAGCAACGGTCTATGTAGTTGTCCCATTTCTGTTATAAGAACTAATCACCTGGCATTTCATAACATCTTTTTCTCCTCCTGTGCTGCAGTATGGGCTCCAGTACCTGCTGTACAATCTTGCAGTCACTGGGATGGCAGAAGATTGCAATCCCATAATTGCTTTATAGTTGGTTTGCTGCGAGCCTGGTGGATGAAAATTCCCTTGAATGGTTAATGAAGTTATGAGTGTGTGTGATCAACACCCGTGTGCGTCACTGCCCTCTTCACGTTTTGTCCTGTGTTTAATGTTTGCATTAACCAGGACTGAAGGTCTTGTTCATTTGTTTGCACCATTTTGCAGAGTACACTAGACTTTTGTGTAAAAGATACTGCTAATATTTTCATACTAGAAAGAGCTGATTGATAAACCCTTCCTGGTGGGACTGAAATCCTTCAGGATAAGAGCGAGTTCTCTTACATAAAACATTTAATACTTTTAAATATCAGTGAATTTTTATAGCGCTATGAAAGTGTTATGGATTGTACATATAATCACTCTTAATTTTAAAATCTACACGTGTTTTATGAACTTATTATAGTTGACAGTATTTTAAGTTTAAAGTAGTGTAGTTGGTTTGGCTTAATAATCTGTAAAGGTTCCATGCACAGTAAATCTAATTTTTCATGCAGAAAAAGATCTTCAAAGACAAATATTTGCAGTAATATAAAAGGTAACATAGAAAAATGATGTGGAAGAACATTTTTCTTTAGGTAATTGTTTCCTTTCGTATGGCTCTTTGCTGAAGATAAATACCCTCTGTATCGATATATGTACTTTTAACAGATGACTATTTTTAATCACCTTTCTATGAAGGAAGAGGAAGGAGAGTTGTGCTGCTTTAATTTTGAGGTGTCTCAGGTACTAGTTGGCTGTTTCTGTGGGTGGTGGATGTATTTGTCACTGTTCAGAGAGGTCAGTGAGTCCATCTCACCAAACCCTGACAGGGGCACACCACTAATAGTTATGTAGAAGTGTACGTTTGCCATTGAGAGGCCCAAAACAATAAGCACCTGTATCAGTGGGTACTTTTCCTTGGTATTTGTCTTGTCATGTTCCCTTTGACTTTTTCAGTCACACCTGTCCTGGCACTCCCACTTGTGCCAGCAATAGAACTGGTACATCTCAAGTCAGCATCTCAGGCTCTTATGCATCTTATGCTGCTGCTGCTTAAGCAAAGAAACTTTAATGCTCCATACCTGGTACTGTCTGTTTGAATAATATTGCTATTTCACCAATACAGGGTAGAACCCAAAGAACCCAAAATCTTTTTCTGAAAATAGTCCATTTTGTTGTGTTGCAAAGCCTAGTCAAGAACAAGCAGTGACAGCTCCTTATGGTGGTAGTGCAGCTCACCTTGAATACTCACCAGCTGTCCTGGGAGTTCAGTAAATATTGGCAAAAGCAAAGCCTTTTAGTTCTAGTAGTGACTTGAATAACTTTTGAAATACCTATTTCCTAAAAAGTTCAAATATTTCAATACTGGGAGTTGTCCAGACTAGGAAAAGATTGAATGGGGTATTTGTGGGACTTGAAGTCACTTCATCAGTATTACATTACTTTGTTTTGGTTCTCTGTTTAAACCTAGATCAGCATCTCAAGGATATTCAGGTGACGTTTCATGTTTTCTCAAATTCCCCAAAGCTTCATTCTGATCAGTTTTGGTATTTTTTCCTAATGCCACGTGGCTTCGTGGCAGCTGTACTCCATGCTTTCCTCCCCTCAAATCAGTCTGCCTGGTGAAATGCCAGCCTTTGTGACTTAAAACACTAAATTGTTGCATAGCTCTTTGCATTTGTGGATATCAGTGCTGCAAAAAGGAAGCCGAGAGCTTTATCAATGATACAAAGGAAAATGAGGCACAGAGTAAAGCCACTTACTTAAGGTCACTCTTGAAAGTGCTAGGAAAACTCTCATTCTAGCATAGTTAGGAGTAATATACCTTTTCCATGATACTTTGAGCTAGAATATCAGAAAATTCATCTCTCTAATGAACGATAGGGAGGCTCCTTATTGCAGTGTGAAAGATGTAGCTCTCCAGGGACTTTCCCTTAATAAGAGAATGGGGATGTGAACCACAAGTTTGAAGCAGTGTGTTAGTAGGGAAAGGCAGCTGAACTAATTAAAAATACTCTTCAACTATTTTTGTATTAGTTGAATGTGGCAGAACATTTTTATTTGGCCCTGTATGATACTTCACTGCAGTCACCCTCATAAGACTTATTCTCATAAGTCTGATGGTTGGAAAATGCAGAATTGTTCTTGCATAATAGGAGGGGTAGGGTGGGGGTAGAAATCCATAAGACATTTCTCAATAGTGATAATAAAGAAAGTCAGGGGGCTTGTTGAAGAAGCATTTTTGGCCCTGGTTCATATGCAGATGACCTCTCTGAGTGAGGATGTTATTGCCCTCCTTTGGCATAAAGAAATGGAGCAGCAGTAAGTCAGCACAGCAATTATGTTTGCTTTTAGCACATATGATTCCCGGGTTTAGGGGTTTTAAGGAAATGTGATGTTTTCTGCTATTGACTCATATGTAAATATCTCAGTGGATATATAGAGATTAAAGGATGCAGTTTTTAGTCTTAAATGAAGATTTTTGTGGAGTTACGAGAAAGCTAGATCCCTAGGGAGTTCACTTTCTTCCTCTACCTGCCAGCATCCTGAACATTCCCATAGGAGTCCTGTGGTCCTTATAAATTGGAGTTCAGTACCTGCTAAGGCTTTGCCTGCCTCCAAGCATCAGCCTCCCTGAAGGAGTAGCACCGACTCAGAAGAGGGCTGCTCTGAGTACAGAGCAATGCCTTTGCTTGGGGTGGCAAGAGGGGAGGTTGTGCTTTCAGAGGCATAGCCCATCCTTCTAAGATAGCCTTTGAATTGCAACTTCAAAAACAAGTTACCTTGTTTTTGTAACCAGGGAGTATAGAGAAATGGTTACATAATTCAGATTTGAGGGTGTGTTTTTTGTCAGAGATGGGTGTGAACTGCTCAGATATTGAGAGGTGAGTACACAATCATTAAGATGTGCCTTTTAGTAAGTAGGACATTGGATCCTAAAAAATTAGTAAAAATGGAAGTATGCAGAAGTATCTATGTGTATGTGATACTCCTGCCTGTTATGGAAGATACCAAATCATAGTGTTTATTTCTGTAGCCTGCACACTTTTGTGAAAAGATAATACAGTTTTGCTGGTCCCCCAGTTATTATGTAGTGTATTTATTAGACAGCCTACACTTCATTTAGAAAATAACAGCTATATCTGGGCAGATTTAGCTTTTACTCTAAATTGAAACTGTTCATTCCTAGTGGTACAGTGTCTCGTGGTTGATTTCTCTGCATGGGAGATGGATATTTCTCAAAGATCTATGCACAGTGTTGACAACATCAGCCACTGCCTAATCTCTGCTCAGACAGTATTGAAAAGCAACAAACAAATACAAAGACACTTCTCAAAACCTGAAGGAAAAGGCTCAAGATAAGAACTATTTTATAGTGTGTGCTTTCTTGAAAAAGCAATATATGCCATAAGATTTCTTAAATTTGTGTAGATCTGTCCTGCTGGCTAGGTATCTTCAGGGGTTTTACCTGGGTGACAGGCTGCTTCTTGTATAAGCCAAAACCCCCTGCTTTTGTGAAATTCCACTTAGAACCCAATCAGAAGCTCAAAGCAGACATGAGAATGTTATTGTAGTACATTCCTGCATGGACTGTAGGCTGTCAGGACCTTGGATTATTAGTTTGAACCCTGGGTATTTTCTTCATGATGGTGTCTCAAAACCAAAGGGTTGTGCTCCAGACTGAGTGTGGGTAGTGGTCCTTGCTCTGTGGGGACGGCTGAAAAGCAAGTTTATTCTGAACTACCTGAGTCAGTGCAGAGCTCCTGGGAACTCCTGCTGCTGTAAACCAGTGATAAAGCAGGTGCAATGTCACTTTTTTCCTGGGCTTTTCCTAGCCCAGGATCTCATGGCACAGTGGTCTGTACTGAGCTGCCCTGGAGGTGTATTGCACTGTGGCAGCTTCCCATTGCTTGTGGGAGTACTTGATTGGGGTGTGCAGGTGGAGGGTGGGATGCTGGCCTGGTTCTGAAGTTGTTCTCACTCTTGGCTGTGTGAGAGCTGCATGTAGGGCTGTGCTGGGAGGGTTTACCTCCTCCCAAATCTGCAGTCCTGGTGGGACAAACCCTGGCTGCTGCACAGAGCTGTGAGAGAAAAGCTGTCGAAAGTGTCAGCACTGTGATATGTGCTGTGGGACAGCAGAGTCCTGCTTCTGCTGCTGCCTTGCCCCATGCCAGCACTACTTCTGGAAAGCTGTTTAACCATGCAGACACTGACTTTATATCTGGCCCTTGTGTGAATGACAGGAACGTATACCAGCACTCCAAGTCACTGGGCACCAGCCTTACAGATCAGTTTGTCTTTGCACTTAATTTTTGTTCTTGTTTTTGAATAGGAAACGCTATGTATAGTTGTTTATAGATTTGCCAGGTCTTTTCTGAAGCCCAACCAGCAAGACATAAATGGATGCTTCTGTCATTAAGAAATTCCTTTCTCTGTTGGTTACTTGGGTTTATTGATTTATTTTCAACTATACTTATTAGCATATTACACCGAAGGATTACATTGAAAAGTATCTGATAGATCTAGAGTTTCTTTCCTTTCAATCTCTGCATAGTTATTTGAGAAAACAGGTGTGACAACCCAAACCTTCACTAATTTGAAGGCTGTCCTGCTTGCCAAGCAGTAAGAGGGATGCCCAGTGGGATGCGGACACAGACATTTGGTATCCTTATCTGTCCAGTGCAGGACAGTTTCTTCCCATTTCTATCTTTATCAAAGTGTGGGGACAGCCAGAGCCCTTGGGATGGACGTTTGACTTTGCAAGTCACAGACTAAAGCCAAGCTGAGTTGAGGGCTGTACTCAGTAGGAGAAGGTGCATTTCCTTCTGGTGCGATTCTGCAGCCCCTCTCAGAGTCTCAGTGCTTTGTGTTTGTGTAGCTTTCCTTCCCATCTCTGCCTAAGAGAGGAAAAGGAGCCACAGCAGATGCACCTAGGTGTCCCAAGGCATTCCCAGTGAGCTGCTGTTAAAATGCACTTGGTTTGAATGCAGAGAAGAGGGGTCAAGTTTGGTTGCAAAGAGCACAAGTTACTGCAATTTTATTGCAGGGATTTAGGGTGAGAAGGTCAAGCAGATGAGACTTAATGGCACACAAGTCATTGCAGTTAATGATAGACTGGAAAAATTTAAAATCCCCATGCATTTGATGTTGTGAAGCTTGAGCACCTCACGAGCCTTTGGCCAGCAGGGTTTTACTGGCGAGAGAAGAGCATCAGATCCCTGCCCTGAGTTGGAATTGCCCATATGATTTTTCCATCTTGGAACCTCCTTGGGTGCCTCAGAGGAGCCAAATAAATAATGTAAAGCCTTGAGGAGAGTGGCACTAATTGTTTAGGAATAACCCTTGCTAAGGAAAATATATTTTAAGTAGAGTCTCAAATGTCTGCCTCAGCAAGCAGTTTGCCTAAGACACCCTGATGGGCAGGTGCTGAGATCCAGCAATTCTTTTGTGTGGTTTTGATGAGACTGCTTAGGTCTGCTACAATATGCAGTATGGTGTGGTCAAAGAAATTACAAAACCATTGTTTGTCCTACAGAATATGGATCTGTGAAAGCATTTTCCAGCTAGGCACTTTGTAGAAGTTTTAATGTGGATCTGAACACTGCCTTGGCATTGTATGTGTGTTTGTGTTTTTGCACCCCACAGAGTCTCATTTGTCAAACAAATTAGTGTCCCACAGGTGACTCTTTAGAAAGTGAAGTCATCCTTGAGTGGTCAATACCAGCCAAATTTGCCCTGAAATAGTAAGAAAATGCCCTACTTGGATGCTTCTGAGTTTCTTCTCCTCAAGCCTTTTGTGCTTTTCTGGAAAATCCTAGGGACTAGGATACAGCATTATTGATGGTGACCTCTTGTTTCTCATCAGAAGGGAAAATAATTTTTAAATTGATTTATTAATTGAAGATCAGGGGCAAACACTGTGGAAAAGTAAATGGCTTATGTTGATCTTGTTCCATATTGGCTAAGTGTCTCTATTCTAGCATTCATTAGCTCTGGTACCCCTGTGCTCTGCAGTGGAGCTTGGGGAAATAAAACAAGCTGGGAGTGTGTATGGACAGTGCCCAGTACTGGTGGAGTACTTGGTTCCTTCCCTGGCAGAAGGTCATGAACTTCAGTCTTGGGTGGCTGCTGCCCAGACAGGCCTTGGCAGCACAGGATTCACAGGTTTCCAAGCTGTTCGTGGAGTTTGATTATCAGATATTGCTAAGCCTGGGCTGCTCTCATGTCAGGACAGGCAGTAGCTGTAGAGAGAAATATCAGGGGGATGGGGAAAGGTGATCAACTGATTCCCTGGTCTGAACTCCCAAAATAACCCTGAAATCTATTTTATTCCGCTCTGAAAGAATAATTTCCTTGCCTGGGAATTAACATAGCTGTGATGCTATTCTAGCACCATAAATGGGATTGAGAATGTGATGTTCCCTGCCCTGGAGAGTCACTGCCTCAGAAATTTGCTGGGGCTCTGCATTTGTCACTTCCACATTGTATCAGCATCCTCAGCCTCATCAGTGTTTCAGTTGGAAGCAGCATGGGCTTTTGATTGTAAACCATTTTACTTTTGGGACAGCATGAAGGAAAGGGTGTTATGCTTTGCTCAGAGAAGGGGAGGAAGAGGTCTGTGGCTTTCTGTGTGTATTTTTGCAGCATACTGAGCCAAAACCTTCTAATTTAATGGGACAGATTTGCAAATTCACACCTGCAGAGTTTGCCTTCACAGGGTTTTTATGTGCAAGCTTTTTATTCGTGCCCTGGAGAGCAGCCTGCACCTGCTTCATCTCGCCTCTGAGACCAGCAGCTCAGATCTATTGACAGTTTACTCTCTCTGGTAATAAATAAATGCCTTATCCTGCAGCACAGGCCCCCTTTAGAGGGTAGTAAGGCTCTCCCAGATGAGCAGGGGCCAGAAACACAGTCCTGCCCATCTGTACTGCAGATACTGTCACAGCACAAGTGCAGTGGAACATGTATGACACTGTTGCTGTCTAAGCCTGCAGATCTCCAGGCTGTCAAGAAAGTTGTTTGTTTGTTTTTTTCTGCTGGTGCCTGCATGTAAAACATCAAGGAGCTGTTCTACACAGCTGCCCAGAAGTCTGGCCTTGTTTCTGCTGCTTCCTAACAGTGGTTCGTGCGTTGCATTTTTCCCTGGGATGAGTAGCTCAGGCTCCCATAACCATGGAAACCTGGTTTGTCTTCCTTAGTAGCTTCAGCTGAACTCAACATCTGTCTGCCTGGGAGAAGGAAGGCTGCAAGCTGCAGGTTAGTTGTGCATACCTCTGGGGATGCTAAAAACCTTGAGTGCCTCCAGCAGCATCCCGGTCCACCAGGATGAAGCAACAATGCTCAGATAATGCTTGAGGGGTTTAAAAAGGATAATCCAGCCAGGAGGGGAAAACGGGAGTGAAAGAAGGCTCTCCTGAGGCAGGAAGGTGTTATGCAGCTGCCTAAGAAGATACTGCATTATGGTTGTCTTGCTCTGTGTGTGTTGGCTTGACATGCTGGGTGTGTCAAGCATTCTGTTGTGACTTTTAAGCTTTAAAAAAAACATTTTCCATTTTAAGTTAGAAACCCTTTAAACAGCTTGCTTGTAGCAGAGAAGGAAATCTGGGTATAAGCTCATGAGCATAAAATAAGCTTTGAGATGTGGTAAGTGCCTCTGTGGGAACAGCAAGGTTCCGTACAGCTTTTCACTTAGTTACTGGAAGAATGGTTGTTGATAAATGTGTCTCAGAGCTCTAACTTGGTGCTGGCAGTGTTGCTGGGCTAGTTAACATGGGGAAAAGTGGGGAGGAGTGTTTTAAAAAAGGCTTGAAAACTATTTCAAGAGGGTTCATTCTGCTTCACTTCCATATAGATACACACGCATTTCCTATGGGTTGCAATTTAAGCTTTCCTCTTTGAAGCACAGTTGCAGCCCTGAACTTCAGGCTTTCAGGAGAAGCCCTGAAGGTTACCAGCCTCTCAGAAAAATCATTTTGGGAGCTGCCAAAGCTGTGCTCCTTTACCCATGTGCCGATCCTGTGTCTTTGTAAAATTAGGAGCAGGCCTGGTGCAAGCTTTAGGAAGTGTGTGGAGAAGTCTGCCCGCACCAAGGAGGTGCAGGGACCTGTGCCAGGATGCTCTGTAAGCTGGAGCCAGAAGCAGAAATAGAAGTAACATTGTCCACTGGCAAGTTACAACCTCAGTGTGTCCATCTGTGAAAGGGAGGTCATAATATTTCACTGTGGATGCCTTAAGGCTTAGTTAGTGTATATGAAATGTTCTGAACTTTGGGATGGTGCCTGCTGTAGAGGGCACTTATAATAGTCCCCAGATGTCTTTGTTGACCCAGCAGGCACATAAAAACACTGGCATCTTCCTAGTGCATAGAACAAAGATGCAGGAATTACTCTCAAGTAAAAATCAGACACTTCTAAACCAAACATTTAATATTAATCTGACAGTTATCACCTGCAGGTGTTGTGAGAATGAAAAAGAAAATAGAAGGTAATATCTAGTAAAATTCTGGGTTGAGGTTAGTGCCTGAACAATAAAGACTTCGGGAAATTCTTCTTACTTCATAATTCTTAATACAGCTTAATATATATTCTTAATATAGCTGTTGATGTTTTACTCCAGTCACAGAGCCATGACACTTTCGATGTGGACATGACAAGCATAAATCTCTGCTCTCTCCATAGCAGCCTGGGAGGAGGGTTTTCATGCCAGTTGCTGCAGTGTTGGAAGACGGGGCGAGATCAGGGAGCCAGTTCTCCAAAGTCGCCCTCTCAGTAGGGTCTCTGGCCAGCACAGCCTTGCAAGATGCAGCCTCACAATAACAATATGCTTCACAGAAACAGTTCTTAGTGTTCTGGCTCCTTGAGTGTTTGGTGAGCAGGGAATCAAATGCTGGTCTCTTGTCTACTAAATCCAAGTTAAGATCTTGAGAATCATCTTGCCTTTATGCAGCCACATATACAGCAACTGCTGCAGGTTATGTTACTTCCAGTGTGAACTGAGTATTTTTTCCCCCCACTGCTTTTTCTTGGTAATAGATGCTTTCCCACTCCTTATTTACACAGAGTGAAATGGTCTGGATACCTGGATAGTCCCATCTGTTCAGAGCACTAGTCTCTATTTCTAACCTGGACCTGAGAAGCCTTTTCCTCAAGTAAATTTAATCAAGATTTCTTCTTCTAATTAAGCTTAAATTAATTAAGCTTAAAACACATTTATGACCAAAAAACTACTTTGATAGCCAGCTGGGAGCACTTTTTTTCCCTAGGAGCTCCTGGGAGCCAGCAGTTCTAGATGTTGTCTGTGTTAAATGTCAGAAGTGCACCAGAAGTACACTGAGCTGCTTGAGTACTGTTGGATGGTACCATGAATTGGTCCAGGTTTGCAGTTTTGTCCTCTTGTATTAGGGTTTTCTCTGGCGGTACCAAACAGCAGCTCTATTTGGCCAGTGACTATGGACTAAACACACACACTCTGCATTTTTGTGTCTACAGACAAGTACAAAAAACACCTGTGCTTAACTACAACAGTAGCTGCTTATCACACAGTCTATGCCACTGATAGGGATGGAAAATGTTACCTGAATGCTGATAGCAAATTAGTTTATTTAGAGCAACATTGCAAAAATTGCTTTTTGGCTTTTTTCTAAGTTGCCTTTAGTATTTAAAAAGTTACACAAGTAAATTCAGAGCTAATCTCTCAGTGCTTCAGGACTGAGGGTGCAGCTCCAACAGCATTCAGTTCATCTAGCATAGACATTGTGAGGATGAGAAATAACCCAACCTGGAAGCAGAAACAAAGTTGTACCTTCTGATTTGTGCTAGAAAATAACTGTTCTGTCTATACTTGAGATCTTTGAGACAATGACTTTGAGTTGGGTGTCAACAATGGAGATGGGAATATGAATGGAAGTGTATTCATGATAAGCAAGTAGGCATCAGGAACCAGGCTGGTTATTCTTGTGCACTCATTGATTTGAAGTTGCCAGAGGTGACTTTGGTTTGCTGGGGGTAGTGATAGCTGCTGAATCTGTCTGCTGAATTACATTTTCCTGGTGACCTGTTTCTTGCCAACCCAAGTCTATTTTTGGATCAAATGGTGAATGAATGACTACTGTTTGGACTGTTTATGGAGCTGAGCATCCAAAATGAATGTTGATGCAGAAGTGACAAATCATCCCGTGGCTGCTGAGAAGAATATCTGATGATGACTGCAGCTGTGGTGCAGCTCCACTTACTGTTAACATTTCTGCATCAATAAGATAGGTCTACAAAGGAGTTAGAGCCAAGGGTCAAGTTCAGCAGGTTGGCAGCTGGGCAGGGAAGGAGAAAAAGCTGCTGGAAGGGTTTCAGGACGTGGTAATAGTCTTGCCTGTCCACTTACTTGCTCTGACACCTTGATTAAGTTTTGTCCCTTTACCATGCTTTTGATGTGTGGTCAGTTTTTTTAATTTACCTGTTAAACTGCAAATGCTTGATAAGTGCTGTCCCTTTTGTGTGTCTGGGTCTCATACCTGGTGCTTTCAGTCCAGCTTCCAGTCTTCCTTCAGGGCATTCCTGCTGCAAAGGATCGAGTAGCCGTTCATAAAGAAGGTCCATAAGTTCATAAAGGTCCATAAAGAAGCTGAATGTTACCATCTAGAGAAATATTTCCCCCTTCAGGAAATATGTCTTCAGGGAGTTCTAAAATGGTTTATGTGTTTTGCAATGTCTAATAACAAGCTCTCTAAAGCTGAGGGAAACCTGGAAGTGGTGGTTTGATCTTACTGATGCATGAAATAGGGGAGCATAGAAAACAATGGGAAAAACTTCCACACCTTTAACTTCCAGAACTGCTACCAGCTAAGGCCTCTTCACCCCTCCAGCCTGAGGCCCGACAGAAGTGGCTGTGGCTCATTCAAAGCAGTTCCAAGTAGAAGTGGTTTGTAAAGCTCTGCACATGGCTCAGCTCCTCCTTGCAGATATGCTGCCTCCCTTGGGTGTCCTTAGAGCTGCTACACTGTGGCCGCCCCACAGCCTGGACTCACTGGACAACTATACCTGGCTGTCTTGAATTACTGCCTCCTAAATCTCACTTAGAACTTCTGGTGTAGTTACAGATGCTGAAGCAGGTGTGTCACATCTGAGCTACATGCAGAGGGAGGTAAACTTGATGCTGTCCACATTAGAGGGTGAGGATTTCACAGAGCTAAGCAGATATTAGCTTTGTTTGTGATAAAGGTAATGATGATCTTAGGCTAATGAGATCAAAGCACAGCTTTGCTTCAGTATGTCCAACCTAGACATGCAGTGCTGTGCTTTGTAATGCAGGTTAAATCCAATTACTACAGCAGCTTCTCCTGGACTTATTGGCTAAGAAGTGACTATGGCTTGGCTTCTAGTGTGTCATAGTATGGCCTGTTAGAGCAGCATGTGTGCAGGAACTTACCATGTCAACATGCTGTTTTAAAGGAGCATCTTTGGTTTACCAGCAGACTTTTAGCTGGATTCAGGATCTAGGTATTCAAATGATGATGTAGACTTGATTCCAAAAGATCTAGGGACAGACAGCTTAGCTGGTACAACGGGGAAAAGGCAAGGAGCTTCTCTACTTTTGCTGTTATCTGTCTGTCCCCCCATAGTTTGGAGCTCAGCTGGGCCTGAAGCTGGGCCTTTCCCAGGAGTGAGATGCCACTGATGGGCTGCTTGCCACTGGCAGGGGTGTTTGGCTCCTGGCTCTGGCTTCATGGCAAGGTTGCATGTGCTGAGCAGATGCAAAAAACTGCCTGAGCAGAGGGAGGCAAGGAGGGAACCAAATGGATCTGAGCTGTAATGCCAAACTTTTGACTGTTCTCAGGGTTGAATTTTGCTTAGGTTCCAAATGTAGGAGAGCACTTTTTTAAGGAACAAGTCTGATGCACCCTGTTTTTAAAAGTATCATGGATGTCCCCATGGGATTACTTCTGGCATTGCTGCCCTGGGTATGCAAATCACATTGAAAAGGTGGCAAGGTATGGGCAGGAAATTTTGGTGGTTGGGAGCTGTAGTGCCACTTTGAAGAAATGAAGTTGACAATGCTTTGAAAGACAACAGATTTGATAAATGATTGCACAGTTTTTTAAATGCAATTAAAAGCCATATAAAGAGTCTCAAAGTCTCAATTTAAGGCATTCTCAATCACTAATCGCTTCTGGAAAGTAAGTAATGTTTCATTTCTTTAGAAGTGCATACAGAGCTAGAGATATGTAACTGAATCTGGAATAGAGTCTGATAAAAATCTCTATCACTCCTTTGCCAAATTCAAAAAAGCCAGAAAAACAACTCTAATTAAAAAATTAAAAGGTTCCTTGGATGGCTTGCTGCTTGTGTGTTCTTGAAGATAATACATTATTTCCATCTTCTTTCTTTCTCTCACTGCCTGCTCTGAGTACCTCCCTTGCTTTACTCTCCATGATTCTTAATATGGGAGAACCAAACCCTATTTTTTTTGTTTGAGAAGGCTTCTGCAGCAGCTGAAGTTAAGAAAAGTGAAGCTGATGTAAACCTAAGCCCATAGAGCTTCCACAGATGGCTAAATGCTTTGAGTCTGTGAATTTTGAAGTCTGCTTTGACCATGGGTTTTTAGCTTTTAGTAGTTACACTGCACAAGGCAAAACAGCCCCTGCAAGCTCTGATGTCCATGATTAGTGTGGAGGGCTCTGCTCAGAGCAGCATCCCTTGCAGGGAGGAGCTCTCCTTCACGTTTCGTCCAGCCCTATGGGATGTGATAAGGTGCTGCTGACCTGCATGGAGCTTGGGATTAGTAGCAGGTGGGGTGGGCTCCACTCTGCAGCTCTGCTCATCATACCCTCATTTAATTGGAGTAATTTCTTCAAGTGAGGCTGGGACTAGGAGTTGGTCTTTACTCCGGTATAGAAGAGGGAAAGAATTGGCTCCAGCTGATCCAGCATAGCTTTCCTTGTCCATGAAAAGCTGAGGGTTGTGCTGTTTCAGATGACTAAAGGCTCACATGGACTGACTGCAGAAGCCAGAGCTCATGTGAGCATCTAGTGACGATGCTACAGTTTTGTTTCTAGTTATTTATGTCTACTCATGCTTTTGAAACTTCTTTGTGGGTCTCAGCTACTATGGAGGCTTATCAAGGAGACATTTAAGTCTAAAAATTCAAGGGCTCTAGAGACTAAACCTCTAAGGGGAAATGCAGTTTTCCTCAGCTTAAAATAACTTTATAATGTCCTTTACTCTCCAAGGTCTCTTTCAAGGCTCTGCCTGGGTTCGATTTTGACTTGTGTGGAGTCAGGCTCCTGTGAGAAAGGAGGGCCAGGAAATTCAGAAAAGGCAGTTGGGGAGGAGAAGGGAAGGGGGAAATGTTGATAAGGGTGACGAACACTTTCACCTTCAGGAGTGATGAACTGTGGGAGAGTTGGCTGCATTGAGGGTCTGGCACAGCTTCAGCACACGCACGTGGGGATGGATCAGCTGAGAGAAATGACTGCATTTATTCAATGAATTTACATGAGGTGCCTGCGTTGCCAGAAAGGGATGGGCTCCCACCCCCTCCAAAACATCAGTGGCTCCATGCAGGAGCGAGGAGTGGAGCAGCGGGCTCGGCAGAGGGACAGGGCTGGGAATTTTTCAGCAGAGCCTTTGCTGTGAAGGCTGCTCCACGATTGCACCTACATACAGAGATGAGTTCAACTCTGCCCTGGGCTGTGACTCTTATAAACTGAATTAATAAATGGTTACACAGAGCCAGCCTGCTCCTCATTGTTCTATAGGCTGCTTTTGCCTTTAGCCAAACACTCTCCCCTTCTCCCCCAGGCCCTCATTCCTAGAAATCTACCATCGGCTTTTTGTACTTCTGATTTGGGGTATTAGGTTCTGTTCTGTAGGTGTGTTTACCTTAAAAACAGTGCCTGAATGCCACGTATAGGGAAGGAAACATTGATTTTTACTTAACTATATAAGGGACAGAAGAGGAAGAATAGGTTTGTACTAAAAGGTTGGAGCTGCAAATGCTTTCATAGTGTGTGGGGAGAGAACTGGGGCTTGATGTGGGGAGTCCAAGGCCCCTTCATGCATCTTTAGGGCTCCCTCAGAGTGTACTACACTGCAGTGCAAGCCCTGAGGAAACAAACCTCTGGCACCCAGGAGTTTGTGACAGAAGACCTTAAATTACCAGAGAGGTGGTGGACTCCTCACCCATGGATGTGTTGAAGATCAGGCTGGATGGGGCTCTGAGTAACCTCGTCTAGAGGAAGGTGTTGCTTGGAGCATCTTCCATGAACTAGATCATCTTTAAGGTTCCTTAGAACCCAAGCCCTTCTGTAATTCTACTTATTTCTCAATGCTGCAGGGTTATTAACAAGGTGACTGTTGATAGGCTATCCAGGCCTGTGGCTGGGGTGTTTTTATTCTAAAGGCTCTTCTCAGTAAAAGCTATTTAACCAGCAGTAACTGAGGGTCCTTTAGCTGCTCCCTCAGCGTCCAGAACCAAAGACTGTTTGAAAGAATAGCACGTCTCTCAATTCTTCAAAAAACAACCCAAAGTAAACAATGAATATTTAATTTTAAAATGGGATTAAATAAGGATTAGATTCTTTAATTTTTGCCTATTATAGCTGTTACCTTTCTGCATGGCCCAGTGTGCTGTAGGATGTGACCTGGGCTGAAGGTTCATGGAGTTCAGGCTCCATCTGAATGTGAATGCTCTATCCCAGTAACATTTTGTGAGAGAGGCTGAGGGATGAGGTACTGTGATAAATGCCATCCTGGTGTGGGAATGTTGGCCAGCTCATGGTACAGCAGAGGAGCCTCAGTCTTAAAACTTTAATTCCTGATAGGTGCCAGGAATGACAGAGCCTGTCCCTGGTGTACATCACGGTCCCTACCTTGGAGTGATGTTCCTGCTGTAGGGGCCTCATGGGACACACAGGGCTGTTGGTGTGAAGTCTGTGCTGTAAAATTCCCTTGCTGCTCTGAATTAATTCTTTTTTAGCTAGAAAGTTGCCTCTGAGTAGGGAGGAAAAAAATTGTGCCATCATGTTTTTAATGTGTGATTGAAAAGCCATGACAGCTTTTGCTGTCCTGCATTCAGCCTTACTGACGGGTATACGTGCTGGTAATACTGTCAACATCAGCTTTAACTGGTTAACCATCATAAACATGTTTTGTTTGGGCCTCAGCTTGCCTGAATTTCGTATTACCTCTTGTTAGACCAGATTTGCTGAAGGACAGAGCTCTTTGATCGAATTTCTGGTCCTTACGTAGGTACTTGCACACTGTGATCAGATTGTCCTATTAACCTTCTCCCTTCGTTAAGGAGAACAGATGGTGCTTCTGGAGCCTTTCTCTAAGCTGAGCTTTTGGTCCTTTAATCATCCCCTTGGAGGTTCTTTGCACTGGATTCAGTTTTTCAATATTCTTCTTGAATTGCAAGCATAAAAACTTACTATAATTTTAACAGTGCTAATCCCACATGCTGATTTATTTTTTATTTTAAGCATCCCACATCTAAAGTTCTCTGAGCTTCCCTTGAGCACAGGACCATTCCAGCATGATGTGCTCAGCTTCTCTAATTGCATGGTGACCATGAAGTTCCTGCCAAAACCAATGGCTTCACAGGATGCTGCCCTGTTGTTTGTTTTGCTTTGTGTGTGTGTGGCAATACTGAGGTCTATGCTGTGTTCTTTGGTGGAGGTTATTTAGCCATGTGGATCTGTTGTTCCCTTCTCAGTTGTTTATCAGTCCTACAATGTTTGCCATGCTCAGGCTTGATAAGTAATGGTTTTAGATTCTTTTCCACTCATTTACACCACAGAGCCAAGGTGCAGCCCCTGCCAAGTCCTCAATAGGAACTTCCATGTTTACTTGGGACTATGCAGTCACCACTGCATGAAATAATTTCCATCCATTAATACATGTCATATTTTTTCCTCATCTCAATCAAATCATTGTGTAGCATGAAGTTGAATTATGTATGGAAAGTCCACAGTGTCATTTTATTCACTAAAATCACATTAAAGTATATTATTTTTTGTTTTTAAAAAAATCTGTAATACTAGGTACTGTGCATTCTGGAGAATTTCCAATTTATACAGATTAATTTTAGCACACACATTTATTGGAGATATAATTCTTAGGATTTTCTGTTTAATTGCTAAAATACTTGGCACATCAGCAGGTTTTTTTCCAGCTACTGTGACTTCCATGTACCCAACATATTTTAAATTGATATCAATAATAGAGTGTTTCAGGATGTTCTTTTAAAACTGTGGTGCAAGTCATCCAAACCTGCTGAATTTAGGTTCTGTTTAATTAGCTGCACTTTCAGATTCTGCTTAGTTGGTAGTAGAATAAGGAGTGTGGAACTGATGATGTAACACATGCAGACACCACTTAACTACTTCTACTCTGCAATGAAAAGCGTTAAAAATATCTTCTGATTTTTTTGACCCCTACCATGTGGAACTGATTGAAACAGCAGTGGAATAATCTTCAATTGCCTTAAACCCCATCTATATGGTTCTTAATTTTCTTAGCTAAATTTGCCTCTGAGCCTTCCTTTATTAAACTTACAGTTGCTAATTTTTGGTCCCTTGTCATCACCTTTCCCTTTCTCTGGGGTGATGTGTGTTTAATCCTGTGTTTCCAAGTGGCTGATTGTTGGACAAAGCATTTTTGAATTAGTGCATTGTCATCTGGGTGGTGGTGATGATGTTTAGAGGGCATTTTGGTAGCAGCCATATGGGACCTCCAGTTTTTCCGTGCTGAAATTCCCTGCAGTATCTCAGATTTTATTCTCTACCCATTCTTGATTATTGTTAAAGAACAAGAGTAAAATCTCAGCTTTATCTTTTATCTGAACTATTTCCTTGAGTCAGTACTCAAGGAAATACTAAGAGTTGTTCCATTTTTTCTCTTCTTGCCATTCGCAAATACATTAAAACAAATTATTTCTCCACATCCCATGTTTGCCAGCATGCAGTACAGTTGAGGACTGGAGTTTCAGAAATCAACAATTCTGGCTTCTTTGGTGTGTTGTAGTCTTCTGCTGCCTAGACAGATAAAGCAAATTAACCATATGAGCGAGAGAGGGGAAACAAATGAGGTTTATTTGATTCAAGTTTTTTCCTTGGGTATCCATGCTTTGCTGTTGGTTTCCAGTGAGAAGCCCCGAAGAAAACTTTTCATGTACTAAATTGTACATCTGACTCTAACAGCTGGTGGAGCATCATTGCACAAAGTGGATGTTGTCTGTGCCTCACAGGGTTCCCTGGTGGAGCACTTGTTAGCTGAGAAAGATAGGTATGTTTGAAAAAGAGAGGTAGTGTTACCTTCCAGTGAATTGCTCAGATGTGGCTGTACGCAGTGAAGCACTGTTAGGCCCTTGGGATATTTGCCAGCCAGCTTCAGAAGCCCTGAAATTTTCTTCTTGTCCTGGATCTGGTAGGACAGCAGGCTGTTCTGTTGTCATCTTGCCACCCTGAAGAGCACTCCGTGCAAGGTTTTGAAAGCTGTCGGTGCAGAGGGCTTGTGGGGATGAAAATTCCTCCCAAGTACATACATTATGAAAGCACCATGCATAGTTAATAGCTAAAGACAGATTTCACAAGGACAGAATAGTGCATTATTCCCAAAATATGTAGCTTGAACTCACCTGTATGCACAAGTCAGTGCAGTGCATAGTGAGGAAATCAGCTAATCCATAGCATCTACTGAATGCAGAGCCTAGGGGCAGAGGAGAAAATGCAGAGCAACTCAGGCATCCTCAGCTTGCTTTCACTGAAAGCTGAAATTATTCAAGTTGTTTTGTGTTGGGCTTGAGCTTAGGGTTTCCTCAGCTTGGTGTAAATAGGGTTCCTTGTTTTTCTTGTGCCTCGTTTGTCTTATTCTTTGAACAGTAAGGGAATTCTTTGATGATTTGTGTGGCACTCAATTAATGGGATTTTTTAACTAGAGTCAGCTGATTTCTAGAAACAAATAAAGAAAATATTTTTAAAAGGCTTCCTTTGTGAAAACCACGTCTAAGCTTTATGAATGACCTTGATATTGAAACAACAGACACATCACACAGCTTCTAAGTTAGCCTTTCTGAAATCTCATCCATAGCCTACCTTTGAAGCAGTTCTTATAAGGATTATCTCCTCTACCCTCAGCCTCTATCCTCCATAATTGAAAGTTTATACAGCAGCCATGTGATTTCAATATGAGCTGCTGGCAAATGTGACTTTTTTAATTCTCTCCCTGTGCCACTATGTGATGGGAATGATGACGGGAGTTGTTACACTTGATAACTGCAAATACTGTTAATGTTGTTGCCAGAAAAAAAAATGTTCAAAATTGCATGGAATTTTCCCCTTTTAGTTTTGACCCTCCCTTCTCAGTTGGGCAGAATTGAGATGTGATGAACTCAATACTTAGACCTACCTGCTTGATGCTGCGGAAGATTCTCTATAAGTCTGAATATCCCACAATGGGCAGGTGTGTTAGTTCTGTATTATTGGTATGTTCTGTATTATAGGTATGTTTGCCTTCTGCACTCTGCTGTAATGTAGCTGTTAATCAGTAAAAACACAGAGAATGAAATATGGCCCTTGTCAATGCTGCTACTGAGGTCGCACCTCGGAACCCTTGAGAGTAACTGCAGGTGTTGCCAAGCACGCACTGTACCTGCAAAAAGGAAGATGTCCTTTGGAAAACACAGTCTTAGGTTGTGGGTGGTTAGGAACTGATGCTTTAAATTGTAGTTTTGTGCAGATGGCAATCACAAACAACATTTTTTACCCTTTTGCTTTATGGTGTTTTTTCTGTGCTGTAAGTCTGCTTCATCTGAATGTGCCCTAAACTTCCAAAGCAGTAGTTGGAGAGGGCAGCCTCAATTGTCCAATTGGCCATGGGCTGGAGATACTGAATCTCTATTAATTAGAGCAGTGGGGTAGGATCTCTTCAATCCCTGAATAGTGGCATGCACAGTTGTATGCTGTTGTAATATTTTCTTCTACCAAAGACACATCTACGTGCTTTAAACTTAATGTAGCAAACCCAAGACTTTAAAGATGCCTCAGACATCTCATTTGTTATTGCAGATGGTGCCTATGGTGTATGATGATTTATGAGAGATGGCTCCTGTCTGCTTTGGAGAAAGTACTCTGTGCCCATAAGCAAGTCTCTCTGACGCCCTGTTGGCAGTGGGGTGTGAATTCATTGCAGGGGAGATGTTATTTGAGTCACCTCAGAAATGACTTATAGTAAATGATCCAGGTTGCCTTCAAGCGCAGCATTTTTGCTGTGCTTAATGTTCAGGGCTTGAGATCAGATTTTTGGTGTGTTTCCTGCTGGAGTAGAACAGAGGCTGAGTGTTGTGTACCAGACACTTGGGGGCTGGTCAGACACAGTTGACACTGGGGTTCTGCCTGACTTCAGCAGGAAGCTGGTGCATTTGTTTCTGGAGTTTGGTCTCAAAGCTGCTGTGTGCTTGATGTCACAAAGCCACCCAGCTCTGAGGTTTATGGAACTCTTATTGCTGGAGCAGCTGTTGGCTCCAAGGATATGTCCTCCTTGTGTCAGCAGAGCAGGTGGCTTTGTGTGATGCAGGTTTGTAGTCCCTGAGACAGAATGGGTGTCTCTGAGCATCACCAGGCGCTTGCTGTGGCCTGCAAGGGGTGTGAGCTCCCCTGTGGGAAGTGATGTTGTAGTGGCTGCATCCATCCCAGGGCAGCTGTACTTGTCAAAGGAAAGGTGAATGGGATTAGTGAACACTGTGTTCTCCAAGTGTTATCAAATCACAGAATCATTGGTTCAGAAAACTCTAAAAAGTATAAAATCATCAGTGAACGTAAGAATATGAGGCAGTAGCTTATATGTGGTGTGTACCTAGATACCTCTCCCTCTCTCTGCTAATACCCTGTAGAAACAGGATACCAGTCTATACAGCCCACCTTTATGCTGAGAATGGAGAAATCTAAAACTGGAGTTGTTCATGACAGTTCACATTTCATGTTAAATTTCATGCTCCTCATGTGCTAAACACTAAATCAAATACCATGCCAGTTATGTATTTTTAAGTGTATTAATATCTCAGTTGCTTCTTTGCCATTCTCTCTGGTTCAGAATGACAGTTCTTGGCATAGAAGATAAAATGTATTTGTTTTCACCGTTAATAAACATCCAGTTACATTCATTGACAGGACAATGAATCAGTGCAGCAATATGCCAAGTCTGCTGAGGCCACTTCAGGAATGTGGTGCTGCAGTTCCCTGCAGACCAAGAACGAGGTCCTCATGGGTCTGTTGTTTTCTGCTGTCCACCTCAGAGAAAATTAATTGCAGAATATGGGAACTTTTTCACATGCTGCATATGCTGTGAGCAGAGATGAATGGAAAAGAATTTTGGAAATATCTGAGTCCTCATTTGGAAAAGGTGGAAAAATTATCAATTTTAATTCATCCCTGGTGGGATTCTGCCAGTGTGGAGTAAATCACAGGACAGATTTGTTGTCCTTATAGTGTTATCTTTCTGTAACAGCACAAACATGCTTACTTGGTGGATAGAGAAGGTTTTACAGCTTAGTTAATAAATAACTGAGAACCAATCTGGCTCCACTATGAAAGAGATGTGCTGATGTGATTTCAGTGTGAAATGGTCCCACACACTGTGCTTCTTGAAAAGCTTTTATTGTTTGGAAATAGTTTCTAGTTTTAGGATTTGGGAGGAAAAGGTGATTTGACCCCCCCCCCCCCCCCTCTTCTCTTCCCCTTTTTTTTTTTTTTTTTTTTTTCACTTTACATTTGAACTAGAACATAGGAAAAATTAAACTGTTTTGCTTTAGTTGACAAAGACACAAATTTCCCTTCCATTTTGCAATAGTTTTTTTTTTTGGTTGTTGTTTGGAGTAATTATATTAATTTATTTTTGTCTTCATGTTAAGAATATTCTCCTGTCCTCATCATTGTAGTTGAACATAAGTCTTGGAGTCTGTCTCTTGTGTTTTCCAGTTTTTTCCCTGTGGGCATGCTTTAGCATCAATAGGGCTTTTTTCCACTAAGCTACTTTGATCTACAACACAGGTAATGATATCCAGGGCTCACCTCTCTTCTAAACTGAAGCATCTCTCTTCACAGGGAAGAATGTAAAGA
This sequence comes from Certhia americana, assembly GCA_018697195.1. Taxonomy (NCBI): domain Eukaryota; kingdom Metazoa; phylum Chordata; class Aves; order Passeriformes; family Certhiidae; genus Certhia; species Certhia americana. The sequence goes on along the minus strand of CM031865.1, from coordinate 3,221,424 downwards.
ATTACTTGTAGCAAGGAAATAAATTCAGTCTGGAGTTTCATATCTGGTTTCAGCTATGCAAACTGTTATCTTGGCTAAAGGGAATATGCTTTGTCCTTAAAAACAATTACTTCAATTATTTTTGCTATGCTGCACTCTGCTGATGGCATGTGTGGCCAGTGGGACTTACTTAAAATATGTATGTTCTTAATATCAGCTCAGAAAGAAAGCCATTTCAGCTAGAAAAAAAATTAATGTAATGTAAAAAATTAGATTATTTTTTCCATCTGACCTTGCCTCTATTTAGTTATCTCAGCTTTTGATGTTGAATTTACAGATTAATAATTGTAGCTGCTTGAATGAAGTCAGGGCAGAGAACAATTACGACTGTAAACAAATCCCTCTTCAACTCTGCGTTCCCCTCATTTGGAGCACAGTGTCTACAGCAGTGCTGTAACTGTGCATACAATTGCTCCCTTTCCTAATAACTCTGGGAAAACTAATTACTTTTTCAGAGCTGTTTGTAGCCAAAGGAGGGTTTTCTGCTGCTGATGCAGCTGAGGGTCTGGGTTTACCCTGCATCATCATGATACCACAGCACAGTTTATTGCATCACAGCTTGTGGCATCAACAGCTCAGAGGCTGGTTAGGGCCACAAAGGGTTTTTCAGGCTGGTTTTGTTAAGTCTGTGCTGAGTTTTACTCAGTCCTTTCTTAACCTGCTATGTGTCCCTAGTTCAGTGCTTTGAGGCTCGCTTGTCTCACTCTGGCACGTGCCCAGGAAGGCTTTTGGTGCTGTGTGAGGGCTCATCCTGCTGTGGCTGGGATGGTCCAGTTGTGTGAGCCAGTCACTGTTGCAGGTGCTGAGCTTTGCTTTGGCTGCTTCAAAGATAATGTTTAGAGCTTGGAGTCAGAGATGCTGCAGTGACTGCTGCCCTGTCAGAGCTGTAAAGGTCAGGTCCATCAGCCTCACAGCAGCTGATGGCATGTGACTGCAGGTGTGGCTTTCTGAGTGTGCTGTGGCAGGTACACCTTGCGGTGTGCAGCATGTCTTCAGAGTACACGCTGTTCTTGGAAACTAGACCTGAAACTGGCTTTGCCTTCAGGGCTTTGTAGTGGAACAGCCTGTTATAGCGTAACTACCTCAATTTTGGACTTGGAAAGCCTCTTAATCATCTCACAAATCTAATCAGTGCTGTAATTTTTGGAAAACTCAGGATTCAGCTTGGAGTTGAAGCCAAGTGTTCTTGGAGAAGATCTAAATCTGTTGGAGAAGGTGGATCCTTGAGCTAGAAGCGTGATATAGAACAGACACCTGTCCTCACTGTTGCTGAGAGTATTGAAGAGCTGGTGTCCATGCTAAGCAGGTTTTATTTTGCATCTGTAGGTTTGAGGGTGCTCACCAGATCAAAAATGTAATTAGAAAATTAGATGTTTAATTATTGTCTTATTAGATATATAGACCTGCTGTACAGAGACTCCGTGTCCTGCCCCCAAAATTGTTTCTAAAGCTTAAACTTTTAAATATAGGAGTTTTCTGTCTACTTTAAGGCATTTTCTAGAATTAAAGACCAACTGATTTGCCTGAAATTTGTAGTTTGATGCTGGTGGAGTTTGAGCACTGACTTAGTGCTCTGTCCAAGCAGGAATGAACCCTTCTCTGTGAAAGGGGAGTTCTCCTGGGTCTTTCACACCTGCCTCACTTCATCTCTGCTTGAATTTCCATGACTGTGAAATGACTGATGTATTGTGGAGCAGTGAAGATGCAACTAACTACAGTACTCTGGGAACCTTTCCTATGAAGTGGTAGTGAAAAGCAGTTTTATGGCTATTGCTCCTTTTGTGCTTTGCGCACACCAGCCACAGTTACCACAACACCACAGGTAGCTGCAGTGCTTCTGTAATCAGCTGATGACATGGGAACACTGGTGAAGTAAACTTTCCTTGGGAATACATCAGCTACTTACCCAATCATATATTGGAAGGGGCCTTTTGAGACACAGCTAGTACTATTTCACATATTCTGTATGGAAAAGGAATGAAGTTTTGGCCAATTATCTGCCTCACTAACAGAGCAGAAGAGCATTAAAGTGCTAAATTTATAACAACCTTTAAAATTATTTTTTGTCTAATAAATCATTCCAGGAGATGGATTTTGCCATATGCCCATGTTCCTGTTCCCACCAGCAGCCTGCCTGGTCTAACATGTGGTTTTGCACCATATCATATCCTGTCACAAAGTTCTCCCTTCTCCCAACACAGTCCTATCATTGACTTCAATATTGCTTCATTCAAGTGTGAATGACTCAACATGGAGGAAGTCTTGGAGATGGGGACAAAGCCTGAGCAGAAGGATCCTCCCTCTCTTCTCCCTACTGCCAGCCAAGCCATCAGAGGAGATAAATCCATTTTTCTTTCCCTCTCTATTTGCTTTGAGTTTGCCTACAGTGTTTCATATGCTGAGCACTGCCAGCATCTCACCTTGCACTGTTGGCTGTGCAGTAGAAATAACCAAGCTTGGATGCTGGAGGGAGTGTGATGGTTCAGGAGGCTACAAAGGCAATGTCAGCCCTGAGCATCCCAGCACTGTGCTCCTTGGGCCCTGGGAAGCTTCCCCACAGCCCTGCCCTGTTGACCAAAATGGGCTTTAGGCAGCGCAGCAGGAACTGTGCTAGCCCTTGATTGGGTCTGAGGGCAGAAGTGAGAGGGAGATTTTGGTGGGAAATCCCAGAAGTGCTCACAGGGCAGTTAGTGTGGCTACTTGCACCCAAAAAACCCCTTAATATTCATTTTGGTTTGCTTCAAAGGTTGTATCAAGATATCTCCTGATGTGAAATGTGGGGATTGAGTTTCATCTCTGTCAGGAGCTGCTCAGTTCTGAGGTACTTGTTTCTGTAGCTTCCACAAGCCCCAGCAAAGGCAGGAGTGTGGGATGTAGGAGAGGTCCTTGTGTTGACAAGCTGGCGAAACACTTGAGTAAACACTTGTTCCTTTGTATGGTCCAGGGGAATCTCTAATTTAAATGCTGGTGGCTGCAGAAAAGATGCTAATGAACCAAACCTAGCAGCCTCATTTACCCACATGAAATCACTATCAGTGGATAGCTCATTCTCCTGCAAAACACAATAATAGTAATGTGGTATACAGATCACAATGCTTCCCTCTAATAAGTCTGACAGGCAGATTGTAGTGTATATTTAGACTGTATTAGCCAGCCAGAGATTTCAAATGCTTTTATGTGCAGACCCTTGTTGCTCAACTCCTGCTCTTTGCTGGTTGAGCTAAACTAATTAAAGAAAAATGTACTATAGCTGAGAAGCTTGGAAAAGCTAAAAGCAGACCTTCTAAATAAAATAAGCCGACTAAATGAGCAGCTTTCAATACCTTTTTCAGAAATGAAAGTTTATTTGTTTATCTTTGGAAACAGCCATGGCTATTATATTATACTTTGGTCCATATCTTGGGCTGATCAATATGGACCTTTATTGCAGACTGTAAGCACTCAAAAAGACCTTCATTACCTGGCTCTTTTGCTCTTACAACTTGAATTGACAGTTCTGTTGAGACAAAAAGGGTACTAAGTCATTTAGTGCATGATATATGGCCTGTAGCCTCCCAGCAGTAGCACTTCTGGTGTGCTTTTAAAGGTTTAAAGCTCATTGTGGCTGAAGCGTGCCTAAGGGCTGCCTGCATAGACTTCTTAGAGCATGTAACCTGTGGAAGCATGTCCTTCTTCTCCTTTGGTGTGCATGGAAAACACAGTCCAGCACAGGACATCTGTGTCCCTGATGGCTGCAGTGGGAATATCTCCTGTCTCAAGTGCTGAACTGCTGCTCAGGATCTACTTTGCTCCAGGCCAGTAAATGTTTCAGGGCTTTTGTGAGGAAGGTATTACCAGTAAAATAGTTGTCAGGTGTTGTAGAGTTGTATTTAAAGGGTGCTGGTGGGTTTTGAGGTCTTACAGCTGTGGGAGGTAAGTTCCACAGGATGTCCTCTCCTCACTTGTACATCTCCATAGGGACCAGATATAGGTGGGTTTGGGGTCTGTGCATTGAATTGCTCAGTAAAAGCACCATCTGGATCAGGCTATTGGTGGAAGATGGTCATGGTCTCACTGGTGCTCCCACATACCTAGAGGAGTCCTTTCTATGTCTGTGCGATCCCATGGGTTGGAGCAGAATCCAAAAATCCCAATTTCATCTATTTTTATGATGATTACTTGTTTCTTTTCGGGATATTTTCTTCTGAAGAGCAGATTAGCTTTCTGAAGCAGTGGATTTGTGTTTTTGTCTCTCCAGACTGCAAACACTGCATGTAGCTGGGACTGACCTGATGTTTGTTCATATGGGTTAAACCTTTGCAGAGAGTCTAGGGCAGGTTCAGACTCCCTCTTGGTCTGTCTGAATTTGACTTGAGTAGCCTGTTCTTATATTCTTGATGGTGAAAACTGGCCCACAGTAGGAAAGCTTTATCCGTGTATGCAATGTAGAGGCAATATCTGCCTTGATGTTGAAATGTAGAAGCTGCGATGTTCAGCCTGTTCCTCTGCAGCCGGAGTTTGGAGTGTGGATTTGGTGTTCGAAGAAATACTGGCACACTGTGCTGTTGAACGCTGGCCCACTTCAACTGCTGATGGAAAGATAAAATACATTTTGCTCTTGGCTGGCTTCCTTGCTTGCTGATGCTAATAACGTCACGAGCTAAGCATTTCACGGGTCATCTTGAGAGAAGCAGAGAGCTGAATCCCCCTGACTGCACCTTCCTGATGTTGTTGCCATTTCAGGGAAACATTGTCGGGTCAGAGATCAGTGTTTGCACGTCAGCACAGTGGGTGCCAGGTGACCCCAAGGGCTGCAGCGCCATGGGAGTCAGGAACCAAAGCAGGATGGTGGTAGTTCTCCTGACTGGAAGGTTTCTCCAGACCCACCTCTTAATTTTTGCACTTGTGCAAAGGTCAGACTGAAAGCCTGCAGGATTGTAGCTTTCACAACTACCTTTATAGGATACAAGGCTGAGGAATACCTGGTCATGTATGTACGTCTTTATTGTCCTCTAGGAAGCTTTGTAGTCTCTTCATCATTTTGTAGCACCCCAGGGAGCTTTTCTGTCTCTGCCAATTAATTTGCTGTGGTTATTTCAATTTTGTTCACAACCTGCTCGACAAAAACTCCTTAAAGCTAGACTCTTCACATTGAGAGAGGAAAAACACAAAGCTGATCTGGATCACAAATAACAGTAGGAGACATAATGCTTAGCCATAAAAACTGCATACATGCTTATAAGCTGATGCATTGAAAACACAAGTGCTTTTTCAGCTGCCTGCCACTATGAATGTTAAAGATGATAGAAATAAACTTTAATTTGTTCATTAGTGTGAAAATCAAACAACTGCAAAGCCAGCTTTTATTGTACCTCACTCTGAGGGGTTTTGCGACAACTACTAATGCCAGTTATTTCTTAGTCTGTCATAGTCCCACACAGCCGTCACTTCTCTTTCTTCTAGACCCATAGTAGCAATTTATGCTTTTAGCACCTGATGACAGAGACTTTGGTTTTTCCTGGACACCCAAGAAAGATGGAAGAGAAGGGGAAACACATGGTGTCACCGGTCACTAGTTCTAAAAACATTTAATTGTGAAATGAACATGCAAAGTACAGTTTAAATATTCCACTAGATATGTCCACTGTCTCCCTTTTCTCCATGAAAGGAGAAAAGGATTTCCAGGATTGCTTAGGATTTCCATGTGTATGCTGTTTCAGTGCTGGACTTGGCAGGTAGTGGAGGGCTGCTGTGCAGTGCTCTGACTTAACTTGGGGAGGCTGTGCCATCTCCCCTGTTCATGCTGTCAGGCAAGCTTTGACTCATGGATGTTAATTAACCCCAAATCGTTTTTCAGCCTCTACTGTGGAATTTTTCTTTCTCAGCGCTTAGGCTTCTGCATGAAATTGGCTTATTTATCCCACATTCCCCCAGAGTGGAGAATTTTAATTCTGTGAGCACCAAATGTCTCTTTTTCTTCCTCTACACGAGGCTTTTTATTGGCCTGCTGCTGCAGATCAGTAATTAGGTACAGAAGGGATGTTTGCAATCGTATTTTCTACCTGGGGAGGTTGCAGTAGGTGCAGGGTGGCAGTGGCTCAGCCAGTCCATATGCAGACACCCTATTGCCAGCTCTGCTTCTGCTTGTGCTCCGTCTCCTGGCGGCTTTCTCTAAGGGTGCTGCATAATTGCTCTGCGGGAGGTATTTTCATTAATAATTGAATTTAACTTTTAATGTGCTATTAACAAGATTTGCCTCCCTTAGGCTGATATTAGCTGTGCTGGTTTATGGGGCTTTTCATGTGCACACAAATGGAATTGTGTGCACAGTTAGGACCTGTCACTTAGGGTGATGGGTCCCAGGGCTGTCAGTGAAATTCGCCAGCTGACCAGAGGTGAGGCACTTGGATTCTGTGAATGTGAGTTTTTCAGGAAGACTTCATGTTACTGAACTTTAAAGTGCTGGAGGCTGCTCTGGGAAAGGGAGGATGTCCTGTGCCTCAGGTTTCTCTAGTAATTTTAGTCTAGCTGGTAAAATAACTCCGATTGCTTGGAGCCTTGACACTTCAAGCAATTTAAAATGGTGTTGCCTCTGTTGAGGATTTACTGCCATACAAATATCAGCAAGCTCACCCGCCCTCAAGAAAAGATGGCTTGATAAAGCTTCCCTTTGCAGATGTGAGGATGACTGAGGATGCCCAGAGAATCCAGGGGGACTTCATGTCCCTTCATGGGAGAGTGGCAATAGGGGCTGTCCATCACAGCTGCTTGTCAAAGTCCTGTGAAGGAATTGGTGTTTTCTTGAAGAGGTAAAAGCCAAGTCAGATATGCTTATCAGGAAAGGAATTTTGACTGGTTTCAGGTTCCTTATATTTATTAAAATCTGTTTTTACTTCTTCTGGTTAAAAATTAAGGCAGTGCTTTCAAAACTTTTTAATAGGGACTGTAACAAGGCTCATCATAGCTGGCAATGATGAATAAAGGATTTGACTGGAGCATATGTTAATGCACAGAGAACAATGACACTTAAAATAAATGTGCCCAAAGTGCCATATTTGGCAGTGGCTGCAGGAAATCTGTAGTAAACGATGCAGTGCTGCTGTTGTGCTTATGAGGGACAACAGCAGTTTCTGGCTGGTTCAAGGATTTCATTCTGCTGAGATCCTGTGTGCGCAGCAATCTGCAGTGAGTGTCTTGCAAGGAGGTTTCCAAAAGTAGCCACTGGTCTGAGCTGTGTAAGAGGTTTTTTGTCATTCTCCCTGCAAAAGGCTGTGAGAATGCAAGGCACCTCCAGCATTAGATGCAGGGAGTTTGGAGTTCTGGGGGCTCAGCAGGTTTGAAATCTGGGCTGGAATTTGATTATTTATTTAAGGTTTCCAGGCTGCATGTTGTGTTGTCTGTCTACTTCTGGAATACAGATCTCTCTGCCTCTGTTACAGGATGCCACCTACCAAAAGGTGGCCCTGCATGTCTATTTGCAATTGTGCTATGTAGCCTAAAATGCCTGGATGTAAGAGCAAAGTGCCATTTGCACTAAGACACAGCTTTTGCACCCGCCTAGTATTTGTATCACAAGCATAGCTATTTAAGCATAATATAAACCACCTTCTTTTGCAAAATTGGTTTTTTTCCTCTTTTGCTCCTATGTTTACTGCCTTAGCATGTAACTGAAACAAAAAAAGCGCCTCTTATTTATCACTTGCAAAGGTTTTAGTGGTGGCAGCATGATGGCCCTGGAAAGGCACGTATTAAAAAGCTTAGGGGGGTTGTAAGCTTTTTGATTAGTAAGAGATTTATTTCTCATCTGTGGGCACAAAATTTCTGTTACACATCAATTCATTAAGCAGATTAAATAAAGCAAACCAAGTTGGCTGTGAGCATAGTGATGTTTTCACATGAAACAAGAAGGGCTGCACAGACAATTCATTTATCATACACTAGGCAGTGAAGTGCAGCTCAAAGCTTATGCCTCCCACCACTGCTTTCATCTTAGGGGACAAAACCCCAAATCTGAAAGCACAGGTAGAGTCTGTGCTTCCAGGTAACCCTCCAGAAGGTGGGTTAATGCAGAGGACAGGGCAGCACAAGGTTGAGAATGGGGCTGATTGAAGGGTTCTGCTTCAAGAGGCTGCAGCCACCTTGCTGACTTCCCAGTAATGCATCTGGAAGCTGAGCAAGGTGAGGGGAAGGAGAGGGAAGCACTTGGACGTGGCTGGGGGTCTGTGTTTGTGGTCGGTTTTGCTGTTGCATAATGGTGTGTTTGCACATTGCAGTGTGACCCAGGCCCATCCATGGGCACTGGAGCAGCTCCAGCACACCCATGGAAGTGGCACTTGGCTCAGCGTGTCACTGGTGCTGTCACCCAGGGTGCTGCAGCTGGGCCAGCGTCCCATCCTCCCAGGGAAATAAACATTGCAGGCTGCCTGCCATGCCTTAAACCGAGCCTGCCCAGGGCCTGCAATTATAGCCAGGCTTTTAACCAGACCCTGAGGGGCCAGCCGTGTTTTGCAAGCAAGCATATCCAAGCTCTGTGGCAGGAGCAAATGCCTGGCAATGCTTTTTCTCTCTGACAAAATAGAGCTGCTGCAAATGCCACAATAATCAGTGTTAGCCTGTAGCAACCCCCCCTGCCATAGGTAGGAGTGGACTAGGGAAAGCTGGGTGGGAGAATTATCTGCATGCCTGTGCCAGGATGATCTTTTGCTCAAAGGAGTCAGGAGAACTTTTACCTGGAATGACTACACATAATGAACTTACAGAGTTATGGAAACAATTTGTATAATTGCCCTAAAGAAGTTGAGAGTACTGGGAATATAGAATACTGTGAATAATAGAAAGAAAATTAATACAACAAAAATCCACAGGAACCCTTTTCCAAGCAAAATAAAAGACCCTGGCTGCTAGAGGATTTCCAAACCTCAGCTGGTTATTTTTGCACTATGTTTCTTGTTGTTCCATGTTCTGGGAGGGCTTATTAAATCACCACAGTGCTGTAGAAGGTTTGGTCAACGAGTCAGATTTTCCTGGACCTCCTAAGTCAGGCCGAAAGTTGTGACAGCTGTGACAAACACTGCCAGATGTGAACCAGCCTCCCAAAAGGAGTTGGGGGTTGTGGTGCCACTGATCTGCTCCTGGGGAGCCGAGTTTGGGTTTAAATGGCAGAGCTGTGCAAACACCAAGGCGACAGAGGTGCTCTTACTGAAGATGATCTAGAAGAAGAGAGTTTTTTCCTCTTTTCTGAAAATAGATCTTGCCTAAATAAACTCTTAGTTCTTTAAACAACACCTGACAACCAGCCTGGCTTTTATAGCACACTGGGACTGAATGCTGAGTGAAGGCTTGGTTCACTTTCACTGGCTGCTTTCTCATTAGAATTGTGCTAGGGAAATGCACTGTCAGTTCAGCAGGGAGGGCAATTAGACTAATCCTTTGGGGATTTTCTTGTTCTTACTTCATGATATTGCTTCATTAATGAAACAGAGAAAAATAGGGGATTTCAGACTTTTTTCTTTACAAAAAAAGGTGATAAAACGAGCTTGTAACAACTTTTAATTCTGAATGAAGAACTAATATGAATTAATCAAAATATTTGTTAAATCGTCTTGATTTTTGATCACTGTGGGAAAGGTAACAAGCATGGATCTACATCAAGACCAGAAACCTGAGCTGGAAAATCACCTTAAGAAAAACAAAATTTGCTCCCCAAGTTACAGCTTCTAACCCACCATGGCTACTTACACAGCAGAAACATGAATTTGTTGTCCTTCGTCACCCAGTTGCCACTCATCTCTAGGTATGACATCTGCTCCCAGTCACTGGAAGCCAAAATCTCTGCTTTTCCTCATGCTGTTTCTGTCACGTAGCTCTAAGCAGGCTTCACTGGAGATTAATATGTTTAAAAGCTTTTCCTGTAAATTATCTTCAGCTGTATTAATTGACAAGTTCTTTAGTTCTTGCTAGGGTTTCACTGAGCCTGAGCTGCCTAAGAGGGAAATAAATGTCACTGCCTTCTCTAGGACAGCAGGACTTCGTGAGCTTGCAGTTGAACTGAGACATCCCTTGGGATTGCCTTACAGGCAGAAAAAGTCCTGCAGACTGCATATTAAACTTCCTATTTTTAACTTTATGTCAGGTTTAGAGAGCATAGCAAGACAACCCGATTTTCCCCTGAGGATTCAAGCAGAAATATCACTGTCATTTCAGTTCACTACTTGGGGATAATTAATTACCGCTGAGGACAACTAATCGTTTTAAGAAATTTTTTTTTTTTTTTTTTTTCTTGATAAAGGCAGGAACAAACCCAGGGTAAAAGTCTCTGGCTGACCACACATTAGGCCAAATCAAGGCTCATAATATACAAAATATAATAATTATTTGTAACCCTGTGGATTCAGAATGGGTTTGGCAGTGTTTGGGTTCCTTGGTCCTGTCCTCGATGGGTGAAACCATAACTCTGTTGACATGTACAGTTTGTTCCTGATTTCAGGTGACTGTGGAGAAAGCTCTGCCTGTGGCAAGGGGCAGATAAAAGGGCCTTGAGCTTCCTGGCTTTCTTCTCTATCAGGCCAGCACCACAAGCCCTTCCAGGAGGTGTGACAGCAGCTGAAAATCCTTTGCTATGGGTATGATGGCTCAGGACCGAAAGATCTCAGAGTGCTGAAACCTCTCTGATACCAGCTGCTGCTCTCCTACCTATCATCCCATCTCATACTGATTGCTGGATGCTCTCTGGGTTGCAGAGCCAGCCTCCTAATGACATTGTAAAAAAGGAGCTTGATAGGAGTGCCTTTTGCCAAATTCAGCTGTGTCCCCTCTCTGGCCTTGGCAGGCCTCATTGCTGTGATAAACATATCCACAACTTCATGAAGAAACAAGGGTGATTCTTCTTCCAGGACTCTCAGGCATGTCACAGGTTTACTGGATGAAAACACAAGTGTTCAGAGATCCTGTGCCCTTCCCCACAAAATTCCTGAATGTATCTTTACAAAAGCATCTTTCTGCAGGTGCTACTGGTACCAGTTTGCAGGCTTGTGATGGCAGACTCATTATAATCTGATGGTAGTTTTGAGCCCTGACAGTCCTCCTGAATGTCACATGTAAATTTATAGATCATGTTGGCAGAGCAGGGGCACACTGAACCAGAGGGCACATGTGTTCTTAGCTTCATAATGCTGTTGGGCATCAGCAAAGTTTTCTCCCTGTTGTTCTTTCAAATACCTACCAGGGTTTTTGAATATACTTGCATTGTTTCTGTACTGACTGCTAGGGCAGTTTGAAAAAATTGTCTGAAGGAGGAGAAGCAAGAGTCCTTTCCTAATGTAGCCAAAGAGATTTTATGCTGCAGGAGGTAAAAGGTAAAAGAAGAAACAGATAGAAGGTTTTCCTGAACTCTGAAAACTCTCCAGCAGGATGTTAGAAGGCATGCATTTTCCTGTTTAATTTTTGCATTTTATGTGCCTATGAAAACTGCAAAAGAATTTAGGGTTTCTCAAGTTCCATTTCACAAAACCCTGTACCCACCAGAGGTTGTCCAGTCACATTGTTGGGCAATGTTCATGAGACAATCCTTTCCTGCCAGTACAGGTAGTCAGCACCAGCACTGCTAGTGAGCCTGAGGATGAGGAAGGGGGAAAGATAAACATGTTTGGTGCACCCAAAGAGGCCTGTCAGGGTCAGATACTGCCCTTGAGTCATCATGGTGCATGTCCTAGGCAATCTCACTGGTTTAATGGAGGATTTACTCAAGAGTGATGCAAACCCAAATTTTTTTCGTCATTGCACGTCCATCTTCTCTGACCTACTTGTTCTTACAATATCAAGAGCTATGGTGTGTACACAGGACAATGGAGAAAAGCAAAGGGTCAGTGAAGCCAATTGTATAAAGACTTGTTTTGTAAAGTAATACTGTAATTATATAATGTTTAGATAACTGGCCCAGTTGAGGATGGATCTGACCCAGCACTGCATGTACAGCCTTTCAGTGCATGGCTGAACCATACATATTGTAAACTACTCCCAGGGCTCCTGCTGAGGAAAAACATCATGCCCCTCAGGTGGGAGAATACAAGTACTGCTCTCTTACCCAACAGGCTTGTCATGCCCATGCTTGCTTCTTTTGTTCTCCTTAGGCCATGGTGTAAGTGTTAATGTAAAGCCACAAATCTCTCAATGTATGTGATACCGTGATTTCCATAGATGTGTACAGGTCAATTATATGGATTGATTTCCAATAAACAGACACTTCAGAGCTAAGTGGAATACATATTCTGGTAATGTGTTGAATCAAGAATGCTTTATGAATAAGTCATAGCTATGATACATGGGGTGAGATTATTTTATGAATAAGTTAGACTGCCTGGGGTCAAGCATGCTTTCTTTAGGTCATTGTAAATGTGACAGAAAAGTCAGCTTTCTGCCTGTACTGTAACTTGCCTAGGGAAGTGGGACAGACTGGATGGTGGGAAGGAACATGGGCTAGCAGTAAAAAATCCAAATAATGTTGCCAGGATGCTTCCCCAGAAAAATCTTTCTCTAGACTGAATAGGTGATACTTTAGTTTCTTAGCACAAATCCCAAATACACTTCTTTCTTGGTTTACTCTTTCCCCAGTTAACCTGGTTTTGTCTCAGTATGGCTTCTTTGAAGGAGAGTCATGATGGTGGTTTTAAATGTTCTCTGCAAGTGCAGTGGGTTTTGCAGTAAGCTCATCTGCATTGGGTATTTGGGATTTTGAGATTCAGGCATTTGCAATCGTTTCCTGAGGAAGTGCAGAGACTAATCCTAGCGTGAAAGTGTATCTCCAAGTGGAAGATCCTTTATTTTGCAGTCACTTAAGTAGAAAATGTGACTGCCTGTGCGCCCAGATGTCTGTCACGTACCATCCAGCTGGTGTCCTGTCCTGCCTGGGGAGTTCTTGCTAGACTGAAGTGGTGCTTTACCATTTGACCTGAGTCAGGGGTGAAGTGCTCCAGGGGCATGGACAGTGTCATGGCTGGGTCTTTGCTTCATTCATGCAGCAAAAGGCTGTTGCAGGTGCTTTTGCTGCAGATGACTTCTTCAGCTGTGGCTGCTTTGCTGCTGGATGCCTGAATTTTGTCCAGAGTCTGCAAATACTGCCAACAGATGCAGTAGCTATTTTTTTTCCCCTTTACAGGATTGAGGACAGCAGAGCTTTTACATAAGTAAAGCTTATTCCTGCATGCATGCATGCAAGTCTCCAGTGCTGGCTCGTACTTGCAGCTGGTTCTAGCCCTCCGTTAAACAAATTCTTGAGTTCCTTGTTTGTTCTTTTTCCTGTCAAACCTGTGCTGAGCTGACTGAGCATTTAGTAAGAGTAAATCTGTAAGAAACACTAATAGAGAGCAGCTGTTATTATCTTGAGAGAAACATGAACGTGAATCTTCCCTCAAGGTATTTGTATTTCAAAACCAAGAGAAAATGTTTAGACAGTGACTGGGCCATAGGGGGAAAAAAGAAACACATTTATAAAGTGTGGTCTGATTAAAATCCCTCTCCATCTTGACAACCTGCCATTGTGTTAGCTAAGGAGGGGCAAAGACATCTCTGACCAGCTGCCCTCTCTTCCTCCACTTGCTGAAAACCTCATTGTACACCATGTCCATGAACTTCAAGTGCCCTCTTAAAATCCATATGCCTGCTGGGAACCTGCTTTAAAGCCATCTTGTGCTGATCAAACCTTGCTAATTTCTAGGTTATGTGTATTCTTGGCCATATTTATCTGCATCGGTCTCCAGTGCTGTCCTATAAATACCTCAGGGAGGATCATATTCCCTCCTGCATTCTTCTTTGTTGGGTTTAAGTGGGCCAAGCTGCTTTAGTCTCTGTTGTGCAGAGCTCTGCTTGCAGCTGACCCTGCTCCACTCCTGCTCCAGATGGGCTCCATCTCACCCGAACGCTGCAACGTAAGAAAGACACTTCTTTAAATATAAAAGTCTTTCAGGTTGATAGGCTTAAAGATCAACATCTTGTCTGGCATAAGGATGGAGTCTGCAAGTTCAGCATTTGGACTTAAATAGTTTTTCATTTTTCACACATTTAAAAAAAATTGCAGTATACACAGTAAACAGATGATGCTCAGCAGGGCGCTGCATAAGCGGCTTTCTGTTGTGTATTGCTCTCAGTGATGGATGAAATTAGGCTTCAAGAGTTACTGGAAACCCTTTCCCAGAACTGTGGCAGGGGACTTTTTTTGGTGTTTCATTTTCAACTCTTGCGCCATCACTTCTTAAAGTGCTTGTTTAGCTCTGCCAACCTTCACAGAGGCTGAGGAATGTAGAAACACTTGGATCCAAATACCTTAAAGGGTTTATGAAGTTCAGATCCAGCTATGAGTCTGGTAAGTGCCAACTAATGGAAGCTGTCACAGTAGCTGGGATTTATGGTTGGTTTTGTCCATTATCTCTCTGACCGTGTCCAAGGGCCAATGCCTCACCAGACCTCTCACAAAGCAGCCACAGATCAATGCTTCTGTAGGAAAATTGTCTTCCCAACCTCCAATATTTGGCTTATTCCCTAAAGCAGGAGTATTATTCTTCATAAAATGTGTCAGCCAGTACCTTTGGATGTTTTTTCTTATAAATAGATGATCCTTTGTGGATTTGTGCCAATCTCTTCCAATATAAGGCACTATTACATTGAGTTTCAAAGGTTGTTATAGCTGAGTTGTGCAAGGAGAAAGTAGGGAGAACTTTGGAAATGCTGTGATCCAGTTATAAGTCAGACATCTTTAAATTTATGATTTTTTAATTGAAAAACATAGTTGCACACAGTATTGTGCAACACATTTAGTGAAGGCTGAGATTTTTATAGTACAAGTTTTTCTTTGGTCATTTAATAGACAGCCAGAATTACATGAATTTATTAAGGCTCATGTTAATATCCTTAGTTCCACTTTGTTACTGAACTTTAAATTAAGCTCAAATAATTGGTAGAATTAAAGATTACCAGGACCCTGTGAGTTAAATGATTTCTGATACTTGTGTAGAATGAGTGAATGTGAACGAAGCAGCAGAGCAGCGGTTTTGAGGTGACTGCTTTCCCAAGCTGGTGTAAGCATGCTGTTAATTAACATTTTTGCAGTGCATTGAAAATGTAAATTGCTCCAGGAATGTTAAGTATCATTATTATGGCAGTCTTGAAAAGTAATAGCTTAATCTATGAAATTGAGACTCTTCTTTAGAATTACAAGTGGGACCATGATGTGGCTGCTAGAGTAACAAACTCGAATTCAGGATGTTTGGTTCAGCTCTTGGGGCTTTTTAGTGGGTTCTGTCTGAGGTCAGCTTGTGGCTGTTTACTGCTCAGTATGAGTGACCTGGAGAGAAGAGTAAAGAAGATGAGGACAGGTCTTTCACGGAGAACCATGCTTGGTGAATTAGCACAAGGAGTGTTATGAGGAGTGTAACTGGCAAAAGCAGGCATTTGGACACAGAACTGAGAGAGTGGCCTATTTATGGGAAGCAGAAAGTATGCAAAGGCACAGGGCCACTCACTCACTAGTCAGGTGAAGCAGAGCCCTCAGGACTTGACCTGAGGACTGTGTTCCTATCCCTTGTGCCTGTAGTAGGGAGTGATGGGTCAACTGCTGCCCCAGCAGCTGAGTCCAGCCCAGGGAGCTCTGTGCTGGGAACTGAGCACAGCAAATGCTGTCTGTGGGAGGGCAGGCACAGAAATCTGGAGAAGTGGGAAGGTCAATATGTTTTCTCTGAAATTAGCACTGGTGAGATCTCTTGTAAAGTACCTGAGGCAGTTTCTGATACCTGTAGTTAGAAAAAAGATATTGGGGAGGAAAAACATCAGAGATAAGTCAGAGAATAGCATGTGAATGATCATAAGGTATGGCTTATAATGAGAAGCTGCAGGAATTTGATTAATTGAAGACTGATTTGATCTGTCTGGTATCTAGCTGTAGAACAGTTTTTAATGTACTGCAAGATCTAGTGGTTGAAATGAAAGGTGGGCACATTCTGACTAGAAATAAAATGAGGTTTAACTGTGAAGCTAATTAGCCATGGGTACCGTATCTGATGCTGAGGATTATGATGACCTCTTCATCCCTAGAAATGTTAAAATGAAGATTGAATTATTTTCTACTCCAGCTTTCATCGGAATTGATTCAGGACTATGTCTTGGTCTGTGTAAGGCACAAGATCCAAACAGATAACAACAGTGGCCTTATGCATTCACTGTGCTGCTTTGAGCAGGTTTAATGGGGGGTGTTGTAATTTTAAGTGCTGTTGATGGAGTTGAAGCTCTAGGGGTTGTTCAAAGGCAAAAGTATGACTGAATCCTTGCCGTGAGGATGAGTTTAGGTTCCTGTGAAACAAGAGTTAATGTTGACCACTGTCTCCCAAGGACACCTATGTGACCTCATGAGCTTTTGGAACAGGTCTCACAGAAGGGTGGCTGCACTCGCACCCGTCCCCCCAGCGCTGCTGGTGTCTGACACTCGTGCTGCTGCCTGGTGCAGAGCTGCTGAGCTGACCTGCTCTCTGGCCAGGAAACACGAGGGCTGTCTTGCAAGAAGAAGAAAACCAGACAGGATTTGGTGTGTGTTGTCTGAAAACGCTTCTGTGTAAAAACCTGAGGAGAGGGTATGCGAGTGTTGCATCCATGCACTGCTCCCAGCTGGGCAGAGCAGGACTCCAAACATGCAGTGCTGCAGGAGGGGACTCAAGCATACAAGCATCACTTTCTCCTGTTTTCTTGGAATTTTTTTGTTTGACTTGGTTTTGATTTTTTTTTGTTTCCTTTTTTTTTTTTTTTTGTTTCCTTGTTGCAGCTCTTTGTGTATGTGGTTTTGTTGTTCTGCATGTTTTGTTTAAACTGTACGCTCTGTATTTAACAGCAATTCCACTGAAACAGTTCAGTCTGAATGAGCTAGTGTTCTGCAACAGTGGCATTTTTACCTAAGTGAGCGTTAGTAACACCAGAATGGTCCCTGGTCAAGGGAGGGACCCTTTGAAATCTGGAGACTCTCATAGAGAGGAAGATAGTTTAAGGCAGGTCAGCTGGGCAGCGATGGGAAGGTGTTTGTTGAATTAGTGTGCATGTTCCCCAGTGCACAGTGAGAGGATAAAAGGGATTTGTGTTCTTGAGGTTTCCCTGGTTTGCCCAAACTCACTTCTGTCATCAGGGTATCTGCTAAGTGAGGGACAGGGCTGTTAGTGCTCTCTGCTGTGGTGCAGCAGACAAAGAACTAGTTG
Organism: Certhia americana; assembly: GCA_018697195.1. Lineage (NCBI taxonomy): Eukaryota > Metazoa > Chordata > Aves > Passeriformes > Certhiidae > Certhia > Certhia americana. Next base: position 3,204,181 of record CM031865.1, on the reverse strand, counting down.
TCACCAGAAGGTGACAGTATCAAAATGAGACCCTGTGTGCACAAAGTGCTTTTATTTGCATACAAGCTGCCTAACCCAGTATTAATGGATACATCTTGCATATATGGGAACCTAAGTCACTCCAAATGCACAGGCATCAAAATTTGACCTATTCAAAGTCACACGTTGAAGCGGGAAGCAAAAGCCAAGAATAGATTCAGGGTCCTGAACTTCCCCAACCTCTAGAATGGGAGCAAAATTTCATCTCTCACTTGTAATTATGGTCAAAGCCTGGGCTGGAAATGAGAAGCACTGATTTCTGTTTCTTCTCTGCAGTAGATTTACTGTATGACCTTGGAAAAAAATGTGTCCTTCTGTGTATCAGTTTACCTCCCACTAAAGGCAACAGTTGTATACAGTAAGCTTTAATGGACTCTGTTGCTGCACATACTGAATTTAATGGATTTCCTCCTTGAAATGGGAGGAAGACCAGGTTGCACTGTCTGAAGAATCTGGATGCAAGGATGTTGCAGAAGGCAGACAGATACTATTTGTTTTAACACATGGGCCCAGGTACAAGCCACATATGCTCAAGGATGGATGGCTCACGTGGGCAGTAAGGGATCCCAATGCAGTGGGAGAACAGCAGCTGTCTTGACCTTCCTTGAGCGGCTGCTATGTGTATGTGTGTGGTCTCACCTGGTCCAGTGCTGCTGGAGCCCGTGGCAGTAGGTGGGAGTAAGGGAGTGGAATTTGTAAGAAATCCACGACCCAAATTAATCAAAAATTAAGTGAGACAGGTGAGTGCTACACCTTGATGCTATGTGTGGTTGAGCAAATACAGTATGTGGAGAGTTCCTGGCTGAGCAGGGTTCTTTCCTGTGCCTTGTTTTCTTCATGCATTCCTCCAAGCTAGTTCTTTTAAGTATGCAGAAACTACTTGCAAAGATAAAGCTGAACACTGACTCACCATGGTTCATAATGCTGAGCTAGAGGAGTTATCAGTCCCAGCACCATGGAAATGAGTGCAGCACCTCTGTCTGCTCTGCGTTGCCTCCTGTGCATTGCAGTGTTCTGGCTGGCTCTTCTGAAATGGTAAGCTGATGTAGCATAGTTTATCTGATGTGTTTTGTGGTAACTGGTGTCACCAAGTGGAATATTTCTGGCAAGTGGAATAATGTTTCTCTGTTCTGTTACTAGATTAGGTCTAAGCATTACTATCAGTTTACACCTTTTGTGCTGATTCTTTGTTTCCTAGGCCAAAGGGGTAATAAATCACCATCTGCTCTGCTGATCAACCAAAAGTCTGTTCAAGTAAACTAACCCACAAAGACCATTGCTGTGTATTTTACTTTTCAGTTTTTCTAAACCTGATTAAGAAGTCCCTGTTTAGGTGTATCAAAGTTGGTCAGGTCTCAATGCCTCAATACCTGCTCAGTTCTGGCATTGGGATCTCTAGAGCCTTCATTTATTGATGAATTGCTGCTTTCCATGCTCAGTAGGGGACTGTGATGCCTGATAGACATGCAGCTACATCCAAACCTGTGTTACTGCTCCAGTTTGTCAGAAACTGAAGAAGATTTCTTTGATTTTACCAAGTGCATGCTAAAGACATCCTCCATCCCAAAAAGCTGATGACTTGGAGAGGGCAAAGGGAGGTTTAAGCTTCCAAAGTTCAGGTAGCAGTTAAGGTGTTCTGTTCCTCTTGATCAGGAGGAAGGACAGGATTGTTCCTTTGCCATTATGAGGCTTTACACATTCGCACACACTGTCACCGCCACTTTTTTTTAATTCTAAAATGATTTTCTCATAAAATTGCCCTTGATCTCCAGCCTTGAGACACTGATGCATATTTATAACCCTTCTTCTGTACTTATTTCTCCCTTGACTTTACCAAATCCTAGCCCTTGTCTGAGTTGGGGATACAAAGCACAAGCTGCAGCCTGAGTGGAGTTGTGGACTCTGTCTTTACTCTGTTCTACTTTGAGCTCCAGGTGTATATAGGGGCACTGTTTTGCTGCCTGCAAATGAACATATTCAGTGGGATGTAACCTATTCTTATTCAAATCCCTCCAACACCAGGACACCTGGCTGACTATCACTGCACAGTTATCTGAGGTCCTCTATGGGCAAACAAGAAATGGCAAAGTCACAACAGAGGGAGGGACTGCCTCCACTTTGTTTCCAGAGATATACTTCTAAGAGATTGCAGAGCAGAGGCCAACTGTTAGACAGTGTTCACTGTTACAGCTCCATCACCTGATTCAGTTTGCCCTCACAAATGACTAATGCTCACTATTTGGCAACAAACGAGTGATCATGGTTTGTCAGACAGCTCCCAGTCTCTGGATCACACTGGGAAAATTGGAATCATGCACCCCCAAGCAGTGAGCAAAGCCTGTACAATGTCTGAGGCTCAGGCTGTGGCAGTGAGGGTGCTGACAGCCTCATGGCTTCCTCTGCAAGGATCCCTCTTCTCCCTGAGAAGCAGACTACAAGGCAGGATAGCAGCCCAAGGCCAAGCCTTGGGTTATAATTCAGCAATTTTTGCACCATAATCTCAGGGACTGCTAAAACTGTGCACTGCATTGGTGGGAGGCTGTTAGGAAGAGCTGTAAAAACATGTTTTAGACTTTGTCCTTGGATGCAAAATCCATATTCTGAGGATAGTGAGCATTTGTATTCAGATGATTTCCCAAGCTCTGGTGTTGGATGCTCTGGAAGAAAGTGATTGCTGTTGTTTTTTCGGGCAGAGACAAAGTGCAGGGTGGTCTAGTGAGCTGCTTTCTAAAAGCTGCTCTTAGAGATGTGTTTATTGGGTTCTTTTGCTTGTTCTCTGCTTGTACAGAGACGGTCAGAGCATTTTGTGTTCTTTCACTTGCTGTTAGTGCAACACCTGATGCTCTGCACAGGTCTCAGCGAAAGGCCTGGGTATGGTTTGGTTGTACCTGCTGGTCTTTGTAACTTAAATTCTTCTGGTGTCTGCTAGATATGAAGCATATTTAAACATAGAAACACTGCCTGCCTTCAAGGGTGTCTGGGTTGTAGGGTTTTTTGGTGGTGTTTTATGCTGCTGTTCATTTTGGTTTTTTAAACCGCAAAACGGGTGTGCTGTGGCTTGGACAGGGGCATGCCTTTTCCTTTTCTATCTGACCTGTCCATGTCAGGGGCTTGGCTTCCTGTCTTGTGGGGATGAAAGAAAAATGTCCCTCATGAGCTGTGCTGCAGAGCTGTCTGCCAGGAGTTGCTGCATGGGTTTCCTCTCCTCTGCATCTTTGCATTGCACTGTGATGGTGCTCCAGTGGAGCTTCTCTCCCTGGCAAGGCTTCTCTAAAGGTGCTGTAAGGGCAGGGCAGCCTCTGAAGGCATGGAGGGCTTTGCATCGTCGGCTTCATCCATTGACACAACACATCTTTTGATGGTGCAGTGATAATTCAGGTCTGGTGCTGAATGGGGCACTCCAGCTGGTGCTACGGATCATCTGTTGAGTGCTGGCTGAGCACGCTTAGGGCCATCCCACTGAGTTCACCAGCTGTGCCATTTAAATGATGGCTGCATGCTTTATCAGGAGCCACTGCCTTCTGGAAGCCATAGAAGTGATTATCTCCACTGGGAAGACAATTTCTGAGCTTCTCCTGTGGAGCAGGTGTGAATTGTGTAGAAGTGGGGTCATCTTTAGTTAAGTGCCCTCAGCATCAATCAGTTACCAATATTTCATCTCTCTTCCCTGGTGCCTTTGGAGGCATCCGACATCCATCAAATAAAGCAGTCTCCAGATGGCCCCAACATATGGTCCATGTCTTGGAATAGCTGAAATCTAAATGCTTGCCTCCTTGGGAAGCTGCAGCCCCTTGCTGAGTCTCAGCAACCAAGGGAGATGCCTGCTGCTTTAATCAATGTGTGTTCCATTTTTTTTCTGCTTTGTCATAGTCATAATAATAAGCAAGTCTCGCTTCAGCATCCCTGGCTGCAAGAACCTTTCTGTGCTTGAAATACTAAATGCGTGTCAGTCCCTTTCGTTCCTCTTGTCTTTTCCCTCATCACTAGGACCCTACTGATCTTCTGAATCCTCACAGCACTAATTTACCCTCCTCTTCCCTCCTGCTACTGCTGCTCTTCCTGCCTTCCTTCTTCTAATCTCTTATTTGTGTAAATCACCAAGGGTGAAGGCAGAGTAAATATCAATAAAGCAATTCAAGCCACTCGTGATGTTTTTAAGGGCTGCCCAAGGGGAATGGCAATTAGTGACTGCTGTTATTGGTCTGTCCCAGTTCACACCGAAGTTTGTCTCAGTCTGTCATCTCTTCATTTCTTTGTCCTCATTCTGTTAAGCATTGTGAAATTGCAACCCAATTCCTGAGCTTCCTGGGAAATTTGTACTCCTTTATATATTCTGTCTGATTTGATGCTGTAGCCCTACTGTGTACTCCCAGCGTAAGTACTGGGAGTTGGGCAACACCCAAGGAAAAGTAGTCCTGAGCCTATAAGGACTACTTTCCTTGTCTCTGTTGAAATCTGTTTGGAGGGAGAGTCTCCAGAGGAAGACACACTTCTGTAACTCCTGCTTCCTATCAAAGCAACAAGTCTTTTAAAAATAATTCCAAAAAAAATGTTAAATTATTGGAGTTAGATGGAAAAAAGTCCCTTCACAGGATCTTCAGATAAAAATCTTCCACTAATTCAGTAAATATATCAGGAAAAAATAGGGTGTTTCTTTAAAAGTGGTACTTGTGACTAAATAGGTAATGATATTGCTGCATTTAAGGTATGTAAGTAGTTATGGTTTGTAAGTATTTGCTTTGTGTGCAGAAGTATTTGGTCAAGACTTACCTAAAACAAAACTGTAGTTTAAATTCCTGTTGAAAAAGGGCCCATCTCTGCCAATACAGGCCCTGAAGAGTTGTTTGTGCTGCAGTAGATTTCTGTCATCCTGCAAGGTTCATAAACTTTATGAAGTTTACCTTGTGAGTAATGTAACTCTGTGTTGCAGGTGTCAGAGGCTGAACAACTTGCCTGGGACTTGTGCCCTGGTCCCTAATGGGCTCTACCTGCTGAGCTCTGCACAGGTTTGCTGAGCTGAATTCACACACCTTCCAGATGCTGATATTGTCACTCAATCACTCAAAGGTGCAATGTACTAGTTTGAGATCTGGCCTTGTGTACTCATCTGTGTAATCTGTGGCTCAATTAATTTAGCCTGTGGCACCCATTCAGAAGCCCATCTGCTTTTTATCTGGCATGGTGGTAGTTCTCTGCCCTGTGCTTGAAATCAAGGCAGATGCTTCCTAGGCTGTACTCGAGATCTTTAATGTTTTGAATGTGGACAGCAGAATGAGATTCTGCAATGTGGGAAGAAGTTACTGATACCTTGGCTTCTCTTTAACTTTCCATGAAACTTTATGCTTTTTGGAGCCCCAAAGTCAAGGGAAGCTGTCTCATTTATTCCAGTCCAGGCTAGTCATGGCTACACAGAGACATGGGTTGAAAGTCCTGAGGCTTCATGTCCCACTGTGACAGCAGACTGTCAGAGGTGATGTGCAGCCTTTGTCTGGGCTATCTTTTGGGGTGAGACCTTGCTCTAGATGTTTGCTGATGCCTGTCCTCCACACTGCATCTGCCAGCAGGGACTCCTGTCAACACCCACTGCTTTGGTTGATTAAATTGGATATATCCAGTTTATGTTACCTAAGTCACCAAAGAGCCACCACATAAGAGCTTCCCAGCATGCCCCTACAGCTGTCCCCATCTCACCTTCTCCCTTCCCCAGAGGTACCAGCACATGTAACTGCTGTAGAGTGAGCAGTTCCTTTGTGTGCAGATGGTGGCATATTCATGTCTCTTGTAAATAATTTACAAGAGTCTTGATGATTATGTGCAGGAGGTATTGTGTCAGTGTTGGGATTAAATTAATGAATTTAGTCTTGAAGTAAAAAAAGAATTCATGAGGATAAAAAGGGCAGGGCAGCCTCCTCCTTGGCTGTGTGGGACAGACAGGATTGGTGGAGCAGCAACTGAAACAGGCCAGGAAAGCATCTGGAGTGTCCCTGCATCCCCAATCCCATGTTTTTTCCTCTGCCTAAGTCTGTGCTCACTTCCCTCTGCTGCTCCCAAAAACCCCATGCTTTCCAATTCCCCCTGTCCCCTTGCAGCTCAGTCACCTGTCTCTACCCCACATCTCACTGCCTGCAGCAGAATTGCTTGAATAGACCCTTTGCCGTGTGCTGGTGTCCTCAGTGAGCAATGGGAATTGCAGGAAGCACTGTCAGCCTGAAGCCTTCCCATGACTTCATCGCAGCAGTTCCAGCTCTTTGTCACCAAAGGCAGATGCCTTTTATAATTGCTGCTGATAATGGTTTTAAGACGCGTCCTCTACAAGATGTGAGGGGGTACTTAGCAGAAGGAGAGAAAACTCTTTCAAACCATATGGTTGTATCAGCACTTGTTTGATGCCAAGGTTGGCTCTTGGTTAAATTGGGATCCCACTTTGCATGCCTACGTCTGCTGAAGGAAAAAAGTTTGAGTTGGGGCCATGAAATGATTAACTTTTTTCATGTTTATTTCCATGCTCTCCTTCTACATGTAAAGCATGTAGCTTAAAAAAACAGCTATAGGTGTAGTATTTTGGACTGTGGTACTGTACTAAGATAGTCCATTCTGTCTCCACTAAGAACTAGGAAGAAAAATCTCTGTGGTTGTCATGCTCTATCACCTTTCCTAATTGCCTTGAACATACCTTTCTGAAGATGTTCTCCCCATTGTCTTACACAGCATATGATTTATAATGTGCTTTGAAGACCACTACTGGTGTAAGGGAGCACACCACATCTCTGGAAGGCACTCAGGAAGGTTTCAAGGGTGGCAAGCTCCTTATTTCTGTGGTTATTCTCTGTGTATTTTGATGGGTATGAATAAAAGCTTGTGGTTTTTCATTGAGACCTTGTTTGGTCTGTTCAGGAAGATGATGCATTACGAAAGAGCAACCTTTGTTTTTTCAAGTTCACCCTTGAATAAGAAAGCACAAGAAAATTGTTGCTTGTACAAACAGATACTGGGAAAAAAAACCCCAAAACCCAAAACTGTTCTGGAAAACCTCCTGAAGTAAAACTGGGACTTAGGGAAAAGGAGTGGTGGGAGGTGCGAAGGGAATTTTGACACAGTTTATTCATGTAGATGTGGGGTCTGGGACTGTGAATACAGGAGGTGTTTTCTATGGGTGATCTGGGTCAGTTTCATGCCCACCATGTGGTGTGCCAGACTGGCTTAGTGGCTTGGGTGGTCAGAGGTTAAACTGTGACTCATATTTCAAGTGATGCAGAGCCTTGTGCCTGTGTTTGAGACTGTGTTAAACTGTATGGATGTAGCCAGTGTGTTTTGTCCCCAGATTTTTGATTTAAGTCTTTTTCTATCCCACTTTCTCTTTAAAATGCTCATTTACAAAGCTTCATATCAAAGTTTTTACCAGTTCAAAAGTTATAATTAAATCAGCCAGAAAAAGAAGAGGCGAACACTCAGCATATCTGAGATGGGATCAATTTAAGACAAAAAAGATTTTAATGCATTAGAAGAGCTTTGGGTGTCATCAGTCTCAGCCTGTGCCTTCCCCACTGCCTGACGTGAATGCACTTGGAGCTGCTGTTGAAAGCACAGCATGATGTTATTGTGGAGCCTGGAGTCAGTGCACACTATACTCAACAGATAGAATTGTGAATTGGATTTTTTTTTTCTTCTGATCTTTTATATCTTCATTAAAAAATAGAATCATACCTAATATCCCCAAATGGCAAATGTGTGAATCAGAAGCTTATAGATACGACATTTTGAGGATACTGCATTTCTTATGCAGCATTTAATATGAAATACCATCAGAAAATCCTGTATTATCTCCTTTCAGAATTTGCAAGCAGGGCTTTGAACAGAAATAGAGTTTCAGTAGAGGCAAGTACTAGTTCTCCAGGTAATCTGATCAATCCTTTCCTGTTATACTATGTGCTCTGCAAGCACTTTTTTCTCACATAGTTTTTCTTAGTAGGAAATGTGAACGTTTTCACCCACCCAGCCAATCTACTGTACTTCTTCCAAGCTGAGGGAGGGGGGAATCTCAGGTCCAATGGCATATTTTTGTAGAGAATGTCATAATGAAACAAGGATTGTGAGGTCCCTCATACTTCATTGTTCAGCCTGATACAAGGCTTTTAGCAGGAGCCTTTGCTGGCAAAACAGCTTCAGTTGCATGTTGAATGACTGAAGGCAAAACCAGGCCTTCCAGAAAGACTTTATGGTGGAGTTCAGTTGCCAAGCACTGATGTTTAGTGCCATTTCAATCTCCCCAAGAAATGTAGAATGTTAGTGTGGGCAGATGGAGCACCAGTGCAAGCAGGACTAGTACAGCCTGCAGACCAACATGAGTGAAAACTGAGTCTAGGACTGGCTATTAAGTTGGTGGTAAAAGTTTTACTTGGAGGGTCTTTATTAGTACAAGGATGCAAGTGTGCAAGGACTAAAATAGTTGTAAAGGCTCTCTTCTTGCTGTGTATTTTGGGAATTTTCTGGCAGGGTAACTTCCATTATGATGAGATCTTAGAAGTTTTACAGGAGAGGACTCACAAAGAGCTCACAGTGCCAGTCTCTGTTCCTCATGACTTGTCCATGCCTGCTGGTCCACATGGGCAGAGCCCTGCTCCGTTACAGGCCTTAGCTCTGTGTGCCACTGTTTGCAGGACAAGACAAAGGGGAGAGTGGGACAGGTATGATGTTGTGTAAGAGTGCTGTGTGTTGTATTGCTGCCAGTTTTTATCTTTACTAAGGCTTGTTCTAAACCCTCTTTGTCTAAAATCTTACAGTCTGAGTCACCCAGACAGGCTCCATGAGAACACATGCGATCTAACCACTGTTAGCAGACTTTTGCTTTTATTATCCTTTGGTCCAGATTTCATAGAGTTCTCACTAATTCAGATCTGAATATGAATGCCTTTGTCTTCCCACAGCACTTATGTGCAACTTATGTCATGCAAACTTGAGTTTAACTCTTCTCTTTCTGTTGATTTGATCATATTTCCCTGCTTACTATTGATTTGGTACTTTGACTCTGCAAGAACTAAAAAGACTGGGAAAAAACAGGCTTCTAAGGGTAGATGTTTCTTGAGTGAGAAACCATGGATAGCTTTTGTCTTTATAATTTTTTGTGTGTTTATTAGGATGTTGTCAATATCTCTCGTCTCATGTCTCTGGTGCCCCCAAAAAGCCAATCCTAGCTTGTTCTGTAAAACTGCCAGTTAGTTGTGCAACAGCATGTGCTCAATCTTCTATAGAAAGGGAGTGTTTGCCAAGAAAGGGCATCTGCTGGGCAAGGAGGGCTTATTAATATACAAGCACCTTCTGGCCTCTGTCCCTGCCTTCAGGGCTTGATGCAATGTCCTGAAGAAGTTAGGAGCAGCAAGGCTGCAAAAGGGCTTGAGGTCTCCTACCTGCTTGCTTGTTCCCTGAGCAAAATGTTTATCAGGCTTTTCTCCATTTTTGTGGTAATTACATGTTTGTGCAGACATGTCAGTATGGGGAAGGTCGTTACCTTAACTGCATTCAGTCATTACATAAAAGATTCAATGAGGAGCTGTAACTACTCAGGAGTTTTAATTACTCCCTGACGTGACGTTATTGTCCTGGCCTTGCACACTTCTGTGGGTGTATTTCTGAAGGAGGTGGCTTTTGTTGCTCCAAGCTGATGATTCCTCTCAAGAAGTTTTTGTCTCCATCAAGGTGACATTCTGGAATGATAGTGTGACACGTCACTGAGGAGGAGGAGAATTGCTCAACAAGGAACTGCGACTTTAGTGTGATGTTTCCTTATATTGCCAATCTCTTGCAAAGGGGAATGTTTGTGATTCTCCAGGGCTTCCTGTGGCATCACTCCTAATAACCATCCTTTTAATCATGAAGAGAAGTTGTATCCTCTTAACAGCTGTACCTTCAAACAGATTAAGAAAGGGCCTGTTTTAGCTCCCTGTCTTGTCCCAGGATGTCTCAGACTGCAGGTCAAGGAGAATTTGGTTGAATGATTTGTAATAACAGATTGATTTATATTAAATGTCCAGACATATTGGACAAATGGGGAATCTCAAACTGAGGTACCCATGCTCTGACTACCCTATCAAGGATACTCAATGCTTTCAAAATATATTGTCCCCTTGAGGTCTCCTGACCTCAGCTACAAGAGAATGAAAACACCTTTATATATTGGGCACTCTCTTTAAAAAGGTCTGTAAACAGATCTTGCCCAGAGTGTGTGCTTTTGCTGAGCATCTTCTGCTTCACATTTGTAATTCATGCAGAGGTGTAATGGAGGAATGAGCTGCTGGGCTGGATTTAAATGATGCCACAGATTTTTCATAGCACTACAAGAGGATGATGCTTCTGGCATGTGTAGCTTTGGTGTCTGTTTTGGGGAGCCTGTGAGCAAAGGTATCTGCTGTTGTCAGGGCAGGACTGATAATCAAGTTCTCTACAGAGGCAGAAGCTTTTCTCCAGAAGTGGAAGTCTTCAAGAACCTTTCCTCTACCTCCCACTACTTCCTGACAATGTGGTAAAGGGCTGATCCTCAGGTCTGGCACAGCACCTGGGTAAAGCACATGGGATAGTCCAGTTAGGTGTATAGTTTGTGGAAAATGTATTTAGTTACTTCCACCTATCTGTTGTAGGGACTGAAAGAAGCTGCACTGAACGGATACAGCTTAATTAATGCTAAGTGTCAGCTGCACTACAGGGTTAACCTACTGGGTAAGACATACCTGTAGTAAATAAATAGGATAGATCAGGGAAGGTTAGTTTGTATTTTTTAGCAACAGGCAGATGTGAAAGACTTTGCCATTTAGAGACTGGAGAATTTCTTTGCACTTAGGTCTAAGTGAACGGAAATTTTCAACTCTGCAAGTGCAGCTGGATGAATAATTTGTAGTGAATAATATATCTCAAGGCTTTCACTGCATTTGGGATTGACAGAAAACACATCACAATTTTAATTATTGGGAATGATTTGCTGAAATATTCAGGAGCTATTTTTGGTTCCTGCAGACTGTGCATGAAAAAGTTAGCTATTTAAAAGCCAGACTCTTGTCCCCCCCCACCCCCTCCCCTGTGCTACTGTCTGGTCTCCTTTCCCTAAATAAGCTTCCCAGAGCAGGGTAACAGGATTTCCTGCATCCTGGCTTGAGACCTAACACACAGGAGCCTTCAAATAAAAAAATAATTTTAAAAAAATTAAAAATAATTATAATAAAAAAGAAAGTTACTGGAAGTTTTCCTTCAGAGAGGGCAGGAGGTGGATCAGGATGAGGTTGGTTTATTGGCTTCTTGAGGTGCTTGTGGAACTGAGGGCTTTCCATGTGACTGGAGTGGGAATCTGCAAAGTGGAGAATGGAGACTTTTTGGGAGGCAAGGAAAGCATTACATAAATATTGTCTGTCTTCCTCTGCTGTATTTTTAACAGCTTTGAAACAATCAAAACCTCAGGACTGGCCATCAACAATTCAGAGTGTTATCTGAACACTGTACTAGCAAGGATGTTGGGGTAATCCAGACTCCTAATGTGGGGAGCTGCAGGTGTAATCAGTTTCCTACAATTGCTGGAAACAGCTGTTTGCCCTCCTGACCCTCTTCCTTTCCTGGTGCCTTCCCACAGGGTGGTTCCCCACTGCTGAACCATAGGCCATCCCCACAGGACATGGCTTGCTGCCCACTACTGCAGGGGAGAGTTGGCTGGGGAGGGATGCAGACACTTTGAAGAAAACAAGGGAGAAACAAGCTTCTTTCAGGGAAAAGGGTAGGAATAATTGAAATACAAATTTTCCTTCTCATCTGCAAAGAAGGAAAGGCAGCATTTTGAAAATGGAATGGATAGGGATGAATAAAAATGTAATTTTCCTGAATAACTGAAATAGCAACCAGAAAGTGAGGAGGGAGATGCAGGTACAGATTACGCCGCTTTGCCTGGGCTTCTGTATAAAATGCTTTGCTACCCTCTGGTGGCTTCCTGAGGATCTGTGCAGTCTAGTCTCCATTCCTTGTACAGTCCCCTGCCAACTTTCTGAGCTGCAGTGAAGAACCCAGATCTGCTGGGTTTATGTTTTCTCTGATTCTAAAGCAGCAGTACAAGAATAATGAAATAGCAGCTTTCTGGGTTTTTTAAATTTTGTTTGGATTTCTGGTTTGGGTTGGGTTGTTGGTTTGATTTTTTTTCCTGCTGCTATGCACTCTCTTTTGGTCTACAGTTATAAGCACAAAGGTAGCTTGGTTGGGATTTTGAAATGAAAGAATAATAGCTTTGTATCTCGGTTGTCTTTGTAGTGGGGCTGGTCAGTGTTTAGGAGTGACATGGGTTTCCTAGTCCTGCAGAGTGCAAACCCTTGTCCTCTACTTACCTGCAGAGAATGTGAGTACCAGTGAAATCAGTAACAGCCAACCTCCCATGATCTCCAGGAGTTCAAAACAGGTCCTGCTCAGCCTGGTGCAGGGGCAATGTTCAAACCTTCATCACCTTCACTGTGCCTTCATCAGTGCCCTTTTCCATTTTCCCTGTTCTTTAATTGATTTTTCCATTGTGCCTTCATAGCAGAGAAGCTGTAGGTAGGGATTTAAAGGGCAGTGGTTTGACAAATTTTACAAGAAACTCCTCCCAGGTATTAATTCCTGGGTTATGGGGTCAGAGAGGCTCCTGTTATCTTTCAGTCTGACCTCCTGTGGAGTGCAAGTCACAGGACTGCCCTCAATTGACTCCTGCTTGAAGTGCAGCACTGAATAAAGAAAACAGCCCCTCTTGCTTTAAAACTTTCCAGTGATGGAAGATTCACCTTTTAAAATTGTTCTAATGCTTTATCACCTTCAACATTAAATACTTCTGAACTTTTCTTTGTTTAGTTTCAGGTTCCAGCTTTGGAGGGTTTTTTTTGTTGCTTTGTGCATTAGGGAAGCCATGTGTTGCCAGAACTCTGTCCTACGTAGGACTTATGGTCTTGATAGAGTTTCCAACCAGGTGGAGCTCTAAGAGGTACCTTGTTTCTAAGAAGTGAAAAGTTGTTAATGTTATTGACTGGGTAGGTGTGGGGTGGGATATGAAATCAGAAGCTCATCACCCAGAAGGCACATGAAAAAAGCAGTACAAGGGCATGATGGGGAGTGTGAGTGCTTTTCCCCAGTGTTTATTTGCACTGGATATTTCTAGTGTTTACATACTTAAAATAAATATTTAGGGATGATTTATGCAGGTTTTCAAGTGAGATCTTATTGCAAAATCTTGCAGAAGTTAATCTTAACAAGAAATTTCTTGAATTATAAAAACATTTGTTGTTTTGAGTGTACTTTTTTGTAAATCAGCTGTGCTGAGGTCCTTTGGGATGTAGATTGCCACATTCAGCATAACAATTGTTGTTAGCTTCTTACGCTGTTCTAATTTATGATATGTTTTATAAGCAGCACCATCTATCTCACAACTTGGCAGAGGTTTGGAGTGGACAGCAGCCAGTGCCTTTTGTGCTGGATTAACCTACAAAAGCCCTGAGAGTGGGGGCAGTAAGCCCAGCTATAAGGCTATCTTAAAGGAAAACAGCTTTTTGTGGTTCCGGCAGAGGAAAGGGACGCCGTAGATTTGCGTTTCTTCAACCACAGAATATGCTGTGACAGCAGATGACCAAACTTCTTCTGTGGCTTGACCTCCATCAAGAAAGACTTGCTGTTTTTAAAGCCACTCGAAACCCCCACATCCCCACAGGATGATAGGAAGTCAGTCAGTGTGGAGGTGCAGGACAGGCTTTTAGGTTTCAGAGTCTTGCCTCTTCTTTGGCAGGGTGCTGAGCGCAGCACATGGCACCAACAGTCCTCAGTGCAAAGCCTTTTGTAATGCAGCTCCTTCCATGGCCTTGTGGGTTGCTTGTGTGAGGCTCTGGGAGCTGCTTATTCCAGTCCTGCTGCAATATCCCTGCCTGTGAAGTGGGGACAGAAATGCCAACCTCAGCGTCTCTGCCGAGGCGGACTGTAAGGATTTGTTAATGTACACAGCTGTTGTGGGAACAGCTCTGCTGTTGATGTTCAGCATACCCAATCTATCTTCTGGCATTGATGCTTTCTAAACCAAAGGAGTGTTTTGCACTGATGCCAGTAGTCATGGGCATGTCTTACAAGATCTTTTTGCAGCCAGATGCAAACTTACTTGGGCTGGCTGAACTCAGTCTGCTTCAAGACTGCAGGCTGTGTAACTCCACAGCTGGGGTGTCTGAGCTGATAAATCCAGTCTCCCAGTGGACCTTAATAGCCAAGTGTGGTGCTTTGCTGACGTGGTTACAAGGCTTTGGGACTGGAGACAGTTTACCTCCCTCCCTCTCAGGGAAACTTCTCACTTGACAATAAAAGCGTGGACACTTCTGAAAAGAAAGCATGTGCCCCAGCCTTTGAAAGCCCTGTACCCTCTTCCCAGGAAGACTAAGGGGATGGCACAGAGTATGAAACTGTTGGGCTCAGTATGAAACTGAGAAGGCTTCAACTGAAGTGTTTTACACTTTAAAATCACTTTTATTTGCAATGTCCATCTTTATCTTGTCAGACCACAGCTAGTTCTGGAGGAAGACAAGATACACACTGACAGCCTCAAAAGTCAGGCAGTAGGGGAGGTCACAAGATATGTATGTGAGCACCTCTGCAGAGGGGACTGCTTCATTCCCCTGTATACAGCCTGTCTGTGTAGTGACAGGAGATGATTTTCCTGCAGGAAATCATAAGTATTTCAGGAAATCAGTATTTCTGGCAGTTCAGCAAGAAAGCACTTCACAAGCTGAGGATGAGGGCATATCTGTGGGACTTCCTGAAAGCTGTTTCTTCCCCAGCTGCCTGTGTAAGAGGATATCAATAATGGAGGTGTGAAAAAATAGAGAAAGAAGCAATGAATCACCTACCACTCCAAAAGGATAGGGAAAGAGACAAAGAAAGAAGAACCATCCAAGTCCTTGAAAAAGTCTTTCCCATCAGTTTTAGAAACAAAACTGGCAATGTTTAGGAAAGAACAATCCCATCTACAAAATTCACCAGTAGAGTTTGGCTTCTTAGTACTGAGGGGAAAAATGCACTTTGGAAGCTGCATTTCTCCCTGTTTTCCAGGGCACTTCACCCTCTGGTTGCTAGTGCATCAAACAACTTTCCCAAAAAGGCACTTTGGGGATGTAGCCTACATCTCTGGAAGGAATTGAATGGGGAGTATGTTTCTGCTAATGAAAGCTGCAGCGAGAAATAAGAGTTCTGGATGCTGAAAACTAGGTTAAAAGCAGCCAGCAACAGAAAGCAGCTGAAGATGGTGTGGGTTAAAGAGCTCTTGAGCATTAGATGGTGGATGGTTTAGCTTCACTTCCAGCTCCTGGGTAATGCAGTCCTGGCAGATTGACAGGGCTTCTGGGGTGAGTTGTCACAAGATGCTTCAGCTTGTAGTTTGTTTTTTTTTTCCCCTTAGATTTTTATTTTTAGTTGAATTCTCCCACTTAACACACACTACAGTGACCCCTACTGCTGCCAGCAGTCAAGGACCCATCTCAGTACAACCAATAAACTATGGGAAAGTATTGCCTGTAGTCTTAAAAACAGATAGTATCATTTATAACTCTTAAGTATGCAGAAAGTCTGCTGCTAAACTCTACACCACCAAAGAGGAAAGCTTCTCTAAACCCTTGTGATACTTAGACTGTGGATACAGGGTTTGTGTAAGGAATAGGAATCAGCCAAAGCCTTCAGACTAAATCTATTCTCCCTTTTCCAAGAAAGACTGGGGAGGCATGCTGACCATGACCTCCCGCAGGGCAAAACTGCTGTACTGCACCACATGCAGAAACAGCATCCTTGTGTGCCTGCTTGGTCCCAACCAACAGGGACTCTCCTATTTTTCAAGAGCAGTTGTGTGGTAGAAAAATCCTGACAGCAATAAGAATATGAAAGGGTGTTCAAGGCTACTGCCTTTAAGAAAGTGGATGGTGGCTGCTCTGTCTTCTGTAATTCCTTGTCAGAGACTGATACTGATCTACACACAGCATTTTGTGTCTTGTGTTAACTACCCTGACCCTGAGCTAGAACATCACCTGCTTATTTGAGCTCTTTTTTCAGCAAGATTTTTCTGGTGTGTAAAATCTTAACAGGGATGTTAGGACCTTAACAGGACTTACAAAGAGATAGTGAGGAAATACTTAACTTATAACATGGAATAAAAGGGAGTCTGAAAAGTTGGAATATTAGATGTAAATAGCAGGGTCTCAGTGAAGTGCAGTGCAAACACAGCTGCTGTGTGGTAGGACACCCAAGTGCCCATTTCCATCAATCCTAGTTGGTGTAAACACCCTCAAGAAAAATGATAATTGGCCTCAGCAGGCATCTTCCATGAAACCTTCTTTTCTGAGAGTGGCACTGTGGAAAAAAAAATAAATTATGGGGTACCAGAGACATAACCCAACAGTTTCTACAAGACGAGTACCTAACTGGTAAAGCAAGTTGTGGAAGAGCAGAACAATACTTTAAAATGAGATTATCCAAGCACTGCTGCCTGCATCCCTGACAGACCAAAGCAGGGTTTCCCCTATGAGTTGTTCCCCAGGAACTGCTCTGTTCCAGTTTTAGCTGCTCAGACTATCTCATAGGCTGGAGCAGGTGTCAGCTCCAAGGTTACACCTGATTGTTAATTTACTTTGTGTTAATGTAGGCCCATTACCAGATGCTTGCCCCAGTGGTGTACAAGTAAAGCTGTTGTCTGTTCTATCTCATCAAAAACACTGTATCTTTCACCTGGAGACTGGGGCTGCCAAGTGTTCTGTGCTAGTTGAGAGCCGTCCCCACTTCTGGTCTGGATAAATGGGCAAAGAGACAGCTCAGGTGCCTCACCTGAACCCAGGGGAGCTCTGCCAAGGGTGGTGAGCGAGGAGGTGGCCAAGCACCAGGAGGGATCCCTGGGTATCCCCCTGAGTGATGCCTGCTCCTGTGCATGGACAGTCTGACCCATGGCCATGCTGTGCCCAGTGCACATCCATGGGCTCTGGCAGAAAAGCTCTTCTCCCTGGCTGCCAGATTTAGTGATGCCTCAGGTCTGGGGAAAGGCAGCTGAGTTACTGCAGCTGTGTGGAGACCCAGGAGTCCCACTTAGGCACTCTTTCAGAAGTTATCTTTGACCATCTGTCCTCTGAGAGCATCATCCTGAGATGGATCCTTCTGCTTCTGCCTGCTTGCCTTTGTGTAGTTGGCAGTTGACTTTAACCACCTTGGACATTTGTGGCCTTGCCTGACAGCTCTCACTGCACCCAGTGAGACTGAGGGAGCAGGGTGAGGAGCAAGGCTTTTCTCTGCCCTGCCTTGCTCTCACTTGCTCTTGCTGCAGTTCTGGGAGTATAGCATATAAAAATGGGGAGCATTCTTTGGTATCAGACTCGTCTCCTTCCTGCAGTGCTGCACACTATGCTGTACAGTTCTGCTGAACTGAGTGCTTTTGTGCTCTCCTGATTCCTTATGGTGCTGGATTCATTATGGCTTCGTTATGGCTTGACACTGAGCACTGGGGAATGAAAAATAAATGATGTGGCTGTGACACTTGCTGTAACTCAGCAGGGAAAAAGAAAAGCCACCCCCTTGGGAACCTGCCTTCCTATTCCTCACAGCTTCCAGTGTTGTGTGCTGCCTCACAGAGTGCCTGGTGCTGACCTCAGGAGCTCTGAGGCTCTGCTGTCACGAAAAGCAAATAGCTAAACTTGTATTTTACAACAAGCTGCTCCTGTGAGACATAAGCAAGGGCAAGTTGAGGCTGTGACAGCAAGAGATCCCACAGAGAGGGTCTGTTTTTCCTCAGAAAGCAACCATTGCTTTGAAGCATGGTGCAGAAGCCCCAGTCCTGACCCAAGGACCTTCTGGAGACAGGCAGTAATTGCTCTATAGCAGGAAAACGTTGAGCTGTCATTCCCTGGTTCTGAGTCATCCTGCTAAATCTGTGCACAGCAGCTGGCTGAGAAGGGGAGTGGGAGATAGAAAATCCCCTTTGGGATCAGGATAACAGTCAAGGAACCAAACTGGTGGAGAAAAAGCAAGTCAGGCCTCTCAGTGGAGGGATTTGAGTGTGGAGCTGGCCTTCAAGATGTCTAGATAGGGCAAAGGGAAATCCTCACTGCTGGGATGTAACATCTAAGAAGGGTTTATGTGAACCTGAATGCTGCATAGTTGAGGTTGCCTCTGGGTTGAGGGTTTAAGCAAACACCAGCTGAAAGGAAATAATTTTGTCAGTGGTCTGAGGATGTGGATGCATGACACATGAAAACTGGCTCAGAACAGCTGTGCTTTAATTGGACATTTTTCCCCATTGTAACTACTGTTTCACTGCTGAGTTGGAGGATGCAGCTTTTTGGGAATGGAAAGTGATGGCTGTGGTTCCACTCGTGAGCCCCTGTACCTGGTAGGATCATTTGTGCAGGGACAGAAGTGGTGTGTGGGGCTAAGGCAGCACTGGGGAACTGGGACAAGTTAAGCCCGCAGTTGTGTTTTTTTGATTCTGCAAAGGCTTTCTCATTTCAGGCAAATTCCTAAGATTTATTGCTGCCATTGGGTGACACTTGTTTAGATAATGTCTGTGACTGTCCCAATGTAAACAGGCAGAGGGCTAATGCAGGTTTGGCTGGAGGTCAAACATGTCCTGTAGCAGAGCCAGTGCTGTGGCTCTGCCAATTGCCTGGCACACAGCACACACTGTGGTGACTCTTCTCAAGTAGCTGGAAAAGGCATCCTGGCCACATGCCATTCACAAGCTAAGGTGAGAATTAGAAAAGGTGTGTTTTAGTGACTCATAAATAGCTTAGTACATGCTGACGGAGCAGCAGCTCAGCTTTATAATTTCAGCTTTGCATCCCTAAAGTGCCTGTTAGAAAATAAAATAAAATTCAAATGACCTCCTGGAGCAGTGTCAGTTATAGCAGGTCAGAATCCGGCCCCAGCTTTCTAACATTATTGGAAAATCCTCTGCACCCACCCTTCTCTCCTCTAACCCTTCCTCAGTCCATTCTGTGGCTGCAGTTACAGCTTTAGCTTGTGCTGAGCTGCATTCTGTGCTGTGCCAGGTCTATCACATGTGCTGTGTGTGCATGGTGGGGTCCAGGTTTTGAGCTTTGCCTGTGGGAGGTAGACAATCATTTCAGTGCTTGACCTTCAAGGCCTCTGGTAATGCCTGATAAAGAAATGCCTGGCTGATTTATCTGCTCACACAGAGAAGCATTTTCCTCCTGAATTTTCCTCCTCTTTTGAAATTCCACTCATTGGTCATCCATCTTTTGTGATTTCCTCTTTCTTGCTGTGCTCCACAGCAACATTCACATAATAGTGCTTCATCTTTGACTTGAACACTTCTTATTCCTCCCTAATTTGCCAGATTTTGCATGTTTTGGAATGGGATTTGCTAGAATTTTTATTCCATTTTAAGTGAAATATCTTCAGCTGCTGAGAAAAGTAGGATTTTTACTTTCTCACAGGGGAGCAGAGTTCTCCAGGGCTGATAATCGCTCTGAACTGCCTGTGGGCTGGCACTGCTGTGTTTTCAGCAAAAGCAGGGTAAGGCCATTACTGAGTATGTCACATGTCAGCAATGATTCCTGTCCCTGGGAGCCAGCCATGTTACCTGTCACTGATGTGGTTGTTGCAAACTGGTGTTGCTAACTTTTAGAAGATTTGGGGCCGTTCTTAAATCCCTGGGCCATTATGTAAGAATGGTAACTTGGCATATTTAGATTGCCTGGTTCTAATGGCTGCAGATAAAAACTAACAATAGAGACCTTTAAAGATGAGTCAAATGCAAAGAGCAACCCAAAATGTGTAACTCAGGTTTGGGTTTTCTCTTACAGCAGAGGGTGGGAAAAGTGATTCTGCCTTGTAGCTGGCAGGGTCTGAGCCTGGTCACATTAACTGCCTTCACCATTTGTCCTGCAACTATGAACAGCAAAAATCTTCTCTATCCCATGAAGCCAGTGTGTGGTACATGTATGTCCATGTGCAGGGGGCTGCAGAGCAGTGGGGGATTCATGGCCTAATGGAGAACGAGTCAAGCTCATCTCTGTTCATACCACTGTCAGCCAAACACTCCTGGTATTCCTCAGTTGTCTGACTTTGTTTGAGAATCTTACAAAAATGTTTTATTTTGGTAAGGTCAAAGCCTTTCCTTGCAATTTTTTTTTTTCATAATATTGCCACAATACTTCAGCAAAAATAAGATACTTTAGAAAAATAATTTAGAAAAGTAATTTTAAGGAAAACAGCATGTTAATTTTTTATTTTTTACTACTGACCCAAAGTAATAGTGTGCTCTGAGAAAGAGACAGATTTTATTTTTCTTAGCTCTATTGCATTCTGGTGAGGACTGCACTACATGAGTCTCAGAAAAGGAAATTTTACAGATAAAAAGCCTTCTTAAGTTCACATGGAAAAAATGTATTCAGTAGGAAGTCCTATCCTAACAACCCAGGATTTCAAGGGTGACTCTTATAAAGGTCTTGTAAACCTCATCTTCAAATCTCTTGAAACATTAGTTTTCCTTTACTTACATAGACCGTTTATAACTGTGCTGTAATATTATTATTTAATACCTGGCTTTTGTCATTTTCCTCCTTTCAGAACCAGCAGGGACAAGTCTGTGTGTAGGTCTGATAAAGAACCTTAGCTGTGCTACACTGCAGGCACTGGGAATTACATGTTCCAGAATAGTGGTCTTTCCAGAGAAATCTGTATCAGATATCTCTGTGCACTCTTCAGCCATAGTGGCCACTTAATGAGCGAGGGTCTGAACTGTGGTATCCTGATAGTGGCTTTCCTGTCATTGGAGCAGCTGTGAATTGGAGCAGAAAGCGTTTCTTGTACCATTCATTCCCAAGGCAGGGAGTTAGGCAAGTACTTGCTAGCTTGTCTTGATGAGGCTGTGCCACATGTGTTGTATTAGCATGCCAGAATAAATACACTTCAGGTCTAGTCAACAGTAAAAGGCTCTGTAAGTGTCACTGGAAGTAGGCAGATGGGGTGGCTCATGCTTCCACAGATGCTGCTTCCAACCTCAGATGCCCTCTGGAACATTAGAAGTGAGTTTGCTGGAGGGGAAGGGGAGATGGCTTCTTGTTTGGTTGGTCTGTTGTACTTTTACCCTCAGAAACTCACCTTTATTAAGACTGACAGCTCTTCCCTGTGAAGCGGATGGATTGGTCACACTCCTGGATGAGGAAAGTGGCCTGCCAGTTGTTCATGTTTCACGCGGAGAACTGGGGGAAAAGCCAAGAGCACATCCTGAATTTGGAAGCTGCACCTATTCTGGTTTTGCCTTGGTGGCTGCCTGCTGAATGCAGAGGAGCCAAGGGGCTGTGGGTGGGCAGAGCCCAGGAGCTCTGCTGGCCAGCAGGCTGGCTTGCTGCCCACCTCCAAACCCTGGCTCAGCTGTGATCTGCTGCCCTCAAAACTTGGGTCATGCCTCAGGCAAAGCCATCATTACCTACCGTGGATTAATAACCTCAATTACTGGAGCCCTGTGGGTCAGATCTTCCCTGTGCTGGCTGCATTACAGCCCTTTAATCTGCTTTCCTCTCTCATAACCTCTGAGCTTGGAGGGATCGGCAGGCGGGGGAGATCTTCTGTCTTCCAGTATGTTTTCCCTTGGAAGGGCTGCAGATGTGAAACAGCAACCACAGCTGGCAGGAGACTTGAACCCACCAGAGGTGCACCGAGAAGGTGCTTCTGCAGCTCTCAGGTTCAAAGGACAAATGTGGCAACATCTGGAGGTTTGCCATGAAGTACATCAGCCAAAAAGTCACAGCAGCCATCCTGTGGGGGGCTGGCACTCAGGTTTGGTCATCTGGGTAAGGGGCTGCATGGCTTTTGGTGGAGGAACATCCCCCCAATTCCTTAATGTTCCCTGAGGAGCTGGGTAAAGGTGAGACAGAGGTCTGATTTCTAAGATGCTTCTTCACTGGGTATTTCCTTTAAAGAAAAAAGGGCAGGTATCATCAGTGGGGAAATTGCCAGTGAAGAGGGACTGAGCTGTGCAATCCTGGACAGCTCCTGAATGATCTCGAAGAGTCAGGGGATGGAGAAGAGACAAAATCTGTGGAGTAACAGAAACAGAAGTGGACACAAAAGAGCTGCAGAAGGAGCATCTGCTACGGAGCATCTGCTGAACTAACAACAGTATAAATGTGGAGGAGTACAGGGTAATGCACCATTGATGAAACCCAAATACATGGGTGTGTGTGTGTATATATATATATATATACACATATATATAAATTATGGTCACTCAGGCTAAGGGGTACTATTAGGGTCCATTCCCTCACTGAAAAAGACCACAGAGAAAGTGTGAATCTCTCTGGAAGTGCTAGCTCAGCAGATGCAAGCAGAAATTATTGGAAAAGGTACAGAAAGCAAATAGGAGCTATCAACCTGCTGTGCTAGAAATCCCTGGAGCATTTGCACCTTGAGTACTGTGTGCAGCTCCAGTTATTCTGTCTCAGAAAAGATGTGATAGAACTAGAAAGGCACGGGGAAACAGCAATAAGGTCAGTGGAGCGTGAAGAGTAGCTGCTGCCCAGGGAATGATGGAACAGATTAGGCATTTTCAGGTGCCTTCAGAAATGAAACAGTTGAGGAGGGAAGTATGACAGAGGTGTATAAAACCATGACTGTTATGGAGAAGATAAAATTACTATTTCACAATATAATCTTATAATGCTCACCTTACAAGTTAAGGTGAACGTTAAATGGAGATATTGAGGAGTATTAAACTAATAAAATCTTTTTCCTGCCACAAGATTAACCTGTAGAACTCCTTGACAACAGATAGTGATAGCACAGTGGTATTACTGGTTTCCAAAAATGAGTATATGGCATCTGCTGGGCAGTGGAAGTGGGTGGAAGGAACAGTGTTTGGCAGCCTCTTTTTCCAGAGTATCTGTTTTGAGCTGCTCATACTACTGCCAAAAAGTTTGGAGATGCCCTAGAAGTTCAGGTTCTGAGGAAGTGTCACTGTACTGAAAAATATTCAGAACAACCACTTCTCCCTAATTCAGACTGGAGACATTTGATACACAAAGCCTTCTTTAAATGTAATATTAGATTTCTTCTTAATGTCAGGAAATTCAGCTCCTCAGTGCTCATTACTATAAGCTTTTTATGTGTCTGAGGATAAACCTATTAAATGATCAAGGCTAAGGGACATATTTTCTTTTGCTCCGGAACCTGATTTGGTGAGCTCAGAGTGGCTGAGATTTTACCAAGTCAGTCTCTCCAGCAGGACCTGGAGTCAGTGGTTTCTGCTCACTCTTACTCAGAAAAGCAACTAAGAAATTAATCTTTCTTGTCTGATGTGCAAAATCAATCTTTTTTTTTTTTGTCTCACCTTCAATTTGCTCTCAGAAAGTATGTGGTAGACTTTATCCATGGTAGAGTTTCCAGCAGAATCTTTGCCTTGTAATGAGTGCCATTTTATACTGATCAGAAAGAGGCTAATCCTCTCATTAAATCACCAGAATGAGGACTGACAGATGATTCCCTACTTGTTCACAAATTTATTGTGTGACCTTCAGCAAACCCCTCAACTTGGTGCTGCAGTTCCCACTGTCTCGGGTGTGTTTTTGTCTCTGGTGCTGTGCTTTGGTGGAGCTGGGTGCAGTAGGAGCTCTATGTGGCTGTTATGTCCCTGAAGTAGACCCCACCATCCTTCTTTGCAAGCAGTGCTCTGCTTCATAAAGAAGGGGAAAAGGGTAAGCAGAAATACCCAGAGAGCACAATGGTGACAGTGGCTTGCACTGAAAAGGGCTTGGCCCATTTTGGTAGATTTTGCTCTTGCCAGGAGAGGTGTTATGGAATGGTTCTCTGCCACCACTGAAGAATATACAGTCACTGATCCCTTATGGACCCATGGAGTAAGCTTTGAGAAATGAGAACCAAGAGCAAGGAGTTTTGTAAATTTTCAGAGAGAGGGACAAGGTCCAAGCTCTGCATCAGCACCAGCTTGGACAAAGCTCTTAAGGTTAATGGGCCTTTCTCATCATATCCGCCTGTGTTTGACAGAAAATACAACAAGGGCAGAGACTTGCAAAAAACCCAAACCAAGCAACCAACCAGAAATAACACACTTGCACTGTTTGTCTGTGTACCCATCACAATGTTCAAAGAACTACCAGTATGGGTGAAAACAGAACAGCATAGACCCAGCACATTGAAAGATTATTACTGCCTTTGTATGAACACAAGGAAATTACCTTTCTGGCTGGTCTCTTGTCAGAGCTTTTGTAGATTTTCTTTCTTTTTCGGCTTTTGTAACTGGTGAACTCATACACATTATGCTATTTTAATACCTAGGAAAGAGCCTTGTCGGCTAAATCACCTTATTTTTCTCTGATCAGAGTGCAGTACATTCCTCTTTTTAGTAGAAGGTATTAATTTAAATTCCATAATCCTAAACATATTCTCGTTTCTGTTCAGTGCTTCAGAAGGCCAATGGCATTTTAATAAGGGAGAAACACATATGACAGTGTTCCCTGTAAATGTCTTCTGACCTCAATGAGGCTTTCACAGCTTTCTTTGTGTTCCAGCAAATGCAGTCCCTGCTTTTATTCAAGTTCACTATCATTTCCAATACCTGTGTTTACCAGTGGCTGAAAATTTAAATATCTGTAGCATTTTCACAGTAACTTTTGAGATGTTATTTGCATTATTATTTAGTAGTGAGAGCTCATCAGTGGAGCCATAGTGAGATTTATGCATCCCTGTCCCATTGCAGTACTGTTTGGGTACATGCTGTCCCTCTGCACTGAAATAAGTTTTATTCTGGTTTACCTTGTTTTCAGATTAAAATGAGTTAACACATCTAGCAATGTCTCGATTTATGTCAACTCCATTTCTCTTTTCAAATTCTTTAAGTTTTGTTTACTGGGCAAAGATTTACCTAATTGGGTACATGATATTACTGAGTATTTTGTGGCATGTAAACACTTGAGTCATATGCATCACAGTTCTTCCTTTACCATTTTTATGCTTCCATTTTGCTGTGTACTGAAACCTACTCAGTTTGAAAGAGCACGTGCTTGTTGGAGTCCTTACGGCCCTTCCTTGGAAATATCAAGTAATATTCATTCTTTTCACTGATTTGAGTCTGCCCTCCTTTCCTCTAGTGTGAGTCAGGAACTCACCCCTTAGAGTGTGCCCCACAAAGGCTGATTAGGCTTAGAGTGTGCCCCACAAATTATCAGATTTGCTGCAAGGTAATGGAAACTCCCCAAAGAAACGGGCATTATTTTATTAGTCGGTTTATCGGTTATTTTGAGTAGATTTTCCAGGAACAACTGTAATAGTTTAATGAACAGAGGTCTCAAAATTCTGAAGCTATCTGTTGCATTTTCACTTTTTTATTCTTACACAGATCTGTATCATGTACAAGGCACTTGCCCTTACATATTCATGGGGTAAATCCGACCATTCCCATGTGAACTTGATATGTATAACATCTAAGTGCAACTCTTCTCTCATAACTAGTGCTGCACTTCAGTCCTGGTATCTGTGAATGAGTCCATCATTTACAACTCCATGTTGGCTGCTAGTAAGGAGGGCACCTTGACTTTGGATCTCACTGTACTGTCCTTGATTGTCCAGATCCAGAATTGTTCTCATCTCAAACATGCTGCTGAAGCATTTGGAGAAAGAGGACTATTATTTTTTTGTGCTATTACTGAAGTACTGGAGAACCACCAGTTCTGTTTCAGGGCTTCACTGTGCAAACTGCTTCTGGCCTTGTTCCAGAAGGGCTACAGGCTTGCTGTCTGATGATCAGGTGTAGCAGAGGACTGAAGGACAGTTCTGGGTGAAGGGGAGAGGTAACAGCTGTAGTCTCAGTTTGGCATCTGCCCTGACATGGCACCATAGTCCTTCATGATGGCTGTGGAGTAGGGATTGCTGAGGAGCTTGATGGAACAATGATCCTGAGTAACCAGGGACGTGGAGAAGGGCAGTTTCATTAAGCTTTTTGCTATGACTTGATGCATGTGCAAGGTCCTGTCTTACAGCTTATAAATTAAGACAGAGTGATGATTTTTCAGCCTAAGTCACACCAGACAACAAAAACTGAGTTTAGCATGAATCCCAGGGATATTAGTAATATCTTCCATCCTTTTAACAGCCCTGAACTGTACACTACTGGCTTTGCTTCTAGTTAAGTGCTGTTTTTCAGCATATGGAATAGAGTTGACTGGAAAATAAGAGCTACCATTTCATGAAACATTTAGCATTTTAACTGGGTTTTTTGTTGTTTTTTCCCCCCTTTTCTATTCAAGACTAAAATTGAAAGTGTGGAGTATTTATTGAGGGTATGAAAGAGTCCAGATGCTCTCAAAAATATTAGTTTTACCACACATGCTTGACAGATTCTCACACCTAAACAGCATTTCTTTTCTTATACCTGGTTTAGTATTCTGATCTAGATGTTAACATCTAAGTCTGTGTCCCCACTCTTGCATCCCACTGAAGTGCTGGCCAGAAGCCTGTTACATCCTAGTGTGCAGTCTCTGGAAAAATTTCCATCTCATGATCTGGACAGAGACACCTGGTCACTTCTTCCAGGTATTAGGAGAAACAAAAGCAGAGAAGGCTTTGAAAGGTGGTGTGTGAGTAGGTAACTCTGCTTGAGCACAAAGTAATTCAGTTAGAAATTCACCCTTGTGCTGGGTTCCTATTTGTCCCAGTGGGAGCTGCGTTTTTAGTGCACTATTAGTTTACTCAGGTGGACGAGTTCTTTGAACTGCTTTTGTATATGACAGTACTGTTTTGTTGAAGGAATTTTTTTCTGTGCTCCTGTGCTTTCCAGCCTTGTGTTGTGGGTTTTGTGTAATTTCATGAACTGGGGACAGTTCTAAGAAGAACATCTTTTCCTAACCATCCTTGCATGTGAAATACGTGCCCTACCTTTCTCTGTGCAGCGCCAACACTGAGACTTGAGTCTGCAGCGCCGTACCAGTGATAGTTTAAAAATGGATAAAAAAGAAGGTACCTTGAGTTTCAAAGGAGAGTCCTTTGCAGGAGGCTGGTGCCTTGGGGTTTGTAGTTGGAAAGACGGAGGCTCCCTCGTTTATAGTGTGTTCATAAAGGAGCACCCCCGTCTGAGCAGTGTGATTACAGTGTGATTTAACACCAGAGGTGTCTCTTCTTCCCGGCCACCTTGCCGGTGCGGCTGTTCCAGCCGCCGGGAGCCCCGGCAGGGCCGTGCTCGGTGCCCCCGCACATGGTGCCTTCTGTGGCTGGAGCACCCGCGGGCACCGACCCTGCCCGGCGGCCCCGGCGCTGGTGGGGCGGGCGGCGGGGCTGTCTCCTCCCTCCCCGCCGGGTCTGGCGGAACTTGAGCGCGGCGGGACCGTGCCGGCGGTGGCGGGGGCACAGCGGCAGAGCCCCCTCCGGAGGAGCGGAGCGGCCGAGCCCGGCGGCGAGGGGGGGTGTCCCGGCGGCGCTGCCCGCCCCGGCGGGGGCCGTGCCGGCAGGGGGCAGGGCTGGGAGCCGGCCGCCCGTGTTTCTAGGGCTTGACGTCCTTCCAGCCAGCCCGCCCCGCTTCCCGGCACGGCCGGCCCTCCGCCGGCGGACAAGTCCCGAGAAGTGGCGGCGGGGCCCCCCTCCCTCCCCCGGGCGCGGCGGGGCCGCGGCGATGGGCCGGGAAGTTTGGCGGCGAGGGGGCCCGGCGCCCCGCCGCTGAGAGCCGGCCGCTCCGGGGCCGGTCCCTTTTCCGAGGAGCGGGAGAGCGCCACAAAGTGAAATCCATGAGGATTCTCGGGCTTCTCCTGGAGAAAGGCTCGCATATGCTGCAGTGTCTCTGTGGAAGGCGCCTGAGATCCAGCCACAGCCCAGGTGGGGAGCGCGCGTCCTTGTCCCCGCCGCCCTCGCCTGCCCGCCCGGCCGCCGCTCGGCCCGGGCTGGCCCCGTTTCCTCGCCCTCCTCCTCCGCCTCGCCGGCGCCGCGCACAGGTGGCCGCGATGGGCCGGGCGCTGTCCGCGGTGCTGACCGGGTCCGCTTGATTGGGCATCCCCCACACCCGGGTCTCCTCCGCCGCCAGCTTCCCCACCCGCTGGATTCCCAACCCGGCCCCCAACCCACGCTGTGCTTAATCCCGCCTGGAACCCCCACCCACACAGAACCCCAACGTGCGTCCTTTGTCCTCACAGAGATTCCTACCTCACACGTGACTCTCATTATTGTTCCTCATCCCACCTGGAGCCTACTCAGGTCCTTTTTCTTCGTATGGGACCCCTGTATTTCTCATCCCACCTGGAATCCCCAACTATGTATTCTATTACCACCTGGCCAATATGGGGATAACCTTCTCTGGAGTGCCAATGGTCCCACTCTAAGAGCTCTCTGTACTTGCTGCTCTGATAGTAGTAATGTTGCAGAAGTATTCTGGTGGAGGGTGTTGAATGTGTTTTTGAATGGGGAAGTACTGAGAAGCAAAGAGAAATTCCTGCCTGCTCCCAATGGGAGTCGTGAGGAGACTCCCAACTTCTCTCTCAGCTCCTAGCCTGTTGGGGAGAGAGCATTTCACTAGGATGGGAAGGAAGTGTAGTGGGGTCAATTTCTGATTGATATTCGTGATCCTAAACACTTCCCCTGAGCGTTTTTTGAATAGGGCAATAAGTACATTAGTGCAGTGGTTTGGTGTGGTACTACCCCTGAGTTTTAGGATGATCTTGCTGAAGCTTTTAAAGTGGTGTTTCTACAATTTCTTCTGTGCTACATGTGTTTCTTCCATGAATCTGACTTTCCCTCTCTAGAACACTGGGTAAATTCCTATGGAATGAAATCCTGTGTTTTTGTTGTTATTGTTAAGATCTGTAGAAGCTACTGATTGGATGCTTATGAGGATCTTTTAGATTATTCTTTCTTAATGCTTGTATTGGGTTTTTGGTGGGATCTTGTACCTAGAAGAGAAAAATGTCCATGTTTCCAGTGTAAATGTTTGGCGTTCTCTTGAAGAGAAAGGCTGTTCTTAGGGGAACACTGTTGCTGAGGTAGCCTGGATTCCCTTATGGCCTTGCTAAGGAAAAGCTGTTAATGGTTAGAGCCACCCGTTTATGCTTCAGTAGCCTCTTCCCTCCCATGACACTCTTGTGTGCAAGTTGCTGTCTGACAAGCTCATGGCAACAGGGGAATCTGGGAGACAACACTGGACTCCCTTCGAAGCATGTTCTGCCCTGCTTTGAAGAACATTATGATAGATAAATAGAATAAATTGTGGTTGCACGTAGAAGCAGTACACACACTAGTGTCTTTTCAGTGAAAAGCTATAATGGAGTTTTCATTGTAGTGCTAGTGTGAATGTTTGTTTTGTGTCTTTTTGGAAACCTGGAACAGAAAATAGAACAATTAGCTACTGGTAAAAGTGGGGTGATGCTCAGGCCATGGGGGATGCTAAGCTATAATTTTAGTGAACTAGAAGTCAGTGATAGTGTCCTAATATCTTCCTGTCTGAGCTGGTTTGGCTTTACAGGTGGATCCTGTGCTGGTGTGTGCTTGATGCATATGTGGTGCCTGAGTCTTTTCTTACCTCCCCTGTTCTGATGAATGATAATGAACGTTGCATACTCTTTGTATTTCCTGATGTGGGTCTGTAAGGAGACAATGTATGGGAATAATCTCCTATTGGTATCTCCAACTGAGCTTATTTTCCAGGTACCCCATGCCACCATGAGCCTGACCACTCCAGATGGGGTCTCTTGCTTTGAATCAGGATGTTAAAATACATTCCGTCTCATTGGCTGTGTTTTTTCATTTTCCATTAAGGTTGGGGTTTATGTTCTCAAAAAACGCACAATAAAAATGAAAGCTTCCACATATAAAAGGGTCACTGTGGGGTGGGCCTGCTGGAGGATAAATCTCCTTGCTACTTCTTCAAAAGGAGAGCATGCCCCAGGAGATAGGTGTATACTCTGGCAACAACCCTAAAGGTGTAGTGCTGGCCCTAGTGTGGCACTGTGGGGCCAAGAGATGTAAAGCAGCAAAAGGATTATAAAATTATGGGAGTGGAAGGACGGTGGAAACATGGACGACAGCAGCACTGGCACAGACTGTTGTGTACTTACATGTCCTTGATCCTCTGATCTGAACTTATTCTGACAGATTGACCAAACCTTTTGCCTTCCTCATATCTGTGTATTCTTTAATGCAAACAACTCATAAAGATGTAAGCACACGTTTAAAGTCAGATTCATATTTGTGTGTTGTGCTGACTCAGAGCCTTAGACCATTCCTAATTCTGACAGAAGCTAATGCATGACGCTTCAAAGAGAAACAGTGAATATTGAAGGTAGTTGTATAGTACTGTACAGCTCTATTGTGATGTTAGCAAAATTTTTTAAGATATTAGCAAGATTTTTTTATTGTTATATGAAGACATCTCACCTCTTTGCTTTAGCTAACTCCACCCTGTTGTTTTCTTATGCTCTACTTCCGAGGTGTGCAGACCTTATCTTAGGGACAGGCTGTGGTTGTTTGAACAGTACCCTGCAAAATGGGGCTTATTGGGTCTCCAAGACACCACAGCATTGCAAGTAATTCCTAGCAATGCACAGTAAGAAATTTATCCTCTTCCTTTGTGAATTTCTTTACAAGTATTTTAGCACAGCAACATCCTGTATCATCTTTCAGGTGCTTCACTTGTTATCTTAGTTTCAGGGTTTGTAAGCTGGCTGATTGTATTAGATGCACAGAGATATTTCCCTTTGTGATGATGCAATTATAGTTAATTTTTTAAAGTGTTTTATTTAATTAATTTTCTCTGCTAACACTCTTTTCCCCTTTGCTTAGGAGATGTGGTTTGCCAGTCCAGATTTTTATTTTTTGCTTTTGGCTTCCTAGCCAAAATTATGAAACAGATAGCTACTACACTGTTAAGTTCAAGGTAAACTTTAAATAATGACTGCATTGTTTTTGTAGCTGTGAATAGAGTTGTGAAAAAACTATTTCGGTGACCTGTACCTGGTTTGCAGCCACTTTGATGTAAAAGGCCCTGTACCCACAGACTGCATAATAGCAGCATGGAGATTTCTGCTAGTGAGTGTGTTTCAGTCTTCATCCATAAGGATTTCTTACTGGACTCTGTGAGTGGTTCTGTCTCATGCCTGTCCTCCCCTTGACTCCTGTACAGACTCTCCTGTGGGATTCATCATTGCTAAAATCACAGATATTTTTCAACCAGCAACAGCATTCAGCAGCAATGCATTTTCAGCTTTATTTTCAGTAGTAGAGGTTTGGTTGTATCCAGAGACTGATCTATTCTCATACATTCATAAGTGTACTTCTCAGTTTAAATCCTATTTTGCAAATTGATGCCTTCAGTATAAATTAAGCTCATATTGAAAGTAAATCCTGAACTTGGCTTCCATGGGAGTCTCACTGGTGAAATTTGGAGATGCTCCTGGAAATCTACTGATTGATGCTGGCTTTATGGCAAATTAAAATGATGTCTGGCACAGTAGGTCTTCATATTTCTCCAGGCATCACAACACTAAGTTTGATTTTTGGGTCAACAGGAACATGAATTCTGTCTAGGTAGGCAGGGTCAGGCTGTGCCTCTGCCATTTGCCAGTCTGTTGCTTCCCATATACATTTTTGCATTTTCCCTGAGACTATCTGGGCCACGGTCATAACGTGTCTGCACGTGCAAGACATCTGCAGATGCAAATGGAATCACACACACAGGAGGTACAATTGCATATTCAAGAATGGCATTTGGCTTATGAGCAGAACAGGACTCCTTTGTTTGCTTGGGCAGTCACCTATGCATCCATCTACATTTTATTTATATACACTAGTTCTTGAAAATTTTCCCACTGCTGTTGTTCAAGTAAATAGCAAGTTACAGTGTACAGCCAGTACTGCACAGTTCAGCTTCAAATTACTGGAAGCAACAGCTCTGTGTATGTAAGCGACAGAGTGAAACCTGCAGTTCCTTGCTGAGTTCAGGGAGCACAGGGAGGCTTTGATCTGTGGCAGCTCAGAGTGTGGATGTGCATTGCTGGTGGGAGATGGGAACAGTGGCTTAGTGGTGCTGAGCCGGAGCTGGGAGTGGGTCACAAGGCTGAGAAGCACTGGGATCTTACTGGGGGTCATCAGTACATTTTCCTTCCCATATCAGGTGTCTTGCCTGTCATTCTCTGCCATTGTTACAGCACGTATTTTTGTTCAGACTCCTTCTTGCTGTTTTGTGTTTCTGGAAAAGTAACACTGACCAGTGGAAGTTAAGTACCTGTGCTGTTCTGGCATAATGCCTATTGTTGACACTCATACACTAGTGGAAAGAATACCTTTGTCTGATTTAGTTTAATTCACCTGGGAAATGAATTAGACAAAACTCTGAAAAATCTTTTTTCTTATAACAGGAGCACTCCTCTGGGGTATTATTTAAGAATAGCTATAGCATTTTAAATCCACACTTTCCTTTATTCTGAAATAACCCTCTCATGAAGACATTGGCTAAGCATCTCTCCTGGAAGCCCAAAGTACTTGTGCATCTTTGCAAAAAAATCTGTTCTGACTGAGCTGGAAAAGATTAATTTTTTAGCATTTTTATTTGGTGAAATTACTTGGTTTCTATCATACAAAAATTCCAGAGATATAAATGATAATGAACTTACTTATATGCATATAACTTTTTTTAAGCACTTGCAGTCAGTTTTGTGTAGCTATGCAGAGGAAAGTATTTGATATTATACAGGATTTTATTTTTCAGTTTGCAATAAAATATTTCATAAATCTTCAAAAGAAATGCAGGTCCAGGAACTTCCTGGGTGTAAAGTGGCTTGGCAATGCAGAGCTGTCAGCCAGATGTCTGAGGTTACAGAGCTGGGCATCTGGAATTGCTGGATCTTCACTCAGTCTTCTGAATATTGAAACTTGTCTGGTCCTACCAGGAGCATCACTGATATTGAATCGTATTTGTAAAACCTTTTGCTTTCTGTGAATGAGAAAATACAAGCAAAATAAAAGTAATTTGAGTTTTCTTAAATACCTGTAATCAGGATGGTAAACAGTACTCTGAAGCAGAGGTTGGCTGGTTTATGGCACTTCTCACTTGAAGGTTTGCATGGTTTTGTAAAGGAATAAAGCTTAACTTCCTTCACTTCCTAATCTCAGCCAAGAAAAGAGTAGGAGTTTGTCTAATGTTAAACACCATGTACTATTGTGATGCATTATAAACTTAAAGATTTATGGGAAATAACTAACAATATAATGAAATAATTTTTCAGCTTTTCCGTTGTTTTTTCTGAATGTCTGCGTATATAAAATTCTGTGTTGCTGTTTTTCCACTTGAAGAGTAACAAAAGAACCCAGGGTCAAAGGCAGGTATTTAAAGTTGATGACTTTCAGAGCAGATGCTTTCAGCTTAAGAGCTGTGTGAGTGTCCTTAGGTCATGTCCGTGGAAGACCAGTGAGTATTTCCAGAGACAGATCTCAGCTCACTGAACCATCTGAGTGCATATTTAACTCTATGCAGGCACCTAATCCCAACCAGAACCATTGTTTTAGACAAGTGGTCTGTATCATCCCTAAAATTCTTGTTTTCTCTGTCTACATAGCATTGACAGTAGGCTTGTTTCCTGCTTCTAGCAGATCCTTCTGGAGGTATTTCACAGCCATTGGTTTCCAGATGGAAAGCCCTGTTCATTAAAGAAATTGAAATCTTCCTGCTTTGTTTGTGAGAGTGATCTAGTTCTGGCTCACTGAACTTCATCTCAAAACCAAGCCACTTGTCTTCCCATAGCCCTTTCTGCTGCTTTCCAGAAGTAACCTTTTTAATTTTTTACCAAACTGATGCTAGTTTTAAATTTTTTAGTCTAGGTTGTACATATATCATCAAAAGTTCAGCATGGTCTGAAAACTAGATGAGGTTTCTTGTAGAATATAGAATTTTTTCAGTTGTAAAAGACCTCTAAGATTGAATACAACTGTTACCCCATCACTGCCAAATCCACCATTAAGTGCCATATCTACATGTCTTAAATACCTCAAGGGATGGTGACTCTACCACTTCCCTGGGCAGCCTTTTCTAATGCTTAGCAACTCTTTCAGTGAAGAAATTTTTCCTCATATACAATCTAAAGCTCCCCTGATGTAATTTGAGGCCATTTCCTCTTGTCCTGTCACTTGCTGCTTAAAGAGACTGACCCTTACCTTGGTACAGCCCTGTCAGGGAGTTGTAGAGAGCAATAAGATTCCTTCTGATTCTCCCTTTCTCCAGGTTAAACACTCCCAGCTCCCTCAGCCACTCCTCATAGGACTTGTTCTCTAGATTTTTCCCCAACTCTGTTCTAAAACTGGAAGGAGCACCTCAATGTCTTTCTTGAAGTAAGGGGCTCAGAACTGGACACAGGAATTGAACTGTGGCCTCATAAA
Source organism: Certhia americana (assembly GCA_018697195.1). Lineage (NCBI taxonomy): Eukaryota > Metazoa > Chordata > Aves > Passeriformes > Certhiidae > Certhia > Certhia americana. Next base: position 3,169,765 of record CM031865.1, on the reverse strand, counting down.
TGTCCAGTACAGGGGATGATCACCTCCCCAGATGCAGTGGTAGTGTACAAAGCTTTCAATTGTGTGAATAAACGCTTGCTTAATAGGACTTTTAAAATTCTTTTTCCCCTTGGAGGAAAACAGATGTGTAATGTTTAATAATAAAAATAGTGTTTCGTCCCATAGCCTGAAATGGCATGGAAGGAGGTAATCATGTTTTGTATGGCAAAGCATTTTTCTAAATGGCATGTTTATGCCTTTCTAGTATGGTGGCTGCAATTGGCTGCTGGGCCGATTTGCATGTGCTAAATTGCAGTCCTGGGGATCTGTGAAAACAACCCAGCAAAGCCAATCTCAGCTGGGAGCATGGAAGCTGCTGCTAAATTTGTGATGAGCCACCCCCAGGCCCAGCATGAGTCATTATCATTGTTTTGTTTTCCAGAAGTCGGTACCAAATGCTTCCAGGATCCAAAGCATGGATTATCTATGGAATTGTATTAGTTCCCTCAAAGCTTTGTTTGTTCCAGATAAGAGGAAAGAATAGGAAAAAAATCTGCTTTAAAAAAAATGAAATAATTGTTTCCTTGTTAGTGCTCTTTTTCTGCTTTTAATGTGCGCTCACAGCCATTTGTTCACTTGCAAACTCACTTGTGCTTGGCCCAGCAGTCACTGCTCAGTCCTAATCAGTTTGCTTTGTGCTGCCGAGGAGAAGGAGGGGCAACAGTAAGTACAGTAGGATGAGGTAACTTGACTGAAGTCATTGGCTCTGTCAGAACTGAGGTGGGGAGTTTCTAGTGTCCCTTCTGTCCCTTGCTGGTTTCTGAGCGAGTGTCCCTATGAAGCCACAGCTCTGTGTGTGACCAGCTGGGGCATCCATTTGCTGTCCGTCAGGAGTCTTTGATTTGAGGAGTGCATTGGCCTGACCCCAGGGTCCTACACCTGATTCCCACTTGCTGGGGTTGCTGGTCCTTGGGGAGATAGGACAAGGTGTTGAGAGAACAAAAGCCCCTGCCCTGTGCTGGGATTGTGACAACCAGGAAATTTGTTCCCAACTTTTAGCTCTTGTTTCAGGTTGCCTTCTCAAATAGACTTCTTTGATGTGCCATGGACTGCAAGTTTACCTGCAGAGAGTGTGGGTGGGGTGCAGAGGAAATGCTGGGTCCTGCAGAGGAAAAGTCCAGGAGCAGGAATACACATGTGTGTGGGCATACAGAAGCATATAGAAGTGATTAAAATTCAAAATTTCAACATACGGTGGGTGGAAAAGACATGGACAGAGTGGGAGGCCATATGAGCATAGGAGTGGAATAAGGAGCTGAGAGCACCAAGAAAGAGGAATGGAGAAAGGGGAACTTCTAGTGAAACTGGCTTAAAAATGTAGTTAAACATGCTGTGCTTGCTTTGTGGAGAGGAGTACCCAATCTGATGTTCCCTCCCCTGCTTTACTGATTTTCTGGGTGGGAAAGTCTGCTGGGAGGATCCAAAGTATGTCTGGAGGAAGGAACAGGCGAAGCAATCTTTCTTACGGGGCTGAGGGTGGAGCTGGACATACTTGGACAGAGCAGTCAAACTGGAAAAGCACAAGGATCAAAAGTGTCCATGACACAACACAATGCTCAAGCCTCTCTATGGTGTTGGTGTGTCTGCAAGATAACCACTGGAATGGTATTGCAATGTCCTCCATGCAGCAATGTCCTTCTCAAGTTCTGTATTTGCTCTTTTGTTGCAATGTGACATGAAAGCCAAACCAAAGAAAATAATGATTCTGCTGCTGGTGGGACTGGACAGCCAACATATACTGCCACTACTCTTGTGTGTTCCTGTGACTTAGAGTTGTCATTGTTTATCCTTTTCTGTGGCTTTTTGGTGATGGAGAGAGGGGCACATCAAATTGTAGTAGCAAAATTCAATGGCTGACCCTGACAGACTGGGACACCTTCCTATGTCCCAGTGTGTGGTGGTCCCTTTGCTCTCAGTTCCATGTGCCCAGGCCCTTCCTGCTGCTTCAGTTTAAAAATAGCCTAGGGGTATCCTAGGTGGTGAATTTGTGAGCCTAGAGGGACTCTTAGGTGATGGTTTTGAAAGGCTGATTTCCCCAGGTATTTATGCTTAGTGCAGGCAGGGTATAATCTTTGTAAATATTCAGTTGGTTGATCAGACAAATATGTACCTAAATATTCACATATGGCTTAATGTCCTGTGGCTATGCTTGTGTGTTCCTCTCTAATAACTGTAATTTACTTTTAATGGGTAAGACAAAGAAACCTAGTATGCTTTTTCTTCCGTTTCTGCATTTCCTATAGTATCTGTGATGAATCTTTTACTGTGCTCACCCTTAACCTGAAGAGGCAGTTGTGGGAGTATAAATCATGCTCCCAGATGCTTACAGGCTGCTCAGAAATTAAATGCACTTTCCCTGCCCCGCCTTCCCTGCTAAATGGCTGACACACATCTTAAAACATCTTGCTGGAGATCTGTTTCTGCCCTGCAGCTCGTTCACAGCACCTCAGCTGAGAAGGCGATGTGACTGCATTTTAGGGTTGGTTTGGGGCTTTGTTTTTGAGACTAGGAAAGGTTAGAGTTAGAACAATCAAATTTCTTCAGATGGTGTGTGAAGCATGAATAAGGAGGGCAATTAAATGGGAGCATGTCCTTTCCTGAGGAAACATTTTAGTGAATGAATTTCACACTTGTTTGGCATTTCTGGCAGGTGGTGGGTCTTGCTGAGAGTACTCCCTTGAGAGCTTCTCTCCTACTCATCCACAGCTTGTGCCCTTTGGGTCAATACTTCTTTGTCTAACATGGTGTTTGGCAAGGGATGCTCCCACCTCCCAGAGAAGGTCAGGAAAAACACTTTCTAAATGATAGTCTGCTAAATATAAAAATATACAAACCAGAGGCTTTTCTTTGTTACTAGTGAGAGAAAAAAACAACTCCAAACTGGCAGAAAGACCCAGACAGGCACACTGCTTTGTGAAATAGCCACAGGTGCCTCTTGGGGACTATACTTAGGGCAGTCCTGGCATTAAGGGTGTGTCTGCTCAGTGGGAAGAGTTTATTGCCTATGTGCATGGCCAATGAAGAAAAGGGTTTCAATAAGAAAGTCGAGTTTTGACAAGGGACTGGCAGGGTGCAGAGGGAGAAACGCAGAGCCCCAAAGCATGCTGAGAAGACAGTTATGGGTCTAATTCTCACTAGAGCAGGGATAAAGGACTGGGATAAATCCTGCTCACTCAGCCCAAAGGCATCACTTCTCTTTCTCTCCTGTCCACCTGCTCACTCATGTGAGCTCCAGACTCACTGCAGGTCTCAGACTCACTAGATTTTCCCTTCTTTGGAAAGAAGCTTCTTTGCTCCCAGTCTGTGGAAGGGGAGGACAGCACAGTGTTGAAGAGGAGAGAAAGGCATTGAATCTATTATTTATGGAAATGTTGTTCATTTGGTTGGTAAAAGGCTGTTGGGATTAAATGTTAAAGGAATGATGTGCTTGTTACTCAGTGAGCACATGTTGCCCCACTAACTGCCAAAGGACAGTTGTCTGTTGTAGCACTTGTGTAATCGTTCATTAAACTTTGAGACTAAGAGCCAGTATGTCTTACTCCCTACTTCATCTCTGCTTTATCCACAATGATGTTGTGTTATAGAGACAGATCTTCACTGGGTTTAGTATATCCTGGAAAGAGTTTTTTTGAAAAAAATGTAGGAAATGTCTGAAAAAGTCACCAATATAAAGATATAGGGAGGTAGCATCAATTAACAGAAAAATATGAAAGCAATTAATCTGGGCTATATAATAAAGGGTCCATCAGCCCAATAGCCTTCCTCCAGCCACATCAGTTAGGAAGAAGTATGAAAATATGATCTGTCCCCCAAATGTTCTCCCAACTGCCAGCTATTTTTAGCTTAGAAAATTATCTGAGCCAGACATGTACATAATGAATTCTTAGTGGATTTTTCTTCTGTGTACTTGACCAGTTCCCCCCTTGAGTTCATGAACGTTTTTAGCATCATAGTGTCCTGTGAAAAGGATTTCCCCAGACCTGTTACATGAAGAAGCTTCTCTTTTCCTTTGTTTTGAACTTGATTCCTGCTAGCTTGATGTCTTCCAGAGACCAGTACTGAATGAGATAGCGAATAGCAGACCCCATCCTCCTCTCATGCTACTTCTAATTGCAGGGACCACAAGCATACATCTGCTAAGCTGTCTCTCACAATTTGAAGAGTCTTGGATCTTCCTGTTGCCTCCCTTTAAACCATTCCCAGTTCTAATAAATGCTTGTTGCAATGAGAAGAGCACAACAGCACAGACTTGTCTCAAGTAAGGCATTGCTTTTCTTTATGCCCAGGGACTCAAAACCAGTTGGCTCAATTCAGCTGGAGAGACAGCAGTTATCATGTGGGATACAGAAAGGAAGGCAGGCTGGTGAGTAGGCTGTTATGGCCAAATGATGAGTTCTGTAGCTGTCAGTCCCTACAAGCTTGTGATTAAAGTGGCATCCCAAGCTGTGGGTGGACACAGCCTCAGTGAGCCATTTAGCTGCGTCAGGAGATGAGGATGGCCGTGCCGGAAATGCTGTGTGTGACAAAGCGTGGGGGATCACCTTGAGACACGATTTCAGCTTTGGGATGCTTTGAGCTCTGTTCTGCCTGATGAGGTGTGCTGGCAGTTGGCTGCCCATGGACTAGAGCAAGAGTGGGGGACCTGGTTCCACTCTGATGTGAGATACTGCCACGCACATCCTGAGGAGAGAAACCAGGATACCTGGGGTGTAACTGAGTTCCTTTCAAAGACAATCCCAAGTTGGAAGGGACCCATGGAAATCTGACTCCTGTTTTAGTAGATGTCTGCATGGTGAGATGAGCTGTAGCTTAAACCCCATTGATTGCATTGACAAGGTTTTCACCAAGTGTAGGGGAAGCTAGGGAGAGTTGCTCAGTGTATCATTTAGGCTGTATGTACCTGCACATAACTCCACCCTGGGTACCACCACACCTTCCTGTGCCTTATTGCCTGTCTGTAGTGAGGAGACAATGCTGCCTTCTTTGCAAAGTACCTGTGGGACTAACCCAGGACCTGTGTGGACAACTAACTGAAGGACTGTAATTCTCAAAGCTATTTAATATTACTCTGTCTGTACACTGGAACTGGGGAAAGGGGGATAGGATTTTAGGTATTTAGAAGAAGATACACCATGAGAATTTTAGAGTACATTTGAAATTCCTCATTTGTACTTTAAGAGGCATTTGAGACTCCCAGCCATTCAGTAAGCTCCCATTAAAAGCACATGCATTACAAACTTCTCACGTTAAAGTATTTAATGTTCAGTAGGAGTGCAGCTTACCAGGGAGAATATGCTGGCTGCCTATTTAAACAGATGAAGGCAATTGCTTTCTAAGGGTTAAGTATGACACGGTAAGCCAAGGCCTGAAGCACTTAGCAAGTGCCAGCCAGCAGCTGGAATAGCTCAGTGATGGATAACAAGTGCCCTGTCCTTCCATTCCTCCAAAGCCTGCTTTGCTCAATGAAGGTTTCTAACGCTGAATCAGCAGCAGCCCAGAGGGCTCTCTAAAGGCTTCTGCACACTAAAGGTTAATGGTGGTGTCTCAGGAGGTAGATTTCAGAGAAAAGAAGGTTTTTTCTGTTGTTTAGGGTTTGCTTATCTTCTCTGTATTACCTGCAGCAGTGTGCTAACACATAGGCAAAGTGGGCTGTGACCTCAATCAGCTAGTTAATTTTAAGCCCGTGCTTAAGTGATTTGCTAAAACTGTGCTTATTCAGAGAAAGCAAGCTGATTGTATTTTCATTGCTCAAGCTAGGTGAATTATAACATCTAAGTGATTTTAATGATGAAAGGGCATTTTATGCTTTGAAACAATTATTTACATGCCCATGAAGAATATTAGTATCAGTCAGTATGTCTGATGATTGATAGCTATATTCGTACTTTGCTAATAACCCCCTCAAAGCTACTTGAAATACAGTATTGTGCATTTACATTTTTATCTATGTAATTTTAAGATGAGTAGAGCTCATTAAACCAAAGTATTTTTATGTCTTGTGTCAATAGAAAATGTTCTTTTAAATGTTCAGAAGGAATTGGTTACAGAATTATGGGAAAGAGAGGGAATAAATTGTTTTCCTTTCGTCTTCAGTACATTCTTCATCCTTTTGCTTTTGATGACTAAACTGTTCTGTATTTGCAATTGAAAACTGTTGATTGGAAACTCTTGTGAGACTAACATAAATGGGGCTTGATTTTGAAAAATACATTCGTGATCGTTTGCCTAATTTGTGTGTGCAATTAGCGTGATTGCCACTGGAAATGGCCATCTGAGAACAGACTGTTGGAGAATTCTGTCTTTTTCTGATCTGTTTTCTCTCTCTCCTCCTTAAGGTGCCAACTTCTATGATATCTAAATATTACCCATGGAAGTTAAATTGGTAAAATGTTTGTTGATACCCTTTCATCTCTTACCTCTCTGCCTTCAGGTGTTTGTTAAAAGGCTGAGAATGATTATTCCCTTCTCCTTCCTTCTCCAGTCCACTTGACACAATGTAAAAGAGGTTCTCTCATCTAAGTTGTTGATCTTGCAATTTAGAGTCAGGTCTTACTGGCAACTCTATAGACTCTTACATGGCCATAGTAATATTCAAGTAGTTTCCAGGTGTGCACAAAGGATTACAGCTCTCATCTGTCAGGTCTTTTACTCCCTCCTGAGGAAACCTGTGCTCACAGGTGACAAGGTGGAATTGTTTCATTTTGCTTTGTTTTAAATGCGATGAATTAAAAAGGTAAGATGGATGAGTCTCTAGAGTATTCCCTGCAGGGAAGCTGAGAAACCTGGTTCAGGTTAGTGATTTGAAGGGCATGTCTGCTCAAGACATCTTTGAGCTGACTTGGAGTACTTTTTGTAGGAGCATGGTATCAAGGCTGCAGTTCCTCAGTGGCTTCACTGTGGGGTCAGAGAAAGGAATGAGCTTGTAAACCCAACCTCTGGGGGCAGTACTCTTATTTCCTCCCAATGGAAATTAAGCCAGTGGGAAACCAACCTATTCTTATTATTGGTGTTTTAAAAATGAATTGTTTTTAATCACACCAGCCTTACCTGTTGTCATGTGGCTACACAAGTGCTGCTGTTGTCAGGAGGGAATCAGCAAGAAAAGTGTAGCCTGCGGCAGGGAGGGGAATGTGTGGAATTGCCCTTTCACAGCTACTCACACCTACCTGGGTTTGAAGCAATGGGGCACTGCAGCACTGCTGGTGACGTTGACATCGCGTTCATTGCTCCTGAAATGTGAGGTATAACTAAGTCAGATCTAAAGATTAGGTGTACCTTCCAGTTTGGGCTGTGACTCAGACCTACAGTTGCAGAGGTGGGAGAGCCAGGACAGTGTACAGAAGACAAATATCCCCTGGCTCATTAATGATGGGATGGAGAGCACATACTGCCTGATTGCTTATTGGCTGTGGCCTTTCATTAAGAGTAAACTCAATTTTCCCAGTATTGACAGCTGCCTAGGGAGGGGTCGTGCTATGTGGCAGGCACTGAATTGCCAAGAACAAACACCCAGATACCACAATATGTCAGGAATGTTACTGTCAGTGTATTTCCTTCTTTTCTTCTGCACTCTATCTCCTTGTTGAGAAGAAACAATTTCTAGGGATGAGACATTAAGTATGTCAATCCTGGCCTGTCTGCTAGCTAGGAAATGCTGGAAAGTTAATGAATTTAAGTGGGGAAGATGGTTCTTGTTTGTACTTGCTTGTTCCTGGCCTGGGTTAAGACTCATTTAATTAGGGGAATGTAGTATCCTTTCCAGAAATTCCCCCAAGCCAATCAAAACCTTTGTTTTTTTCCTGCCCAGTCATTCTGATTCTTCCCAAAGCATAGACATTTATTGTGCTGTGATGAGAACTTTGGAAAGGAACAAGCAGAATGTGTTTTGCCAGGGAGAATCAGTTTCTGCTGGCCCTAGCACTGCTCTTCTCCCTGCTCTGTCCAACCAAAGGCCCTCTCCATTAGCACAAGCATCTTCTTTCCTCATTCTGAGAGATGCTCCAGCCCATTCCAAACATATAATTATAGGCATGAAAAAAATAATTTGTTCTTATTCAGCACCTGATAAAATGGTGACTCAGGCATTTTCATTTTCCATTGGAAATGCAAGTTCTTGCGCATTTGGAGTGCTCACCAGCACGCAGCCTGAATTTTAAAGGGAACTCTCTGCCTGCCTCCTGGAAGGGCAAAATGGTTACAAATGCAAAATGCCAGGTGGAGGCTCTCACAAGTAGCTTCATTTGGCGACATGGTGAAGCAAACTAAGGTCACTGACCTGTCTCTGCAATTACCCCTGCAGTGTAGTTATCCCAGCAAAAGCCCAGCCTACACCCAGCAGTGGGCTGTGGAGACCTGGCCAGCCTGGCAGGCTGGAGCTTTCTGGCCACTGGGGCTGCACGATCAGCCTGGCATTTGAGACAAATGGTGGAGCAAAAGGCACCTGATCAGGTTTAGGATGGCCCTTGTGAAAAGGATGACGACACTGTTCCTAAAATAAACATATTTCTGTGCTGTGTCAGGAGATCTCTCATACACAGGCTGGAAGGAAGCAAGATACTTGCTGAAAGGCATAAATCTTTCTGACCACCTTCAGTGGTTATTTTTAAGCTCAGGGCATGCAGTGCTATGAATCCCATCCCATTAGGGCTAGAAGAGTGTTAGCCAGAAGATGGGTGCTCTGGAGCATGACAGCTCTCTTCCTCCTGCCCACATGACCTGTGCCTTCCAAAGAAAACTCCTGGGCTGTGACAAGACTGAAAGGATAATGGGCAGCAGCTTGCCCCACCTCTGCCAGGTTTTGGGAGGGTAGGCTTGAACGTCCTCCTGGTAAGCTGTGCAGATGCAGAATGTTGTTTGATTTTAGTTTAAAGTGAATTCATTAAATGGTGTTTTATTGTATTCTTCCAGAGCAGCCAGAGTTGTAGGATAAATATTTATATAGAACAGCTGCTGAGTTAAGAAAAGAGACATCAGAAGTACAAATATATGCTTTTGCCTTTGCTTCTACCCAAAGATCCCTGAAGACTTAATGATTCCTGTGGGTCCCTTCCAACTCAAAATACTCTACAATTCTATCTAAGACTTTGACAGGATCAATTATTTTTTTTACCCCTTCTGAGCTTTTTTTTCTGTTTTGTTTTCCTATAATTCAGGAACCAAATGCACTGATGGAGTAAAAACAAGTCCATTTACTGCTTCTCCTTTACTTTGTGGCCAACCTATGCCCAAACCCACCATGGCCTGGCAGCTTTTCACAGGAGTATACTGGACCAAATCCAAATTAGTGCCTAGTCCCTCTTTCTCCAAGCATTTACGTTTGCTGATCAATTACTGATGTAGCTTAGTAAACCCTCTTAGGGCCCCTCTTGGGAAGGACTGTAACATTTCTGAACATGAGCCAAAATCCTTTAATCATAAAGAGATAATCAACTAAATCATTTGAACCCAGCAGTCTGCAGGTCATGGGGGATGCTTTCTGGCTTTGCTCCGAAAGCTTCAAAAAGTTCTTTAGAAACTGCTGCCCTAATGTGTGATGCAGTGGGGAGAGCTGGGAGAAGACAACGTTTCAATTTGGGTTTGTTTTTCCCCATGACAACATAACTTCCTAAAAAAAAAAGGATCAGCATCTTGGTCTGTTGGGGAAAAAGTGACATTTCTTCTGAAAAATGAAGGCTCTTTTCACTGGGTATTTTTTACATCTAATGCTCCTCTGGCAAAATGTGGGTGCATTTTTAGTGATAGAAAAAGTCTTTCCCTAAATGTTGGAGGATGTAGGAGCAGTGGTGCTTTAAAAATTGCACTCTGTCAGCAAATGAATGGCAGGTGAGTGTGTATGTATTTGTTCATAATGTTCCTACTGCCTGTAGTGTCTGGGGTGAGCACTCTCTGGCTGTGTCATAAGCCTGGTAGCATTAGCAGAAAAGCCTCCCCAGCTTGGGAAGAGGTGGAATATGTTTTGAAAAGACAGGAATGCAGGATATCTGTTGTGTGGTCCAGTCCTTTGGACAGCACACAGAGAGGAGAGGTTTGTCAGTGCCCCAGGATCAGGATGTTTGTCAGACCTGCAGCTGTCTGGAGTCCTTTGAACCACTGATAAGGGGCTGATAATGGGAGAAGAGAGAGACTGGGATGGTGCTGTGGTGAGGTAGGAACTGAGTGGTCCTGTTAGGAGAGCAGGGCACGTTTGTTGCCTGTGGGCAATGTGGGAGTATTGGCCCCTCGTGGTTACAAGAGAGACTTTGCCGTTGCCCTGTCAGATGTGGTGGTTGCACTGCTCTCTGTTTAAGTCTCGTTGCATTATGCTGTTTTGGATGATCAAAGGTCAGCAGTGACAGCCTCCTTGGAGTCTCAGACACTGAGACCCGACAAGTCCCTCACACAGCAGAGCTTAGAGTTCCATCTTAGGGCTCTTCGTCACCTCTGTCCCCTCCTTGGGTGAGTCACCTTTGTGAGTAACAATGACGCTGCCTCTTGGAGTGTGCATTAGCATTCACAGGACTGGTACCTCTCCCCATCTTTGTTGTAGTAGTAGTCTTCTTCCCCTTAGGATGTTTGTAGTGAATCTGGAGATTTGCAGGGCAAAGATTTGCATATTTTCTTTAATCTAGCTAGGTCCAGCACCAGTAACAGTGTTGGTATGCTCATCACATAAGCGCATACCCAGAGCAGCCAATGTGCTGGTATAAATGATTCTGCAGTTCAAGCATTTTGATTTTTTTTTCTGCTATTTTTGTCATTCAAAATAAATAGATCATAGTTAGATGTGCCTGCCAATAGCTCAAATATACCTTCAATTAAGTTCAGTAACATTCCATCTCAATCCATACTCCATGGGACTTTCCAGCTAAGCTTATATCCCATAAGAAACACCAGGATTACTCCTGTCTTGAACTATAGTTAGTATTCTTCCGGTTAATGTGATCATCCCTAGAATAGAAAAATTTTGAGCACCCAGCTATTTTCAGCCAAGCCCCTGACATGCCCAGCTTTTACCACTTGAAGGGAATGTCAGATATTTTCACATGACAGAAAAGCGTGGCAAAATTCTGTTCTATAAAATATTTTTAACTTTGGGGTTACTGTTTCTTTACTGGACTTCAATTTCTATTTATTCTTGAAACTCGCAAGAGATACATACCCAAATCTGCTAGATAGTTTTACAAACTACAGCCTAGTTTAGATGCATGTGTGGGCCTTTTCCTTTAATGGAAACCCTCAGTGAGCTTGAAAATTAGTGATACAGACTGACAGATACACCTGGAGGTGTATCCACAGCCTTAAAATATCCACCCATGTTTTTCCGCCTTTTATTTACTTGTTGGTTTTTGTTTGTACTGTAGTATTCATGGAATGAAACAAAATAAAGAACTGAAAAGAGCATTTATATGTAATTTTGTGGTATCTGTTAAAGTACTCTGTGTGTTTATCAGAATGAATCATTGTGCAAAATTCTGTGTTCTCTTTTCTTTTCCTGACACTCTGAAATATCTACATATCAGCGTAGGGAATGAAAGTACATACAGTATGGGGAGCAGTGATGCAGGTGGGGAGGATTTGCAGTGAATTCCTGTGATGATCAGGAAAGAGAAGCCAGTTCTGAAGAGTGTCCTGTGACAGCCAGACTGAACTTGAATGTGTCCTGGTATATTTCCATAATGAAACAGAAAATCCTGCAGCGAGGCAGTCGATTGAATGCTGCCGACGGCTCACTCAGCCCATGCAGGAGCAGCCTCCTCACCTCCTGCCTGCAAACACGGTCTGAGCAGGGTGGGAGCAGCCATGGCTTTAAAACATTCCTTATCTTATTCCTTATTCCTTATGCCATATGTCACAGTGCCACCTGAGCTTGCCAGCCTGACCTGCAGCCATGCACAACACAAACAAAATCCGTGTCCAAAAGATGTGTGCCAGGCAGAACATGTGTTCCTTTTCTCTCTGTCTCCGGAATAGTTGCTGCAGTTTTTTTCCTCTGTAGTTTGCAGGTTTTATTCACCTGCGTTTTCTGAAGGCTGGAAACTTAAAAAAAAGCACACCATTCACCTTCTGACTGCTGTCTGTGCTATGTTTGCCAGCACCATGCAGGTCCCCTGAGGGCATTAAGGCCAATGCCACCCACATCATTACCCAGCTGGGAGGCAGCTGCTGGCAGGGACAGCCACTTTCTGCGGAAGCAGGGAAAGACTGAGGCTTCTCACAGAGTGCACAGATGCTTTCCACGAACATATGCTTAATTAAGAGGTAAACTCACCACCTGCTCTGCAGCGTGGGTATCCAGGTTCCTTTCAAGCAGGTATTTGCTTTGCTGTGTGCTTATGCTTTTACAGGGGTCTGGAAGTGCTTTTGGTAGTGTTTGTGCAGCTGCGCCTGAAACCCCAGGCGTCAGGTGCTGTTAGCATGCAGAGCTGCCAGCCTCATTAAGGTAATTGTGCCCAAGGCCTTTCCTTCCTTATCCTGGTTTAATGAGGAACTGCAGCATCCCGTCGATGCTTCCTGTGGCTGCAGGGAGCTGCACACGGATGGGAACTGGAGTGGGTTTGCCCTCTGCCCCTACAGCCTCTGGGGCTGCTGCCATCACCTACAAAGCCCAGCACTGGGCAGGGAAGGTGAGCTCCTAGAGGCAGACTTTCCTGCTTAAATTAGAATCTTGTCTTCCAAAGGTGCAAAGAAATTCATTGCTCCCATTCGAACATTTGCCTCTGCTAGAATGCTGCAGAGATTTGGAACCCCTCATCAGCCCTAAGCCTTGGACTCTCAGTCTGCAGCCAAATCCCTGGCAGAGCTGGCAGCGCTGCGGCAGCCTGGGCAGGGATAAATGGGCCATGCACTCTGCAGTGTTGGTGGCAGGGACAGATTAACCCTCTTTTTTTGCAGAACCAGTGCAGTGATGGCAGCTGGTGGGTGGCTGAACGTCCTCTCTCCCTGGGGTGCCCTGAAAATGGGCACGTGGCTCAGGGAGCTCCAAATACCTGTGCTGAAACAGAAGTCACTTAATATATCTGCCAAGCCCTGCCTGTTTTCCTTCTTCATACTGTTCTCTCTGCATCCAACTCAGAAATGCCTTTTCCACAGGTAAATGCATTTTCTGTGCTCAGTTTGTGATGCATATGACATCTTCAGTGAAAATAAACATTTCTCCTGCAGCATTTTCAGGTTTCTGGGTTCCAATGTGAGACAATGCACAGGGATTTCAACCTGAAGCCACAGAATCTCTACCAAGGAGCACGTGCAGAAATGCAAAATGCACATCTGTGCTCCAATCATGGAGCCGTGTTCTTGTGCCCAGCAGGTTTCTAGCCTTTTCATTCATTAAAGATGATTCAAGATGAAGACAATTAATTATTCACTAAGAGTCATTTTGAATTTTCACTGGCTGCACAAAGGTGCCTGTGGGACTGCAGGAAAACAGCAATGGCAGTGAGACAGGTGCTTGCTCCGTGCTGGAACACTGGGTCAGAGCCCCTCAAGAGCCTGTCAGACTGGCAGCTCCTGCCAGACCAAGTACCCCACTCTCCAAGGGGGAGGCAGCACTGGGGGGAGCTGGAGCACTGTGCCAGCTTGCCATGAGCTCACTGAGGCAATGAGGATAGAGCATGAACCTCCAGGGACCCCCTGAGCCTGCCTGGGTTGCTGCACTGTGTTGCAAAAAGCGGAGCTGTCCTGGACCCATGTTTTTCCAGCTGTGCAGATACACAGATGAATCAGGGGTTTATTGCTCTGCGGGACACGTTTTTCCCTGCTGTGAGACAGAAACCATCAACTCAGGTATTGTAAGATGAGAGGAGGAGTGGGAAGCCCACAGCCAGCTTGTATTTAAGATGTGATAAAGAGACTGCTGTAGTTCCTACCTGAATGAGTCCTAGGAAGGCTGGTTTGAGTTGAGCCTACAGTCCTACTGCTGAGGTGATGCTGGTGCATGGGGCCACGCTCCGCTGCAGGCTGGGTGCCGGGGCTGTCACCAGTCCCTGGCGAGCACGCAGGAGCTCACGGCACTGGGGCTGCCAGCACCAGACACAGCAGGAGGAGAAATGTGTGTGGGGGCTGACTTGCTTCTGGCAGCCCCTCTCTAAGCCCGAGGTGATCCCCCAGATTTCAGCGTGAGTAGGTGCAGCATTTGCACCTCTTGCTTTTGGTGGGGCATCATGTGTCAGAGCCAAATCCATCTCCAGCAAAAAGTGGCTGCACTTCATGCTGTTCACATTGGTGTAAGAGGCATTGGCTGGGAACGCTTTGTAATTAGTACCAAGAAAATGGGAAGAATCTTCTAAAATGCAACTAGCTTATAGAAACCTTTTCATTATCCTAGCATAAATTAATAAGATAGGACACTAACGGTGTTCTTTTTTAGTCTTTTTTTTTTTCCAAATGCAGTTAATCTCACACCTGTGCTGCACCCAGGGCTGTGCTGCAGATACAGAGGAGGCTGCTCTGGCTGTTATAAAACCTTGGTCAAAACAAAATCTATTGGAACAATTGCTAAGAGCAGAGCTTGGTGTTGGCCCCTGAGACTTTGCAGCATCCTGTGTGTACTTATTATTTGCTGTGATCAATGACACTGCAAAGGCCGTTTCCCAGGGTAGGAAATGCCTTATTGTATAAACAGGGTATACTGGGAAGGAAAATAGTACCCAGGAGAGAAAGTAGTGATGCATTAGAAGTAATGGTCTCTATCAGTGTGATTTTGTTGAGCAAGGTAACCTCAAAGATTTATTTAAATAGGGCAGAGATATGAGTGACTGCTTCATTCTCACTTTGTAATGCATTTGCCAGCCAAAGAGTAGATAGCAGTAAAGGCATTGCTTTTTACAACACAAGTTCATTTAAACTGAGGTTCTGCAGCTCTTGTTCTATGGTGAACTAAAGCAATACCCAACACCTTTCTCTGAGTAGGAGAAGTGGATATTCAGACAGGAATAGCTGCATTTATGGGTTTTTTCTGTTCATTTTCTGCAAGTTTTAATGACCATCTGAAGAACAAATACTGAATAGATCTGTGTCCTGAGGGGTGGGGAGGAAAGAACAACTTGAAAGATTTGCACCTGTGATCTATTCTCAGTTCTTGCTGTGAGGTTGGGATGTGGGACCAAGGGAACCATGGAAATTTCCTTTTTCCATGCAGGCAACTAGCCAGTACAGCAAACCTCATTTTATTCTGTTAAAATGGAATACAGTGCTTGACATTAATGCTGTGGTGGAAAACTGTATTCAGCCTCCTTCGTACGTTAATTTTCTATTTTATAGGAGAAATTACAAATGTTGGGCTTGCATGACTGGCAGAGTGAGAACTGCTCAAGGCAACATAAACAAATAGCTATGAATAACAGATCTAGCAGTAGACAAATGAACACAACTTGCTTGCAGACAAATGAACAAGCAGTACAGCTAAGGCCAAGCTAGTTAACTAATGTTTTTCTTCGTAATCTGTGCACCTACATCACCCTGCGGGTCCTAATATCCAGAGCTGGTGTGTTAGTATATTGGAGTGATCTGTGTCCCTTACAGCTTGGCAGTATATCCAGAGACACTCCCTAGATTTTGCTGGATGTATATTCAGGCAGGTTAAGTGCAGAACCTAAGCTTCCCTTCTCTCATTTTTGTATAGGATAACTGCTAAAACAGATGGGACAGGGGCACAAACTGCCTCCCTTGTAAATTTTGTGTGTGAAAAAACTGCAGGTCCAGGTTTAGGCAGCTACCTCCTGCTTCTGAGTGAGTTCTGGCTTGCAGTGACCAGGACCAGGCAGGAGGGGAAGGAAGCGTGTAAGGGGTAGGAAGAAGCAGTGAACCCATTTGTTCTCTCTCATTACCTGTAGACCAAGGCCAAGGTGTTTAGTGATGCCCCCTCCAAGGCTCTGGCCATCTTCTGACTGAAGCAGCCTCTGGCTGCTCCAAAGTCCCTGTCTCTTTTGCAGAGCTGTCCCTTAGCCAGTGCTGCAGGGTGCTGCTGCTCTGAGCTATTATACAGCTGATTTGTTCTGCCCTGTTGCTGGTTGCATTTTCAGCAGGGAGCGAAGGTGATCTTAATGTGAGCTCAGATTTTTGGGATCTGTAAGGCAGAGCAAGATCTGTGGAAGCAAGTGGGCATTTCCCGTGTCAGGTCTAGACCTTTACATTTATCAGCAAGCAATTCTAGTAATTGGATTTGCTAGGTACAGAGCACAAATGCTGCATGGTGCAAAGGGGAAAGGCAGTTTAATTTAGTGGAGAAAGAACAACATATCTGGGGGTTTGTGCAGTGCCAAAGAGTTTAGAGGGAAGGAACGAGATTTGTCATGCTTAGTCCAAAACTCCAACAGGAAAAAAATACACTCTGTTTTTAACTTGTTAAAAAGACTTAGAATAAAGCTTTGTGAATAAAAGAACAGGCAGGCATTTGACTTGCAGAGAAATGAATTTTCTTTCTTTTGAGTTCTTCCAAAATTTTTTTAAACTAGCACTGTAAAATGTCACAAATTCAACAGACTGGTCAAACCACATGCAAATGCCTTTTTATTTATTTTTTTTTTTTCTTGTTAAACGTGGAGACGATGAAACAGATCCTTTCATTGACCTGTCACCTGCAGCACAGGGCACCTGCGTTTCTGTTGCAGAGGTGCCAGAAGTGCAAAGGTTTATGACACGGAGGAGAAAGCCCTGCTAAGAACAACGCAGAGCTGTCACATTTCACTGTGAGCAAACGCCGCCCCGGGCAAGGAGCAGAGCCGTGGTACAGCTGGGGAAACCCCTACCTTTTGGAAACGGCCTCGGAGGGGTGTGGGCAGGGGCCGCAGGTGGGTGTCAGGACGGGCTGCTGTCACCCGTGCGGTGTGAGCGTGTCCCTGAGCACCAGGTGGCAGTGGTGCCGCGGGGACACAGCGCGCCTGCCGAGCCCTGGGGCTGCCGGCACTGTCCTGCGCGGCCACTCCGCTCCGCCCCCGCCTCTCCGGGCAAGGAGCATCCCTCTCCTTTCCACGATTCCTAGGCCACGCGTATTTTTCAAGTCTGAGCCGAAATGATGTATTTCAAATTTCTGTTGAGCAGAGAACCCCACCCTTGAGCCCGTCCGTGTTTTGTCGCGCACAGGCGACGGAAGCTGCGGATCTGCGGGCCCCGGCGGGTCCGGCCCGCTGCCTCTAAACGCTGGTGTTCAGAGGAGCATCTCGGGCTGCCAGCAGCTCCATTTCCCTCCAGCTGAGCCTGCAGCAAGTCCCGGCCCCTGGTACAATCTCCTGGGGCAGCTTTGGTGCGTGCGGGAGTCCCAGGAGAGCCCAGCTCCCTGCCCTGCCGGCGGCGGAGGGGAGCCCGGCTCAGCACCTGTGCAAGGGGAGAGCTGCCACTGTGCCTTGTCAGAGAAGCCCTGGTTTGTTAATACAGGCCTCTCAGGTCCCTGGAAAAAAAAAAAAAAAAAAAAAAAATCCTCTGTGTCTATACTCTAAGGTTTCTTTTTTCTTTTTCATTTTTCATTTCTTTTCCCTCTCTTTTCCTTCCCCCTCCTTTTTCACCCTTTTCCCCCTTATTCTTTCCCCCTTATTTCTTCCCCCTTCCGCCCATATTCCTTCTTTTCCTTCCTATTTTTTCTTCTTTTTTCCTTCCTTTTTCCTTCCTCTCTTTTTTCTTCCCTTTTTTCTTCCTTTTTTTCTTCCTTTTTTCCTTC